>CM060948.1:198831971-199064471 GCA_030765055.1 Mantis religiosa | reverse complement strand
TTATTATTATTATTATTATTATTATTATTATTATTATTATTATTATTATTATTATTATTATTATTATTATTATTATTATTATTATTATTATTATTATTATTATTATTATTATTATTATTATTATTATTATTATTATTATTATTATTATTATTATTATTATTATTATTATTATTATTATTATTATTATTATTATTATTATTATTATTATTATTATTATTATTATTATTATTATTATTATTATTATTATTATTATTATTATTATTATTATTATTATTATTATTATTATTATTATTATAATTATTATTATTATTATTATCCGAAATATAATTACCTGATTTTTGTGGTTGTGTGAGCAATTTGTCTTCTACAAAAAGTTTGACTGTTCTGGGAAGAGGTCTCTCTACTTCATTACCTTTTAGGTGGAGAATATTTGTTATGAACTGGCTAATATGGAATATTTAAACGTATCAAAAATGGAATACAGAGATATACCAGCAGCTGTGACTCTAAGTTGCTGAATTTAAGCTTGAGCTAGGCCCTACCAGATTATAATCCGGGAGCATTTCGAACACTTATTAAATAATTATTATTTCGTAGGTTTGATTAGTTGTGTAAATTCTGAAAGAAAAGCTAAACAAGCCAACAACTGAACTGTTCCTATAACAACCAAATCTTTTGGATGAATCACAAATTCAATTAAATGAGATGGCTATACGCTTTGCAGAAAAAATTATGTAATCTAAACTATTTGTCAGTGGTGCTATACCTGTACAATATATATAGCTAAAACTTTTCTTTCCTTCTTCCTTTTTTCTGTAATTTTTTCTTTCAAAACATTTAAGTTGAATGTTCAAGTATTTTTTAAATGAGATAGTTTTAGTCTTATTTCCATTATTCCTTGCTTACAATCCTGTATGTCAAATTAAACAGGCTGCAAAAGGAAATTGTATTCACTTTCTGAAAATGCTAATCATGCAGAGTCCCCTTAAAGCTTTTGTGCCTTTACTGCACTCAGAGCTTACATTTTCTTATACAGATGGGTTTTTTTTAATACACTTACATGATGAGGAACAGTTGTTCCTGAGAGAATAAAGAGATCATCTCTGTTGATTCCCATAACGAAAAAACGTTCCTTCACTGTTACATAGCGCATGCGCAAATCATTACACGTGGGGTTTGAACATTGGGCGGTCAGTCAACCTCCACTCTGGGCTGCATTATGCGATAAGAAAATGGTGTGACTGAAAGGAGGTTTCCATCTCCACAACTCAATAAATTCTTATCACCTCACAAACACTCGCGGATTGTTGGGCCGCCAACTAACTTCACTTGGACTGCGCGCTTGCTGATGATTTCATTCTTACTTTCCCACCACCTACTTAACAGGTGGAGAAAGTACAGTATGCCGCCCAAAAATGTTGTGTCATAATTTCACCCAAAATACATGCTTTGAGGTGCATGAATAAAATAAACATTTTGGGAAAAGGTTCCGTGTGTGTGTGCGCGCGCGCGTGTGTGTGTGTGTGTGTATGTGTGTATGCATGTATGTGTGTTTTTGTGTTTCTATATGTGTGTTTGAACAACATAACTCAAAATCAAATGTCAGATAAATATCAAATTTGGTATTTAAGAGCTCAGAATCAACCAAAAATACGACAAGAAGATTTTCAAGAAAATCTCCTGCAGTCAAACTAACATTTACAGTAAATTTTGTGAACATTTTTATTTTCTGAAGAATGGCTCATAAGAAAATCCATATATTTAAGATTTTTAAAAGGGATTCTACAGTTAACGTCTCGGACTTTGATTTGATTTATTTAAAGCTAGCAGGGCCTTTCAGTAGCCATTATGTAAATAAACCTGCTATTTTCCCTGTCTCGTATATTATATATAACATCTTTGCGAATATGTAACAAATACATAAAGATAGAAAACTGTCTAACAAACTCCCCAAACCGAATATGTCAGAAAATTATTTTTATAGCGGTAACTTACTATTCCAAAGTACTGAACAGGTTGCTTAGGGTTTAAGGACTCTAAAAATCCTGCATTTTCGCGTTTATTGCACATTAATGCAGAAAGCTTTTAAAATAGATTCTATGACAAACAACGTGTCATCATTGAATTTCTCGTTGTGAAGAAAACAGCACGGAAAATATTCAATATCACGTATATGAAGTATATGGAACGTGTGCAGTAAGAGTAATTTGGTTGCTGGATACAGATGTATTTTTATATCTTGACAGATGGGGAGCGATGCGCAGTGGTATCTGGTCGAGTCCAATTCAGATCGGTTACAACTGGAGGGGAGGGCAGTTCGGTGGCGTATCAGTTGCGAGCGAGTAAACACGTGCAGAGCTACTCGGTAATACTACAGCTTGTTTCAAACTGTGCGTGTCTCCTGGTTCAAAGAGAGCATTTATAAATGACGCCTCCTAACAGCACATTAGGAAACAAAGTGCTACATTTAAAAACATGGGAAGTAATAACCAGTGTCCATAGATTTATAAAAAAAGGAACAATGGTCTGGGTCTGCTATAAAAATCTGGGAAAGGGCATCTGAGGCAATAGTCGTGTCTGAAAGTAGTTTGGGTGCGTTATTAAGGAAGGAAAAGCCATTGGTGCTAGTGCAACAACTTCCTTCTCTATGCCCAGTAAACAAAGATTAAGAAGATGCACAACTTTAATTTGGGTGTTTTAATTCAGAAGTGGTTAGGCGAACTGCGAATAATTTTTAAAACACATAAAAACAAAGAGCAACTGTGAAGAAAGTGCTTATGAAGCTTCAAAATTCTACTAACTTCCAAGGCAGTGTCTGAACATAAAGAAACGTTCTTTTGAAGTTATGATTTATATGAAAGAAACTATAGGTGACAGACAAATTTTAATCGAACGTCGTATCATAAGGTCAAAAATACTTAAGTATTTACTAAATATTGAGAGATATCTCAGTGAAGTTTATGTAGTTTATATGGATGAAACTTATATCAATTCAGCACATACTAGACTATATGCCTGGAGTGAATTTCGTTACAGGGACTCTGCAGCGATGTCGGAAGGCCGACAGTTGGTTATCATTCCTGCTGGAGGAGCACAAGGTTTTGTTCCAAACGCCTATATACTATTTAAGATCCAACAAAAGCGTGGAGATTATACAACTTAGTTCATAAGAGCTGCAATACTGGTTTCGAGAGTAACATTTGTTTTTACACACCTTATGCACCGCACTCCCATCTCGTAATCTTACGCATGTGACGCATTTTGGCGATAGGTGCACACCACAGTTGCTACTCATCCTCAACGTGCAGGATTTCTGTCAAGATAAAATAATACATCTGTACACAGAAGGTTCTGCGCAGCTACTAGTTTTACTGCCGGTGGGATCGCCCTCCACGACTGTCTCACCTGACGTGCAACGTGCTGATGTTTGCGTTCTAGAGGATCGAAAATTACGACTCGGTGTTGTCAGTCACAAAGGATGCATAGCTGTTGAATAGGATTTGGATTGGACTAGGCTACGGAGGGGATTCGGCACGGAGACCTTGATCTATTGTGTCTATGCCGCAAATGGGGCATTCCTGGGAGGGAGAATAAGGCAACAGGAGAACCCAAGGAGTCACAACAGTGCAGAGGACAGGGTCCCAATATTGTCTAGTGGTAAACTCCCCGGCAGGCCAGTACAACCAGTATACCACCCACCGTGGTCCTGAAACAGTCCATTAAGCCGGCACGGAGACCGAGCTACTGGAGAAGATATTTACCTGCTGCATATCATCCTGCCATGCACCGCCGAGAGCCCCGCCGATACTTCTACTCTGAAAGAGACCAGCAAAGAGTTGATATAAAATGATAATGCAGATGAAACGGAGGGACAGGAAATTCGGAGGATGTAATTAACCTACCCAGCATTCGCCTGGTAACCTAGGAAAACCCTCCAAAAAGCCCACGGGTCAGGTCTATCGGCCACGGGAAGCGAGCCCAGACCTTCCGAATGCGGACCACAGACGAAACCCTGGGCCACCCCACTAGGTTGCCTTTTAGATATTTTCCATTGTTTGATCTGTCATTCGTGGAAGACATTTTAAATACTATTATGTTATTTTTTCATTTATTAAGATGCAATTTCCGGCATGCTCCATTACAGATATAACGCTTCATACCTTCTATACAAACTTACACAGTATCGTTTTTATGGTACATAGGGGAGACCGGGGCAAGTTGACAATGTTACGAGTTAACCATTTTTAATTAATTCCTTTTTTTTTTTGAGTAATTTCGTTTTCCTTACACACATAACTAGAACGACCTTTTGTTGTGGTATACCAATTGGGATGTATTTTTATTTTAATATTATCAACATTATTTTCCCATTTTTAAATGCCGGTACCGTGCCAAGATGACTTTGATCATGGGGGAAGATGACACTTCTGATAAAAGTTGAATATATTATTCATGGAAAGAATAACACTGTACAGTAGTTATTTTATATATTGTTACGTATTTTCAGTTGAATAATAGTGATTAAATGGTTCCATTATATAACACTTTTTATGTCTCCCTTCCTCACCAATGCTTGTGTTAGGAGTCACATGTGTTTTCTCAGAGCGAGGGAGTCGAAGCATATTGGCCGGATGAGATCAGGGTTGAGGGGTCGGCCCAACGTCTGGGATGAATGAATTATGGAGCAATTGGTGGAATCATGGTGGCGGAAACCGGAGACCCAGAGCAAACCCACCCCAGCGCCATGTTTTCCCCCACAAATCCCACTTTGCGGTCATCTGGGATCGAACCCGGTCCGCTAGGTGAGAGCCAAGCGGTCTAACCACTCAGCTACGGTGTGGCCACACATTAGAGAACATTATAATAATCAATTCGTACAACTCAATATGAGTAGCTTTCCTTAATAAAAGACATCAACAAATATTCCTACTTCAAAGTTGGAGCAGGTTTCGTACCAACATGACTGGCATTTGTCACACTGTATCCAGCCTTCTAATGGAGGATCGACAAAGTTCTGATCATAAGCATGACACTGGACACTGCACTCTACTTTCTTTGGAAGTTTGAGCTGACGTCATAGATGTCAGAAGTTCGAGTTTCAACCTTTCTGTACGAAAATCAAATTTCTTTTTCTTAACCACCCCTTTGTCTGAAGTTTGAATCTCTCGTTTATGTTGCTTTAATAGTTCTTGTGCCACCTTTAGTGCTTCTTTCTGAACCAAGATTTCTTCCATGGGTGAGCTTGTTATGACGCTTGCACATTGCCTGTGACTTTTGAGTTTTTTCACTGATGTGCTTTAAGCAATGCTTTAAGCATGGGTTTTGCCATGATTAATTCTTCAAAGGGCGCTGATAACCTCTGTAGTTGAGCGCCCTTATACACATGATCATCATTGTAATCAAAGAGAGCCTACTGGGTGTAAAGGTTCCACTTGGCATGAACAAGGCGCCAGCTAGGTGCACGCGCGTGAGACACATCTTGTGCTAAGGTACTAAGAAGACATAGGAAGTGGTCACTGGAAATTAAATCAGAGATGACATTCCACTGTAATGAAACTGCTAACTGGGATGACAACACTGCCATATCAATGTGGGAATAGGTGTTAAAGGTGTCTGAAAGGAAAGTTGGCTCTCCGCTGTTCAAGGTAACCAAGTTATTGCTTTCCAAAAATTTTACAATGAAGTTACCTCTCAAACATGCCCGTTTTGAGTCCCAAAGTGGGTGATGGGCATTAAAGTCTCCCACTATTAGAAATGGTGTTGATAGTTGGGAAACTAGATCCTCAAGGCCAGTTAACGAGAGGTCATCAAATGGAGGTAGATATACATTGCAAATGGAAAATTCGATTGATGGCAGCTTAATCCTTACAGCCACAGATTGGATGTCAGATTGTATCTGTAATGAAGATACAAATATGGCATCCCTGAGGAGCATCATAATTCCCCCGTGAGCAGGAATGCCCACTTCTGTTTCAATATCACACCTCAGTGGTGTGTAGCATCTGATTTTAAAATTGAATTGTGGTCGTAGCTTAGTCTCTTGTAAGCATACCAACAAGGGGTTGTGCTTATTGAGGAGCAAATCAAGCTCTGATCGATGAGCTGTACAGCCGCGTATGTTCCATTGAAGAATAGCCAGTGGTACTATGGAAATAAGATGTTAAAGTTGGTCAACATTAGGACGACTTCGACGGTGGCCGAATCAATTTAACCTTTTTTGTGTAGCTCTAACACCTTTCACATCAGATTTATCCTGTCGTTTTTTGATAGACTTCCTCGCAGTATGGTCCAGATCTTTCTGCTCCATTTCTTCTGCGGATGAGGCCCGTTTCAAGGTTGAAAACTTCGGTTCGAACACCCCAAATCTTTTAGGATGACATTCGTTGATCAAAGTCCTCGCCAGAAGAATCCTCAGAGGAGGAACTTCGGTATGCCCGAGCACTTGTCTTCTGCCGGGTGGTATGGCTAGTGTCCTTGAGAAAATCAGACCTCTAATATGCGGTATTGAACGTTTTGGGCGGTGCATCGTATATGATGGGCTTGCCAGGTCCATTGAAGTGACAAGTGCCTGTTGAAGTGGATGGTGTTGCAGATGGCAGTGACGAGGTGTTGGATTCCGTCTTCCTTTAGGGTGATGGGGATTCCGACGTTGGTTTTGGTTTTGCTGGCCTCCGTACTTGTGTTGGCACAAGGAGTTTGTCAGATATCGTAGGCGCACTGGAATCGCTTGTCTGGGTTGCGATTTCCCTTCTCGGTACCGGTGTCGATGCTACAGAGCTGTTCGTACCGGACCTAAAGGAAGAAGGCTGACGACTGTGAAGGAGTTTCTGGGTGTCAGAGAAAGATACCTTCTCCATAACCCGGATCTCCTGAATGGCCTGTTCTTCCGTAAAGCGTGGGCAATCTCTAGCACTGGAGGGGTGTTCCCCAGCACAATTGACACATTTTGGAGGTGCGGAAGAAGCTCCATCGTGCGCTGACAAACCACAGTTCACACATGTTGTCTTACCATTACAGAGTTCGCTCGTGTGACCGAACCGCTGGCACTTGTAACACCGTAAAGAGTTTGGTATATACGACCTAACTTCAGTACTATTATACAGTGCCCTTATCCTTTGTGGGAGATCTACCCGATCAAAAGTAAGGAACAGGGTACGGGTAGGCACCAATTCCCCAAGCTCTCTGCGCTGATCGCGGTAGACAGCAGTAACACCTTGTTCTTTGAGGTTCTCCTGAATGTCCTCGTTGGACATTCTGTCCAACGCAAGGCTGGTGACCACTCCACGTGAGGAGTTCAGGGTCTTATGGACGGTAACGGTCACGGCATAACTGTCCAACATAGTAACTTCTAAGATAGCAGCGGCCTGGGAGACGGAATGCGCTTCCACCAGGAGCGTACCGTTGCGTGATCTTGTGCATATTTTGACAGGACCAGCAATTCTGTCCAAACCCTTTTGGATGAGAAAGGGGTTCACTGTATAGATCTTTTGGCTTTCTTCAGTTCTTCTGATCATTAAGTAGCGAGGACCAACGGACTCAACTACTTCCTTTACACTAGTCTTTCCACTTTTGGTTTGTTTAGGTGAGAGTGTAACCATAAAAAGCAGCAATAAATTTCATCCTGCTGTGCTCCCCACCCACCACGGAGTCCAACAAGGGGTCATCCCACTGGAATGACAGGGCTACACACGGGATATAGCGGGCTCGCCGTCCCACTCACCCTGGAGTTCGGTACAATACCTAGTCCTGGCCGATTGATTAGGGGTGGGTTAGTCCCTAACCTCCCGTTTAGGCGAAGCAGAAACCAAAGTAGTGTATGGGAAATGCGCACCCTTCCCGAATTCAGAAGAACACTGGAACGAGCTCAGATGTGTATCCCTCAACCACCAGGACAAACCTTTCCACCGACACGGGTCTCCACGCACGGCCTACACGTGCGTGGGTGTTTTGTCTGACCCCTCAGCACCAAGAGGAATTCACATCGAGGTTGTCAGTTTGGCTCGGGACCTCGGGATCGCTAATTCCCGTACCTACCGCAGTAGGCCCCTGGTGGAATAGCAATGTGGAGCACTAGTAGGGTCCGTAAGGGGGCGCTATCTCCTAATACGAACTCTAACTCATTCGTCATCTTACACCGGCCTCCCCTATACCTAATCGTTTACATTTTGCAATGTTCTTATTCCCTTTCTTTTATCTAGAGCAAGAGTTGGTACCGTCAGAGGATATAAATGCTTGAGTATTACTGGTGGAGGCTCATGGAACTAGAAGATTCTGAGGGAAGAAACAGAGTACCTAGATAAAGCATCTGATTTACATTATAATCCACTTTTATTGAATACATACTTTTTAGAACAAATACTTGAGAAACAGTTATTGGACAACCATCAAATTGCTTTACTCATTATTTAAATGTCATTTGTGAAACCGATCCCTGCTTAATTTTAGAATATAATAAATAATGTTTCCTTTTCGAGTCTGTGTTTAGTTTTAACGATAAGCTATGTAATGCACATTATTACGCCTAACATTTGCGTCTTGTTGCAGATGATCAAGATGATGGTTATCGTAGTAATAGTCTTCACAGCATGCTGGCTGCCATTCAACACGCTTTTGGTGAGTGAAATAACATTAAGTGATGTTTCATAGCGTCAATTAGGGTAATAATTTGAAAAGCACGCAAAGATCTTAAGCTATTACTCATAAGAATGTGTAAAACCATTATGGCTTTTAAAATCTTCTTGTGCACATTTTGGTTCTAACACTTTGCTAAAAGAAGGCAGGATAGCTAGTAAGAGGAATCATCAGTGAAATTTCCTCAAAGATGACGAAAATTGACATTTTCCGTTTTTGCCTTAAAATTGTGTTTAAGCATTGTAGTTTCAGAATATGCCATCAGTTACACCCTAGCGCCATTTAAAGAGCCGCTACGTCATTATTTAAATACCCATACGCAGGTGGACGTGGTCATTTAAATTGTTTTTGCTTGCCTGTTGCGAAGAAATTAATTGGATTCTCACGTTTAAACTACGCGGACGGATTCCATAAATTGCGGTAATGTGCAGGAATATCTTCTGGATATTTGTGAAAGCTTATGAATGGTTGTGGTTCTGGTTTTATGATGTTTCCCGATTTTCAAAGGAAGCGTTTGCACATTTTGTGTTTGTGATTGTGAAAGTTGGTCTTCATACAGGTGACAGCCGTGAATAGTAGATGATTATTAAGATAAGTATTACTTAGAATGGGAATAGAGCTTCATTTAATATTATATTGCTTTCTTGCTGCCACAGTATATAATTTATACCAAGTTTGGTTAGGGGTGTATTTATCAATCAGTAGCTATTCCATATTTGTAAAACTTGAACAACTTAGGGCTCTACTTTTTAAATTTCTCTCTTTAGTACTACATAAAATTAATTAGAATGGGTGGTACACTTAAGAAACGGCAATCAAAGCAACCTCTTTGTATATATCAGGGGCGGTTCGTCATAAGGGCGCGAAGGCGCGCGCCCCACTAAAAGAAGTCTTACGGAAATAAATGAATAAATTGAATCATGGCCTTTCGACCAGTAAGCACAGTTTATTTTTAAAATATGAGAAAACTTCATATGGTAGTAAAAGTGATGTCTTCATACCTTCAGTATATGGCTCGGCGCGGTAGGATTAGCGCCCGCCTGCTGCATTTCCACCTACAGAAGGCATGCAGCTCTGAACGTGACGACGGATGGGGGAAGGACTTTGCGTGTGCTCATCCGGTGCGGCTCTGTTCGCGCCTAGAGCAGTGCGCAGAGTAGTTTTATATTGCTAAAATGCACGGGTTTCTAATTTTAGTATCCTTTGTGGAGTTAGGAACATTAACAGAGTGTTACAGGTGGCATTATAGAATCCAGTGACTAAAGAATAATTGGTAACTTTGTAAAAGCACTATGGGAAGTGGAATTTTCAAGATTGACTCTTGAATAAAAGGTACAATTGAAACCTCTCCAGCGCCCGAATTCTTAGTGGTAAAAATAGAAACTAAGAAAATACAAAACCGGATATTTACGAGGCACCTTAGTTGTAAGGTCATGTGTGAGAAATGTGACTGAATCTATGGCTGCGAAATTCTCAATTCCTTTTTCTGCTATCTGTGTGTTTTGTTTGTTCCTAAATATGACAATTGTGTGTGGACAGTTAAGGGAGTGAGTAATATAAAACATTTAGCAGAAGAAATATACAAACATGAACATGCAGTGCACCATATGATTAGTGTGGTACATATGTCACTCCTAGGGAAACAAAACATTGCACCATGTCTTGACTCCGTGTTTAAAGAAGGTATTAAGTAATATAACATTCAAGTGCGTAAAAATAGACATATTTTAAAAAGGATTATTTCATGTGTGAAGTTTTCCGCTGTGCTTGAACTAACTTTACGAGCACATGACCAATCTGTTACCTCTCCCAATCCGGGGGTATACAGGGCCTCATGGACCAGCTGAACTGGATACAGTGATAAAGGAACATTTAGAAACAGCCTCAGTATTTAGAGGAACTTCGAAAACAGTGCAAAATTATCTATTAGACTGCATGTTGAGGCGGTCCTTGCCCGTTGAGCACCTCGTTGAGCTCTCCCGGCACTCAACACCTCATAAGATATGACATGTGATAGGTGAGGACTACGGATGGGAGGTTTCCAACAGGTCGGGGTTTTTCTCAGGGTATGTCTGCATGAGTACTCGCTTTTGAGTTCCAGGGAGTGGGTGCGTCCTGACAGGGTGTGGGTATTATCACATATAAGACACCACGACCTTTGAATACCAAGTTTATTGTTATAATTAGACCTCTCCACTCGCCACTATTGACGATGTTGTTCGCACTTAGGCGCGAGATTTGAGACTTTCACGTTGTTGCGCGCATGACACGACTTATATGTATCGGTGTACGCGTTGTTCCTAAACGTCGGTAGTAAATTACTTCGCATAACGTAGTATTTCCGGAGGATTATTAAACAAAAGAACAGAGTTTGGTAACATCTAAATGACGTTGTAACGAGTGCAGTTTCTCTCATTCGCTACCACAGTGTTCGATAACCACTTAATGTGAGTTACTCCGTCTATCCACGAACGCGGACTCTGATGAAATTTCTGTACTTGTTGCCTCCCTCACACGCCGAAAACAGAGTGATTTTCCTAGCAAACATCGGATGTCGCCATTACACGAATTTCCCCTTCCTTTCGCCGAATTAGAGGTTATGTGACCGGTTGCTTGTCCCTTATAGGTTGTGTTTTATCCCTACTCTTGAATAAATAGCAATTTCTAGTGTATGAGGCATGTATTCCACGCGAATTTCTCTTTCCCACAGTCTAGCTAATTAATGCATAAGCATGTTTGGAACTGTGTGCCTTAGATTCCAGAGTCTATTCTCTCGTCACGTCTTATATTCAGGTCAATACTTATGCTGGCGCCGAGGGTCTATCCTTGGACAATGCCACCTTTGTCGGTTAGGAATACCCAAAGAACCTGTCTGTGCGGGACAATGTTCATTTTGCCCTCTCCCTTAACACGTTGGGTTCATGCTTTTAATAATATATATTGGGATTGCCTGTTTAGTATCTGCACTTGTATGCTTAATCATTATGCTATATTTATTATAACTTTAATTCATATTGTGGTATCTATCCGCCCTTAATTATGCATGTAATAAGACTTTCGGGGTTATTATGATGATTTTGCCTAACAGGGACGGTATCATATGCCCTTCTGATAATTTAGAACAGGGCTTTTATATTAAAAGTCACTTTCGAAATTCTCAGAATATCCCATCATTGTGTGAGCTGGTTGGTGTATGCGTGTATGTATACTATGATATGCGTCGTCGGTAGTGAACGAGTGGAGATTAATTACATATTAACTTATACAAAACATTACATGAAGTACACAAACAATATTTCTTAAAACTATTACAATGGATCATTACACAGTAGTTCAGGCTTTGTCCCTGACATACCAGGTATTTGACCATTGTCTCTCTGTCCTGCCGCTGTTCTCTTTTCCGGTCATTATCTCTACATGTCCTTTATAGTTCACAAACAGGTTTTTCGAGCTTGGCAACCGCTCAACAAAGATATTTGTGTCACTAATTACATTGGAATTCCATTCATTCTTTCATTACCCATACACAATATAACACTCATATGAAACAATTATTCCCTTGGTTAAATATACAGATCACATAGTTTTTTTAATTTTTATTCCTCCATTTGTTGCCTTATTACACATACCTTACTTTATATAAATTGTTTACTTTTATACATATTATACGTGTACTTTCTGGCCTATCTACCAATTTCACATTCATTTGGGTGATTAAGGAGTCCTTTCCCAATTTTACGCTCTACGTGGGACTTACCTAATGCTTTCTCGTCGCAACAACAAAGAAGGAGGGAACGAAAGAAAAGAAAGAAAGTATACTCGAAGGGACATACTTATTCATTTGATAAAACTGCGTTCTCTTCCCATTTGATTATCTGTTACAGCCTTATTCTCTCTCACTAATTTAATCTGAATACATCTATCTCAATGCCATTCCCTCGCGATAATGCCTGACGGTCTATGAGTCACGATTGTGTCGATTTACGCGCCTCCTTGAATGGGCGTATCGAGTCAAGATGATATTTCCCTACTTCTCGTCCAGTTCTAATGTCACCTAGTCTAAATGTTCTGTCACCCACGCAGCTGATTATCTCCAGCGGTCCTTTCCATAACAAGCTCAACGTCTTATACTGTTTCTTCAGCAGTGAGGACTTGTCATAATTCCTAACCAAAACTTTGTCTCCTGCCAGCGGTTTCCAAGTATGTGCGTGTCTCGTGGCTTTGCTCTTTCGTTTGTTAATTCTGTCTGTTATTTTTTTAAAGGCTCGCTTAATTCTTTCTGCTTCCTTTCTTGAATAATGGGTAAGGATTTTGGGACGCCCTTTATTATTGGGTCTGGTGACTGTCCGGTCATGAGCTGCACCGGTGGGCATCCATGGCTGGGGTGTACAGAATTATTCATAATCCATTGAACGTAGTGTAGATACTCAGGCCATCTAGCGTGCTTTACATGGCATAATACTCTCAGGTACGTATTCAAGTCGCGCATTGTGCGCTCGGAGGGATTACTTTGTGGGTGATAAGAGCTTATATAGTATAGTTTGACATTTGCTTCTTTGAGCGTGTTAACAAACTTATGTCCATGGTGTACAGTTGCATTTTCCAGCAAAATTGCATCCATCTTGCCATACCTAGGGATGTATTCCTTAACTATCTTTTCTGCGCATTTGGCACTGGTTAACCTCTTTAGTGGGTACAGGGTTACAAACTTCGTCATTACGTCAACCATGACGAATATGTACTTCAGGCCAGTTGTACCTGTGGGCAAAGGGCCATGTTCATCCAGAGCGATCATTTTCAGAGGTGAATCTCTAGATATGGCCAGCGGTGTTCTATCGAATTTAATATTAAGGGGCTTTGCCTTCTGGCAGATCTCACAAGTGGATATAATTTTTCGGGCCTTTCTTCCTAATTTTGGCAAGTAGAGGTGTTCCGATATGGTTAAGCACGTTCTGTCTACGCCTGCGTGAATTAATGCAACATGGTATGCCTCAATTACCAACTCCTCTAATTCGGCGGGTATATATACTTTCCAGGCAGGTACGTGTCTTCCATGTAATTTGTATATCACATTTTCAAATAAACCTAACTTTCCTTTGTTTTCTGGTCCAATTGGGGGCAGATTTTCCCGAATTTTGGCCAATTTACTGTCGTTTCGCTGGTATTCCTCTAATCGTTTCAATTTTGTAGCCACTCTGTCATTCAATTTTAAGTCTAATTTCATTATTTTGACTTCTCGTTGCGCACTCGGTACAGTCTCGGGAAGGTTCTCACCGATGCTTATCCTCGAAAGAAGGTCACTAAAAATATTACAGCTTCCGGGGATGTGCCTTATATCTACACGGTATGACATTATATCATGGATATACCTTGGTATTTTTCCACTGGTCATCTTACAATTCTTTATAAATGCTAGGCTCACCTGGTCGGTGTATATGATGACTGGTTTGTTATAAATATAATGTTTGAACTTTTGTATTCCGTAAAATATAGCACCAATCTCTTGCTCAGTAACACATGCGATTCTTTCAGCAGCGTTTAGCGACCTTGACGCTGTCGCAATGACGTGGAGCTCCCCTTCGGGGTATTCCTGGGTTAGAATGCACCCGTATGCAACCATTGAAGCATCGGTATACATAATGAAAGGCAAGTCCGCTCTGGGGCGTGTTAATAATATTGAGTTGGCAAACAACTGTTTCAATTTATTAAATGTATTCTCCTCTAGGTCCGACCAACTCCATTTAGTGTTCTTTAACAACAGTGCCCTCAAAGGAGCCGTTTCCTTGGCATAATTTATTAAAAATCGGCTCTGGTATCCTAACACACCTAAAAACTTCTTCACTTGTTTCGCATTCCGTGGTCGCAGTATTTTCAAAATGGATGCTATGCGTTCCTTATCCGGTGATATAGTTTCACCTGAAATTACTTATCCCAAAAATGTTACAGTCTGTGCGAAAAACTTGCACTTGTCCCAGTTTAAGCTTAGGCCACACTCTCCAACTCGGTCTAGTATCGTTTCCAGATGGTCCAGGTGTAAGTCGGTGTCTAGGTCATGCACTAATATGTCGTCCACATATTGGGAAATGTAATTTCCAGTATTTTTTCCAAATACAGCGTGCATGGCTCGCAAGAAACCACTCCCTGAGACGCACAAGCCGAACGGGCATCGTCGAAAGCAGTACACTCTTCCTTGATGGATGAATCCTAGGTATTTCCGCAATTTTGGCTCTACTTCAATTTGTAAGTATGAGTTAGTTAGATCGAGAGATGTAAACCATTTCTGTCTCCCGATTCCGGCTAATATTTCCTCTATGTTTTGCGTCCTCGCATTATCAGGCTTGATAAATTGATTCAAATGTCGTGCGTCGATAGTTATTCTGACTGTACCGTTCTTTTTCTTAACAATACACAGTGGTTGTACGTACGGTGTGTCCGAAACTTCTATTATTCCGTCCTGCAACATTTCGGTTATCTTTTCAGATACCGCCTCCCTTATTTCCTGGGGTATAATCCTACATTTGTAGTGGTTGATTGGTACTTCAGCAACTTCAAATGAATATGTAAACATATTGCATCTGCCAGTTCTGGCGGAAAAACTATTTCGGTTCTTTAACAAAATGTTTTGCAGTCTCTGTCGTTGTTCCATGGAAAGTTGAGTCAGCTGTCCGATTCGTGTTTCTACCTGCTCCGCGAAGGGCTCTATTGTCTCCGTCTGTTTATGTCTGCCCCTCTCTTCTGCGTGCATTATGCCATCAGCTGTCTTGCTCTCTAGGTCACTGCACTCCAGTCTATTTTGTAAACATTGCAGACTTCTATCGTTTACTCCATCGTCATTCCCAATATGAATGGCTTCTACGTAAAATTCTTCGTCCTGTAATCTGCTCTCCCCCTCGGACAGGTGAACATGACTTTCCTGAGGCCCAGAGATAAATGGAATTTCTACCTTAGTCCCTGATATATTTAATGTGATTTGGGATTCTTTGTAATCAATGTTTGATTTCAACATGTGTAGTAGGTCGCTTCCTTAAATAATATCAGTTGCGAGTCCTCTCACGACAAAACATACAAACTGCATTTCGTTGTTTTGAACCCTGGTGTTAAGCAAGATTTGTTTAGTTATACGTTGCTTTGTCCGTCCAATCGCGCCACTGCATACTGCATTCTTGACCGGCAATGTTTGCATTTTTATTTTCAGACTAACCAACTGGTCGTAAAGGTTTTCGCTGCACACGGTTACAGATGACCCAGTATCAACTACCATATTAAAAGTCATTCCTGCTATCTCACCACTTATTCTCGGTGCCTCCATAACCTCTTGCGTTGCAGTGTTCCTTTCTAATGTCGTAATTTTGCTACCGCTTGTTCCAAAACTGTTATTTTCTTTAATTCGCGGCACTACTGGTTCCAACTGTTTTTGTATTCTTGTACTGCTTAATTCTACGTCCCCAAGGTTTTGTGCGACTCGGAGTGTCTTCTTATCGGATGCGTGCGGGGAATCCACCCATCCGGACCTTAGTTTTCCGTCGGGGGTGGAGTCCTGGGTTGACTCGTACTGGCTGCATTTGCATTGTAAAAGGTGTGCGTGCTCGTCAGCGGCGAAGGTGGGCGTGGCAATGTTGCCTGGGTCTGGCACTCAACTACGGGACGGTCGTTAGTGGTCGTAGTTCGGTAATTCTCTTCACGGCTTCTAGGTCTATTGTTTCCCCGAAGTGTATTGTTATTACTTGCGTGTCCACGCCGGGCGAAGGACATGTACCTCAGAGGGTACGTTTGTGGAGGCCTGTTATTGTTATTTTGATGGCTGCTGTGTCGCCATTCTTCCCTCAGCCGTGTATCATATGGTCGCGGGTTCCTATCCCTGTTGCCTGCGTTATAGTTATGGTACCCGTTTCTAGGCTGTTGTGCCCTCATCCCATCATTGAAATGTCGTCTGGGTTGTGGCCTAAAGTCTAAGTTTTCTTCAGTCCAACCTGTTTGTGTTCCATGTCCCTGTAATGCGGTCAGCAAGTCTATCGCTTCTCCCATTGTCCGTGGTCGTGCCACTACGATATGATTCCTGATTACATCGGGATAGTGATTTCCCATAAGCGCTATGAATTGGTCTTCCAGCATGGCGGGTTCCAAGAGTTTACTCAATTGTCCTAGTCTCAAAAAGTAGTCCGTCATCGATTCGTGAGAGCCTCTGGGGTACCTACCATTATTAATTTGGTTCCTGACGTTGTATTGTGCGGCGTCACTCCAATATTTCTGTATGAAGGCCGCCCGAAAGTGATTGTACCGTGCCGATTCCCCTACCGTCAGCCGAAACCAATTTAAAGCATGTCCTTTCAGGCCCCTCTGAACTATTATTATCTTGTATTCTTCTGGGATTCCTCTTAAGTTAAAATATGCCTCTAAATCGTTGATAAATTGTTTGGCGTTATCGCGCGTGCTATCAAATTGTGGAACAGGCAATTCGCTTAGAAATTGCATTGACATAGGTATTGTATGGCGAGTCCCGGGCGCGTTATGAAATCGGTAACTACTGTCAGAATGTGACAATGGGTCATCTACACTAATATTGGTTCTTTCTTCACTCTGTCTTCCATTGTCTGATGTGACAGGAAGTATATTGTCTGAGGTGACGGGAAGTGTGGAAGCGGGACTTTGTAAAGGGTTTTCTCCGCGTTTCCATAATTCCCTTACCTCTCTAACAGCTATTTCTTTCATCTTCTCTCGTACCTTATCACATTGTGAGGTGACTACCTGTGTCAATTCATCCCGTACTTTAACTATCTCGTTGGCACATGATTTTTGACTTTCCCCTATTAAAGCTCTTACACTTTCCAATTCGGATGCAACCCCAACCTCTAATTCGTTACACTTGTCTGAAATATTGGCACATGTAGTCATGGTCTCATTCCTTAACTCATCTATCTTATTATTCATTGTTACACTGATGTTGTTATTCATGCTGCCAGCTTCCTTATAATCTGCCCTAATTTGTCGCAACTCTTCCTGAGTGGATCTGAGTTCACTCCTCACTACACATATTTCACCCTGGAGGTTATTTCTTACTCCAATTACCTCACTCATGACCTCACTAAACTGCCTATTTATCTGGTTACTCATTTCTCCCTGTGCCGTTGTAAATTTACTTTCTTGCTCCTTGAGTTGTTTACTAATATCTGCCAATTCACTACTGTGTGCGGTAATTTTACTGCTTAACTCGCTACCTTGAGCGGTAATATTACGGTTCAGCTCCCCTAATTCATTGCCTAGCTCATTACCTTGGGCAGTAATTTTGTGGTTTAGCTCACCTAACTCATTACCTTGAGAGGTAATTTTGTTGTTTAGCTCCCCTAACTCATTGCCTTGAGAGGTAATTTTGTTGTTTAGCTCACCTAACTCATTACCTTGAGAGGTAATTTTGTTGTTTAGCTCCCCTAACTCATTGCCTTGAGAGGTAATTTTGTTGTTTAGCTCACCTAACTCATTACCTTGAGAGGTAATTTTGTTGTTTAGCTCCCCTAATTCATTGCCTATCAAGTTCATCTTCTCTAGCAACATTTGCATCATGCTATCCATACTTGCTGTATTCCTGTTCGGTACCGGAGTAGTTACCTCGGCCTGCCTAATATTACATTCTCTGTTTCCCTCAACGCCTACATCCATTCCCTCAGATTCCTGGTACACTTCTAAAATGTTATTGTCTGCCATGTTGCTACCTATCTCAATTACTTTCTTATTTCGGAGTATCATCCGCTTATTCCTTTTTACTCACTTTTCCGGGTTCTCAAAATTTCGTTAATTTTTTTTTTTGCACGCTTTTCTAATTCCTATTCCTACTGGCAGCATCTATCTACTCATGCAAATACAACAATTAATTTATAAAACAAAAAATACATTTACATCCAATTATCTCCACTTACGTACTGTTGATGTCCGTGCCTGGTGTTGCTGTCTTCCTGAGTCAGGGTTTTATCACTTTCACATGGGGGGGGGGTTTGAAGCTGTGTTGCACTACGGAGTATTGTTGCGTCTACGTTGTTGTCTTGTCGACGTTGGTTGTCCTGCGTGAAGTCGTACTCTGTTGCGTTGTTCACTGGTGCATCGTCCTAGGTGTTCTGGGCTCCGTTGGTTCCAAGGTCTAGTTGGCGGTACTTACGATGGTGAATACATCAGTCGAGACTCCGAAGAATGCTCCAAATGTTGTAGGTCACTGGTACAGTCAGGACTACGTTAACCACGTTGGGTTGATGGTACCGTCAGGACTACGTTAACCACGTTGTGGCGCCAATTTATGAGGCGGTCCTTGCCCGTTGAGCACCTCGTTGAGCCCTCCCGGCACTCAACACCTCATAAGATATGACATGTGATAGGTGAGGACTACGGATGGGAGGTTTCCAACAGGTCGGGGGTTTTCTCAGGGTAGGTCTGCATGAGTACTCGCTTTTGAGTTCCAGGGAGTGGGTGCGTCCTGACAGGGTGTGGGTATTATCACATATAAGACACCACGACCTTTGAATACCAAGTTTATTGTTATAATTAGTCCTCTCCACTCGCCGCTATTGATGATGTTGTTCGCACATTAGGCGCGAGATTTGAGACCTTCACGTTGTTGCGCGCATGACACGACTTATATGTATCGGTGTACGCGTTGTTCCTAAACGTCGGTAGTAAATTACTTCGCATAACGTAGTATTTCCGGAGGATTATTAAACAAAAGAACAGAGTTTGGTAACATCTAAATGACGTTGTAACGAGTGCAGTTTCTCTCATTCGCTACCACAGAGTGTTCGATAACCACTTAATGTGAGTTACTCCTCTTGAAGATCCAGGATATTTATATTTCAAAGCATTTCTTAATATTTACAGCTTCTAACTAGATTTTTCTTCGTGTCGAATTTTTAACAATCTTTAACATTCGTAATACTCTAAACACTAAAGTTTTCCTGAATGTCATTAAGTTTTGCATATATGTATATTCTTAGATAAGTGTTCAATAAAAGTTGGTATTATGATGGCTGTATATGAAACAACTGAATAATGATTAGTATTGAAAACAAAAAATTGACAAAAATTCAAGAAAATTTCCTTATATTTTCTCCTCCAGATCCATGACACATAGGCAAATGAGCACATACTGTTTTGTAACTATTATCTAAAGGAACCAGAATCCAAAGTTTCAATGATTTATAACAAAAACTGTAAACTGTGTAACATTGTTCCTAATGTATAGAAATTGCAGCTAAAAAAGATATAATTATTTTGTTGTTAAAAATTATTTTAATTAGAAACATCTTAAAAAACAGAGCTAAATGCAACCCAATTAAAAAGAAAGAAGGTAATAAGATAGCTTTAGGGCTTTCATATGATGCATGGGGATTTCAAAGTAAACAAAATAGTTTAATTTCTAAGTTTTCAAATTCATTTTTCTCCACTTGCAATTTTTAAACACTTGTGTGTCTTCAAAGTGCTCCAACGTCTGCAATTCTCAACTAAATTTACCCCCAGGGGCCTACTTCGGTAGGAACGGGTTTGGCGCACCCGGGGTCCCAAGCCAAAAGCCTCCTTCGTGTATGCTCCTCTTCGTGGCTTTGGGAGACGGTCAACAGGCCCACCCACGTGTAGGCCGTGCGTGGAGACCCGTGTCGGTGGAAAGGTTTGTCCTGGTGGTTGAGGGATGCGTATCTGAGCTCGTAACAGTGCTCTTATGAATTTGGGGAGGGTGCGCATTTCTAATACACTACTTTGGCTTCTGCTTCGCCTAAACGGGAGGTTAGGGACTAACCCACCCCTTATCAGTTGGCCAGGACTAGGTATTGTACCGAACTCCAGGGTGAGTGGGACGGCGAGCTCGCTAGATCTCCAGTGTAGCCCTGTCATCCCAGTGGAATGACCACTTGTTGGACTCCGTGGTGGGTGAGGAGCACTGGGGGATGAAATTTGGCCCATTTATTATGGTACACCCTTCTAATAAAACCCCCAGAAAATATTTTTACATTGGAAAAGAAGTAGTTGAGTGTGGTCCTCGCTACTTAGTAATTAAAAGAACAGAGGAAGGTAGATCTTTTGCAACGGTTAATCCGTTTTTAGTACAGAAAGGTCTTGATAAAATAGCTGGTGCAGTAAAACCCTGTACAAAATCTAGGAACGGCACGCTGCTGGTGGAAGCAATTTCAGCTTCCCAGCCAGCTAAGATATTGAAAGCCAATATGCTGGGCAGTTATCCAGCGAAAGTAGAGTTGCATAGGACCCTGAATTCCTCGCGCGGTGTCGCAAACACTAGCGCGTTGGATGGAATGTCCAACGAGGATATTCAGGAGAACCTTCAAGAACCAGGCGTTACAGCTGTCTATCGTGTGCAACGGAGAGAGCGACGGGAAATGGTACCCACTCGTACCCTGTTCTTGACCTTTGATCGGGTAGATCTCCCTCAAAGGATCAAGGCAGGGTATGAAGCGATAGAGGTTAGACCATATATACCTAACCCTCTGAAATGCTACAAATGCCAGCGGTTCGGTCACACTAGTGATTTCTGTAAAGGTTTACCTACATATGTCAGCTGTGGAGACGGCATGCACGAAAATGCCTGTGCATCACCTCCAGCATGAGTTAACTGTAGCAATTAACATCCATCAAGTTCACGAGAATGCCCCCGTTATATTGAAGAGCGAGACATTCAGGATATCCGGGTTAAAGAGAAGGTATCCTTTTCGGAAGCCCGGAAACTTCTTCGTATGAACAGGCCCTCTATAACTAGTTCCCGTACCTACAGCTCTGTGGCGGTGGCTCCATCACCGAAACGGGAGCCTGGTACACAAACATCTGATATGAACGGGGCCACTGTATCTCATAAACTTCTAGTGCCTAGATTGCAACCAAGAGCATCAGTACCACCATCTAAAACTCCGAGCACACCACCAAAGACTACTACAGATAAGAACAAGTCAGTTAGATCGCCTGACAAAGCATCGACGTCCAGCATCAGAACCAATTTGCCCGTTATGTTCCCAGCACCAGAGATAAAATTCAAGTTTAAGTATTATAGAACCGCCTTTCTGAACGAAAGCGCAAAGCTTGCTCCCGAAAAGACTAAGAACAAGAAAAGTCCAAGAGCATCTCCGAGATCATCTTCGGTGTCATCTTCTGCAGAGGACCCCGAAAGGCGACAGTCATCTACGTCGGTTGAAATTTCCAATCGCTTCGAGCCTCTCGAAGCGAAAGTTGTAGAAGGCAAACGGTCCTCTTCCATAGAAGATATGGAGCAGGAAATATCTGACCACGTTGCTGCATCTGCAGCAAAGAAGAGGCAGGATAAACCTCCAGAAACTAGCTCTATACCTAAGAAAAAGGGCAAATTGATCCGTCCACCGCTGAAACCTACGTAATGTGGGTACCTAATCGACATATCCCATTACTATCGCCATGGCTATCCTTCAATGGAACATACGAGGTTTAGGAGCACATCGACCAGAACTAGAACTTGTGCTCAGTAAGCAGAATCCCTTGTTGGTAAGCGTACAAGAGACTAAGCTACGACCACAAGAAATCTCTAAAATCACACGCTACACACCACTGATGTGTGATATTGAAACAGAAGAGGGCATTCCTGCTCACGGAGCCACTACGATGCTCCTTAGGGATGACATATTTGTAGATCCGATACAGCTACAATCTGACATACAATCTGTAGCTGTAAGGATTAAGCTGCCATAAATCGAATTTTGCATTTGCCATCAGATGACCTCTCGTTAATTGACCTTGAAGATCTGGTTTCCCAACTTTCAACACCATTTCTAATAGTGGGAGACTTTAATGCCCATCACACACCTTGGGGCTCAAATCGGACATGTTCGGGAGGCAACCTCATTGCAAAATTCCTGGAGAGCAATAACTTGGTTCTCATGAACACCGGAGAGCCAAGTTACTTTCTGACGCATTTAACACCTATTCGCACATCGATTTGACAGGGTGTTCATCCCAGTTAGCAGTTTCATTACAGTGGAATGTCATCTCTGATTTACATTCCAGCTACCACTTCCCATGTCTTCTTAGTCTCTTAGCACAAGATGTGGCTCCCTCACGTATCCTTAGATGGCGCTTTGATCATGCCAACTGGAACCTTTACACCCAGTTGGCTGTCTTTGATTACAACGAGCACGATTCTGCGAATGATTTAGTTGATCATCTCACAGAGAAAATTGTTTCCGCTGCAGAGCATTCTATTCCTCTTTTGGCTACCCAACCCGGTATATCTCCTGTCCCATGGTGGACCAACGACTGCCGGAATGCTATTTGTGCTCGTAGACGTGCTCTCAGGGTATTCCAACGACACCCTACCCTAAGTAATCTAATTGGGCACAAGAAAGTGCGTGCAAAGTCTAGGCAAATAATTAAGGATAGCAAAAAGACGTCATGGAACAACTTTGTATCATCTTTCAACAGGCGTACACCGTAATCTGTTGTATGGGATATGTTAAGGCGCGTGTCCAGAATATCTACCCACTTGCCAATCGCTGGTCTGAAAAAACCTGCAGGAGCTGTTGTTGATCGGTTTGTCGTGGCTAACACCTTAGGCTGTGTTTTCGCTCAGGGGACTAGCTCAAGTAATTATTCTCCTGAGCTTATCTCAATTAAGACTCAGGTAGAATCTTACGGTGTCGTGTTTAGTTCCAGAAACCTTAAAGATTATAGCCGCCTCTTCACCTTTGCAGAGTTAGAACACGCTCTTTCATCATCGCGACTGACAGCACCAGGACCGGACGAAATCCACGTTCAAATGTTACATCCCTCACCCGAAAGTAAGGCATTTCGGCACGAGGTCTATAACCCTGTTTGGGTTAATGCCACGTTTCCTGACAAGTGGCGAAAAGCCACCATTATACCTATCTTGAAAGCTGGCAAGGACCGTCACCTCCGTTCTAGCTACCGTCCTATTTCCCTCACCAGTGGCGCATGCAAGGTGATGGATCGCATGATAAATGGGCGGTTGGTATGGTGGCTGGAAACGTACAACCTACTGAATAATATCCAGTGTGGTTTTCGTCGACGCCTTTCAACAGTGGATCATTTTGTGCCCATGTCCACACAGATTAAGTACGGATTTCTTAAAAACTGTCAAACCGTCGGAATATTTTTGGCGGGCAGGATTGCTACGCAATGTGCACACCTGGAATATACCTGGACGCCTACCATACTTCCTTCAGGAGTTCCTGAAAGGCCGCGTATTCCGAGTTAGGGTCGGCTCGGTTCTTTCAAATATTTTTGTTCAAGAGAAACAGTGTACCACAGGGGTCGGTATTAAGTGTTACGTTGTTTGACATTGCGATTAATTCTTTCTTGAAATGTGAACCTCCCGGAGTTTCTAATGCCTATTTGTAGACGACTTTGCCGTCTACTGTACATTTCAGCGCACACCGTTTTTAGAGCGCCCTTTACAGACCACCTTGGACAACCATAAGAATTGGAGTTTGAAAAACGGATTCCTATTCTCCACTGAGAAAACCATCTGTGTTAACCTCTGGCATCAGCAAAGTTGACTACCTCCAAAGCTCCGTTTAGGCGCTGATCTACTACCGTTTGCAGATGAGACGACCTTCCTTGGGTTGATGTTTCATAGAAAACTTAGTTGGTCGTCGCATATAGCACAACTGAAAGCACGATGTGACCGCTCTTTAAATATCTTGCGGGTACTAAGTGGAGAATCGTGGGGAGTGGATCGTACAGTGTTATTGCGACTTTATCGCGCACTTATTCGTTCCGACTTATATTATGGTAGTATCGTTTATGGCTCAGCAAGACCATCTATGCTGAAGAGATTAGCCACAGTCCATAATTGAGGCATACGTATAGCAGTTGGGGCATTTCCAACGAGCCGATTTATAAGCCTGTATGCTGAGTCCGCAGAACCTCCTCTGTAGTACAGGCACAACATGTTATTAGCAAATTATGGCTGTGGGCTTAATTGCATGCCCACACATCCATCGTTTACGCCGTTCTTTAGCACCTTAATACACGCGCATTATAGGAACACTTCTATTAATCCAAAGTCACCTAGTTTTCGTTTCCGGGAGCTTCTTAGACATCTTGATACTGAAATGCCCAAGATGTATCCTAGGAGGGCGAGGACATAACCTTCTTGGTTGTGCAGGGCGTCCCACGTTGACCTGGGCATGTCTATATATGATAGAACTATCATGTCTATGTCTAGTATCCGCACATGTTTTTTAGAATTTTTATCGCGATGTGAGGACTATTTTGTAATTTATACTGATGGCTCCAAGAACTCAAATGGTGTTGGTTGTGCTTACGTGTGTGGAACCGAACCGTATACATCCGGATTCCACACCAGCACTTCTATTTTTACTGCAGAGATCTACGCAATATACCAGGCCATTTTATTGGTACGTCGACGAAAGTTGGGGGACTGCTTAATCCTGAGTGATTCCCTCAATGCACTTCAAAGTCTATGACAGCTGTACAATTACCACCCTATTGTGTAGCGTATACAGGATGCCCTCCACGTTTTACACGCTTCTGGCTTTAGCGTGGTGTGTGCATGGATCCCTGGTTACGTAGGCTTGCGGGGGAATGAAATGGCGGGTTCGGTAGCCAAGACGGCTACCATGAAACCCAGGGTTCGAGTACCATCTGTGAAATCGGAAGATTTTAGGGCCGTATTGCGGAGAGCTGTGCAAACCTGCTGGCAGGAAGAGTGGTCCGCTCTCCGTAATATTAAACTTAGATCTGTGAAAGAACTTCCGATTCTCTGGGTTACCTCATGTCGGTCATCTCGTCTCGAGAAGTTGAGTTTGGTTCGGTTGCGTATTGGGCACTGCTTTTTTACTCATAGTTTTCTTTTTAAAAAGAAGCCTGCTCCACTGTGTCCGTTTTGCAATGAAGCGTTATCTGTACGACACGTGCTGATAGAGTATTTTTGCCTAGCGCACCTTAGGACGTCTCTGCGTGTGCCGGACAGTTTGCAGAAATGCTAGCGGACGATAACACTGTAGTGAAGATTTTGAGATTCTTTTCTAGACTAGACTTTAGCATTTAGCGAAGAGAAATTATGGCATTTTAGATTTATATTTCTTTTGTTTTTGTAGGTTTTTTATGTGCCTGTATTATTTGTAAGTCTATTTACATATTTATAGTGTTTTAGAGAAATTTATATCTGGCTTTTGCCATGACCAGTTTGTTTTAAAAAAGGGCGCTGATAACCTCTGCAGTTGGGCGCCCTTATACTCATCACCACCATCATCATCATCATCATCATCATCATCATCATCATCATCATCTTCGTCATCGTCGTCATATACCGATGGCTCCAAGAACTCAAATGATGTTGGTTGTGCTTACGTGTGTGGAACCGAACCATATAATTTCGGACACCACACTAGCATTTTCATTTTTACTGCAGAGCTTCATGCAGTATACCGGGCCATTTTACACGTACGTACACGAAGGTTGGGGAACTGCTTAATCCTGAGTGATTCCCTCAGTGCACTTCAAATCCTACGGCAGCTGTACAACTACCACCCTATTGTGCAGCCTATCCAGGATCCCCTCCACTTCTTGCATGCTTCTGGCGTTAGCGTGTGTGCATGGATCCCTGGTCACGTAGGCTTGCGAGGGAATGAAATTTTGGATTCAACACCAAGACGGCTACCATGAAGCCCAGGGTTCAAGTACCCTGTGTGACATCGGAAGATTTTAGGGCCGTATTGCGGAGAGCTGTGCAAACCTTCTGGCAGGAAGAGTGGTTCGCTCTCCGCAATAATAAACTTTGAACTCTAAAGGAACTACCGATTCCCTCGGTTACCTGCTGTCGTTCATCTCGTCGCGAGGAGCTGAGTTTGGCTCGTTTGCGTATTGGGCACTGCTTTTTTACTCATAGTTTTCTTTTTAAAAAGAAGCCTGCACCACTGTGTCCGTTTTGCAATGAAGCGTTATCTGTATGACACGTGCTGCTAGAGTGTTTTTCCCTAGCAGACCTTAGGGCACCTCTGTAGCTGCCGATCAGCTTTTTAGAAATGCTAGCGGACGATAACACAGTAGTGGAGAAGATTTTTAGATTCTTTTCTATGTTAGACTTTAGGATTTAGTGAATGAAATTTTTAGTAGATTTTTATTGATTTTTTTATGTAGGTGTAGTTTTAATAGGTTTATTTACAGTTGTATAGTTTTTAGAAAATTTTATATCTGGCTTTTGCCATGACTAGTTTTTAAAGGGCGCTGATGACCGCCGTAGTTGAGCGCCCTTATATACATCATCATCATCATCATCATCGTCATCATCATCGTCGTCGTCATCATTATCACACTCCGTATAGTCCAGACCTGGCGCCGAGCGATTTTTACTTGTTCCGCTACCTAAAGGAGTTTCTCGGTGGCAAGCACTTTCACACCGATGACGAGGTGAAACAAGCAGTTGACTGGTTATCCTAATATGCGGCAGAGTGTATTCCGTCAGTATACTGAAGCTTGTAGAACGTTACGACAACTGATTAAACAAATATGGCGACTATGTAGAAAAATAAAGAAATATGTAAGGAATCCAATGTAAAGAGAGATGCAAATAGCTATGATGCTTTAATTGATAAAAAATATAGCGGACCTTACTTTACGTATAACCCTCGTGTGTTAAGTATTAGATAAAATGAAAGTTAATATTTGATCAAGGTACAGCGCCTCATCAATCTGCTGTCCGCCTGAAACTCTTTTTAATACTAGCTGTACATATATCAAGAACCAAAGCGCTATGTTATACTTTTAATTAGAATATCAGTCACGACAATTAATAACTTGGCCCAAAATTAATAGCCGTTAAAACTGAAATCCTCCTAAAATTGGGTTTGGTCCAATCTTTGTGTCCAGGAGCTAAAATGCTATTAAGAACCTTTGAGAAAAATGTATCAACAAACTTCAAATTTGGTTGTAATTAAAACAAAATAAAGTAGAGAAGTTTTATAAGAGAACCTCATATTTAAAAATTTTAGGGTAAGGGGTAAACAAATGAGAGCACAGCGACCTACACCCAGATCTATTGGGACTAACTCCTCCTAAGATGAAGAGATGTAGAGAGGTAACCGCAGGCTACAGGAATGCGTCCCTAACAAGTGCTGAAAGTTGAACCCGGTGTCAACAACACTCCCGGTCCGTTGTCGACAAGGGTCTCCCCAACGTGAGGAAGCGACAGCACAGTGCCACCTAATGTAGAAAACAATATTTACAATACACAAGTATCCGCGAGATCTGCCTGACACCGCTATATGCCACAAGCCTGAAAGCATGCCTGAAATTTGATAAAGAAAATGGAATGAAGAGCAATCGTGGTGTGAAAACAAGTACTCCAGTATTCGCCTAAATGACAAGGGGAAACTACTAAAATCTCAAGCGCACGGTCAACAGGAATCAAACCTCCCGAACACGAACTGCAGACGTTACCGCTGCGCTATATCATTTTTAAGTAATTCCCAACATCTCGTCTATATAATTTCTTCCTTGGAAGTGTTGAAAACAGTGTTTTAATAAATTAAATTTAAAGGGAGTCGAATAATGACACTAAACAACACTTACTCTTAAATTTTCCCGGAACATGTTTCAGAGACTATTTGCCTCTATCACTCGATGTCCGGTTGACAATGGAGGCAAATAGTCTCCGAAACATGTTCCGGGCAAATTTAAAAGTGTTGTTTAGAGACATTAATCGACTCCCTTTAAATTTAATCTCGTCTATATCTAAGCATGAAAAACGCTATTAGGTACCTAACGTTTATTACAAAAAAGTTTATTCTGTAAAACAGTTACTAAAATAAACTTTCGCTCAATAATGATACATGTATATACGCACTTTTATGAACGAAGAATTTTTAAGAGACTGAAGTCATAGTACACGTCATTAGCACTAACATCTTCAAAGAAATGATAGGCAAATCAACGTGTGAAACTGCGGACTGATTTACGTAATAGGTTTCTGGATACCAACAAGAAACTGAAATGCCGAATAAAATTATACCGCATTGTTTAAATTTCTCCACAATCCAGGAAAACTCAAGTTATTACATACACATTAATAATGTATGTGTCTTCAGCAGAAAGGGGGTTTCAATTGTCTTCCCAAGTTATGAGAAATAATTAGGCTACTTATTATTATTGTTCTACCAAAGTAAACTAACAAAACCATACTTTTGATACAAATATTTTACATTTAAGAAATAAAAGAAATAGAAGTGGGTTAGGCTAAATGTGTCATTAAAATTCACATGGTAGTTCAAGAAACTGTTTTGGGCAATCTTGCCTCCACGGCAACCAGGAGCAGAAATGATGTTCTTGTAATATGCTTCTTAGGCTAAATAAAATACTTTCCACAAAATTCGCCTAAGGCTGCAAAATATGTAAAGGTAACAAAGATCAAGAACATATTTTAATATGTCTCCCTAATCTCACACATTAAGCTACCAAAATTTTGTTGCTACCAGACCTGAAATTATAACGCTATGTATGCATTTGTAATCTTGTTTACTCTTTTGAAAAATCATATTTTTGTATTTGTGTTTTGCCTAATATAGTAATTTATACTATTTATGGCATTAAATCTTTCAGTATGCAATTTTGACATCGATGAATCTTATGGATGTTATGCTTTTTGTTTGTTTCTTAAATACAACAAATATTTCAACATTGTTATATTTTGTCCTCAGGTGGTATGGGACAATGACGAGAGCATGGGAGAGTGGTCTGGGCTACCGTACTTGTGGTTCGCCTTCCACTGGCTCGCAATGTCACACTCATGCTACAATCCTGTCATCTACTGCTGGATGAATGCTCGCTTCCGAGCCGGATTCTGCGTGGTGCTAGAGCATGTGCCCTGTCTACGTGGGATCCTACCTGCCAGACACCGTAGTAGTAACACATCCTCCGTCACAGGAATTGCCCTTACAGGTACTACACATTATCGACTTGGTTAATAATTTCTACTTTAACAATATAGCTAGAAATTTGTCATTATATACATACTAGTACAAAATTCCTTAGGAAAAAGTGATTATTTAAAGTCACTGAGCATGACGACCGATATTCTGATACCAAGGTTTTTGTTAGAAACACTTTCACTATATCTTAAATGCAGTGAATGGGAAGGGCCAATTAAACCTGAAGAAAATGAAGGCCTAATTTGACATAATGACGCTTCTAAAACCTGATTTGGAACAGGGATCTATGGCAAGGATATCAAGTTTCATTTACCTTGGGCACATATGCCATGGCCTTTCTGGCAGAGATATTTGTTATAACTCGAGAGAGTGTAAAAAAGAGCTAAAAGGGGGAGGAATTCTTATATACTCTCCGAAAATCAGACAAAGCTAAAGGACCTGAGTAACCACATTGTTGAGATAAGCAAGTTCCAGAGCGCAGTGAGTCCATAACAGAACTGGCAGTTCAGATCAGCAGAGGTTGGACTGGCGTGTGGGGATTTTAGACAGTGAAAAAGTAGATGAAACTGCTAAGACGAGAACTGAGCAACGTTTAGTGAGCGAAATGAGCACTAATAAGACAGGTTGAGCTACCCATCAGGGACTAGTTGTCCAGAGAAGACGAGAAGTTCTGGAACTCATCAGTAGACTTAAGCATTCCAAAACTCACTTACAGAGATTGAGCAAATGCAGGTCGTGAGAGCTGCTAAAATTAAGGAAAGCTCTCATGGCAGAGGACACTTTACAGGACACTGTGGCATCGGAAGGCACCTACATGAGAAGAGACATCAAGCAAATCCTGCAGACAGTGTCAATAAGTAGAGAAGATAGATATCAATCTATTTGAATGCACAACACTGGTTTTCCAAAGAGCCCACATTTTTGGAAGTTAATTTTCCAAACCAGAGGAGGTTTCAGCTAGCAAAGCTCAGTGCCTTATTTAGTTCATTATGGACATCAAACTTCTGGGTGAATGTTTATAAGTCTGGGTAGATGCAATAGATCCCAAAGGCTGCAGTGCTGGACAATGTTGCTTCCCCATTGAACCTCCCAGGGGCCTCCTAAGGCAGGAATGGATTTGGTGGTCCCGAAGTCTCGAGCCACAATCTTGATTGGGTTCCTCTAATACGTACGATGGCTTTTGCCAAACACCCAAATTACTTTGGTTCATAAATATATCTGACCTACTACTTAACACCTCCTGGAACAGTCTGATGGATACTGTTGCGCGGGACGGAGGATGGGTAGGCGCAATGAAAAACTGAGTAAGGAGTAATTTCCAGTCCCTGGTTATCATATAGGACTGTATTCCTACCCACTAATAAAAGTCAGTTCTGGCAAGGGGACAATGCATGAGCTGATGCACTCCTTTAGGCGTTTGAGTTCTTCTACCTATATACTGGGAGGTGTGACCCTGAGGTCTGCCAAGTCCAGACCAGGACTCTCATCTAAGCTGGAAATGTTTCCAAAGACGTGAGCATGCCATTGTAAACCTTTGCAATTGTGTAGGATAAAATCACCATGGCACAAAAAAATAAAGTAATGTGACTGGAAAAGATGCAGTTGAGTCAAATAGTCCTCGATACTTAATAATAACAGAACTGAAGAAGGGCAGAAGTTTCATTCAACTAAGCCTTTCATTATTCAGGAAAGTTTAGATACAATAGCTGCCCCAGTGAAGACCAAGGTCTTACTTCTTGTATGGTGTTCAGCAGAAAAGTGAGGTGAATTCGTACCTACTCGTACCCTCTTTTGGTGATCGAGTAGACCTCCCACAAAAGAAAAATTAAGGCAGGGTATGAAGCCTTTGATGTCAACCCAAGAGCATATGCGCTGGGGTATAAAGTACCCCAATCTTACATTTTTGCATGTAGCAACATTGCTAATGAGTCCATCAGTCTGTTACACTTGCTATTCATACATTGTTCTTTTGAACGTGTGTTGATTCAGTCACATCCTGTTGTGCAAGTGTGAAGGACTGTTTATAGTCCTGTTTGTTCAGCATTGTCGAGCTGGGGTATAAAGTTCCCCGCGCGCCTGTACACGTAAGTAATTTAATTTTACTGACTTACTGTCATAATTACGAACATGTGTGTGTGCGTGCAATAATATTAGTAGCTATTATACTCTAGCAATAAAAATGTTTTTCACATAGGAAAATAATTCCAAAGGAAATGTTGAAGATATTCAATGAACTGCCAGACCACTGCTTAATAGACAGTGCGAATCAAGCAAAACAGTAATTGAATAAAGTGACCACAACACTGTTTCTGAACAAAGTGATGTAGAGAAGTCTATGTCTCTTAGTTCTGAAAACTGTTTTATTCAGGAGGATAGTTATTGCAAAATGAGAAGAGTGGATTTTTGTAGGGTAGTAAAATAATGAGGAGGAACATAGTGAAACATTTTCCTGGGTCGAAAAGTTCAGCAAGAATTCCTAGAGATGAACTCTCACCTCTAAGATATTATTTGTAACATTGGAAGATGTTATGCTTGAATTGCGGAGAGCTTTACAATCCTGCTGGCGGGAAGAGTGGTCTGTTCTCCGCAGCAATAAACTTAGAACTTTGAAAGAACTTCTGATTCCCTGGGTTACCTCCTGTCGTTCGTCTCAGCGAGAGGAGGTGAGTTTGGCTCAGTTTGGGCACTGCTGTTTTACACATAGTTATTTGTTAAGAAAGGACCCTGCTCCAGTTTGTTTTGTAACGAAGTCCGTCAATTGTTGCTAGAGTGCTTTTGCCTAGCCTGAGAAAGTCTCTGCAGCTGCCGGCCAGCTTTGCAGAGATGCTGGCAGATGACAACAAAGCAGTGGAGAACGTTTTTTGCCTTTTGGCCTTATATTTTTATTGTTTTCTTTGGGTTCTGCTTTATTATATTCCTGTATTTTACTGTGATTTTTATCTACAGTATTACTAATTTTTAGTACGGTTTATATCTGGCTTTTGTAATGAATGGTTTTTTAAAGGGTGCTGATAGCCACTGCAGTTGGGCACCCTTATATACCTATCTATCTATCCCACCTTTTCATGCCATTGTCAATTTGGATCTAAATGTCTTAAAACTGTGACATATGCTGCTATTTTCCATCACATACCATTACCGAGATTTTTTTATGTGTTTGCATGCTTTTATGTTAGTAAACTATTATTCATGCATTCTGTTTATACAACAGTATAACGATTTTGTTCAGATTACTTTCAAATGCAGTGTACCTGGAAATGGTTCGCAATTGGTTGCAAAATTTAACTGCATGTTAAGGAAGTAGGTCTGAAATATAAATATCTTTACATTTTAAACCATATCAATATGATTAAAATATTGAGAAATAAATGTGGAGTATAGAGTATCCTGCACGCCCACTCCTCTTAAGAAAGTTAGTGCACCCTCTCTTGGGTTAAGCTATATATTCGAAACCAGCTTAGATGGTGCAGGTTTCAGCGATTTGATCACACAGCTACACTATTATTATTCCACTCTGTGAAAGAACATTATCTTCACATTCATATTCTATCCAATAAATTCCAATACTCAGAGTATTGAAGAGGGGAGAGGAAAATAAAGAGTTGCAACCATAGAGGGGAGTTGCTACTGCAACTCTTTCTCTCAAATTTCTTTTCACTGTTAAACATTGAGTATGTAACATATAATTCCTTTATTGTAATCTGTATGATGAAATTTCAGGAGTGGATGCAGGAACAGAATCTTCTGTCCTACATCGTGTCAACACCTGCACTACATATATCAGCATGCGACGTAAAAATCCTCACCATGTGGGCAATAACTGTTCATCAACCTCACCAGCCCGATCTGCATCTGTGTTCCGCCATCAAGCAGCGGGTGCACATCACAATGGACACCGAAGACTCTCGAGGCTTGACAGCATCCCCCTTGAAGATCAGATCTGAACTCCTTATGTTCTATTCATGAAAGTTTACTATGGATGGAATGTTGAAACTCCCTTTCTCAGCCAGAATATGTTTATATGCATCAAAAGTTAAACAAAAATACAAAACACTTTGCTTCAAAAGCTTAAAGATTTGTCCTTGTGGCAGTTTGTCATGTGAACATAATATGTAGATAATATAAAATATAGAAGTAGTTAGAATATGTTGCTTTTGAAGGCTTACATAAATCAGAAGAACAAATCTTTTAGTATGTGTTTTGTTGTATCTGTCAAAGTCCTATATGTTATTAATGGTATTTCAAATTACATTACCTAATGCTATAAGTTCATTCATCCTTAGAATTGAATTTGATGTAAACAAAATGTGTTGTATCCCTCCACATTAGCATCATGTTTGTATCAACTGTGAAGAGGAACTGCTTATCATTTTTGTGATAATGTATAAGAGATGAACAATGTCATACAGAATTAAATGGAAGCTAACCTTCTTTTCACTTACTATTCATATTATTTGCTATTTTGTATTAACTAAATGTTTTGGATATGCTTGATTGACACATCTTCTTGAAGACTCACAGATAGCTAAGCATACTTAGGATACTATATATTATGGTATGCATTGGTTTCCCATGTGTCTTGACCTAGATAAAGATGTCATGAGTTTGAGAATACACCAAGTTGAGTTGCAATAGGGTACCGTAGATGACCTGCAGCACATCTACTCATTCCAAAGACGGTATTCCACCTTATTTCATGTGAAATGTTACTAAAAGCTATGTAGCACTTTTAAATTACTTCACTTTTTAAAAGGAAATAAGAGGAGTAACAAAAAAAAAGGACTTTACTAGAAGGAATTTGCAAGGCCAACCTTGACAAATAACAGTCATCCTCTAAAGGACGTCTGTAAAAATACAAAATCCAATGTTCTTCTGATTGTTTTGAATTCTGTACCACATATGCAAAATATAAAGCATATATGAAAACAGCATTTAAAAAGCAATTTTAAACCGTTGTATAAATATTAATGTTTATTCTTTATTAACCACTTCTGATATAGCAATATGAAATGGATCTAAGATTCTTATGATTTATTGTATTGCTCCAAAATTTTTAACTTTAGATTAGGGTATAAACACAATGAAACTGTTTTGCATACATTTCCAACTTTAATCAGTTTAAGCAATGAAATATTTTTGTTTACATGTTATTGAGTATTGTGACTTTGTGGGTTCGTAGAATTAAAAGGCCAAGTTGCAGAAATTAAAAATCTCCTTTATTTCTGTAGAGATACACTGTTCAATTCCCACATAACAACATTACATCACATAATAACACAATCTTCCAAGGTCGATGACAATAACAAACCGTGACAGCTAATTACATTAGCTCTCGTTACAACAAAATTCTTGTTACCCAACTGTCTTTACAATAACTTGCAACTCACTCACCCACGTTTCACAACTCATCACTTCCTTAAATACCTCATTCATAATTCGAGACTGTTCTGTACAATCACTAGACATTTCTGGAATAAACAAGGCATCTAGTGATGTAATCCGAATATTCTATCACCTTCCAGAAGTGTGAAACGCTATCTCGGCCGGCACGTCACTTACCTCAAGCGCTATGTTTATCTGCTTATGCAAGCTCGTTATCTACGTGAAACCTATTCGTCTGTCTATTTGCGCCGAAACTTTAATGCCCGTTACCGCGACAGTATTTAAGTTTTTAAATTTGAGTTATGCAAAGTAACTAACTTCAGCGGAATCATTTAATACTTTACCAGTCCACAATAATGTATAATCCACAATTCCTAAAGCCCTCCTGGAAATCTGAAGATTTATTACAAGTTGTAAACTGTGGTTCAAAAAGTATTTCTTCTTCTTGCTCTTCTTCTTCTTCTTCTTCTTCTTCTTCTTCTTCTTCTTCTTCTTCTTCTTCTTCTTCTTCTTCTTCTTCTTCTTCTTCTTCTTCTTCTTCTTCTTCTTCTTAGTTAAGACAATCATATTCATTTATGGTCCTCTACCCCTCATGCCCTCGGGTGAGGGAGCCACAAATATGGATCAGAGAGAGAAATCCAAGGATGTGTGATCAGTCCGGTCCCCAAAATGAGAGTGAGGGAAGTAGATGAGGGCGAAGTGGATGAAAGGAAAGATGATAATGGAGTAATTGGTGGAATGATGGTGGAAGAAACCGAAGGTCCCAGAGAAAACCTGCCCCAGTGCCATGTTGTCCAACACAAGTCTTACTTTGTGGGCACCTGGGATCGAACCCAGGCCGCCTTTGTGAGAGTCAAGCAGTCTAACCGCTTGACACAATACAGCCATCAAAAAGTATTTAGAATAGTGAAAAATTCTGCAAAGGTGTTGAGCAAAATGGGATTTAAATTTAAATGCAGAGCTTTACTAAATAGTACAAAACAAATTAAATATCCATTTGTTATTTTAAAATTGTTTATATTAAAAGGCCTAATTGGGTAACATTAAAATAGAAGTTATAAGTACAATAAAAAAAAGTTGAATGTTTTCACATTTTTTAGCAAATTTACTGATGCACTGCCTAAACCATGTGGACATTCTGAATAGAAAACATAAATTGTCAAAAGTTAATTCATAATATCGCATGGTGTTTCTCAAAGGTACTAGTTTCCTTTGTCTCCAAAAGCATCTTGAAAGGACCATATTTTAAATATTTCTACTTGTATGCTTCAGCCATTTTAGTAAATAATTATTTCATAAAAGTAAAAACCTTAAGCACTGAATTCATATTAGAATTATGGAAGCAAGTAGAATGCAATCAACTGTCAAGACTATAAATGTCTTTAATAAAGGATCCTTTGGATTACTGAACAACTATCTGGATACAGCACTGTATGCTAATAAAAAGTGCACAATAGGATAATGAGTATCATGCATTCATAATAGAAACATTTCTATAAATACAAAAATACAAAGTCTGTTATGTATGGATGTCAGTTTCAACTTTTCATGAGATGAAATACAATTTGTTGCAAGAGTACTATAGTGCTATTGAAATCCAGTTTTCAAAAATCTGAATGGTGCACAAAGAATTCAATGTCCACTATTTATTTTGTTACCTATGCCTTATTCTTTCATATCCATGATTTACTAAAAATCTGCCATAGACTTCCTTGGTGAGGTGGGCATAGAGTCGGCATGAATCAACAATTTAATTCTAAATGTTAGGAGCACCAGTGACAGTTCACATTTTAATATTGGTGAAGCACAGTTTCAAACAGGTAAAATATAGAATCTAAGAACATGAATTTATCATAATGCACTACTGAATAGGCCAGGCCCAAAATAAATATCAAAAGTAATTTTATATAGGTACTCAATTCTTATTTGATGTAACATATCACTTCATACAACAGTTACTAATATAAAACATGCACTTTCAGTTTAAGTTTCTTGTTTATTTCAGATCTTTAACAGTTTCGCAATACACACTTCCTCAGAAACTACATGTAGGAATTAATATCAGCAACAAATATAAATGCTTAGGATTAAGAAACTTATATAAACAACACTATTTTTTCCTCTCTGAGGAAGCTGCAAACTATGTTAAAAATAGTAGTAAAATATAATCCCAAAGATTGCAATAACAACTTCTCTCTTTATAGATGAAGTACATTCTGCAATCCTGATTGCAGAATCACTTAGAAAAGCTCCTTTTGAAGGATTCCAATGGGGAGAACAGGCTCAGTATGCATGTGTGATTTTGAAAAAAAGACTCTGCATTTTCAAACCTCAAATTTGCACTGGTTAAACTATACTATTTGTTTCTTTTCACATTCAATGAGACAGTTCCAAGAAGGAGAATTGAATGATTAATATATTTTCTGTACTAATCAATTAGTATTTCAAGTAAATAGAGAAAACTATTTTTCTCAGAAATGAATTTTGTGCATCTATCGAGTTTTGAAAAAACACTCCTCAAATGTTAACTGAAACAGAAGCAAATATATCTAGTTGCACCTTCAAGAAATGTGAATAGTAATAACCAGGGCCTGGATTTTGATGACATATCATCATTTTCTCTTTATACAGTATGCACTACTCTTAAGCATTAAAATTGTGAATACGAATATCTGATTATGAAGATACTAATTTTATTGAGCATGTTTTCATGTTTTCTTTTTTAACATTTTTGTTATTTTTTCAATTTAAAGGTAATCTTTTTGTCCTTCTTTGCATGCTACATCCTTTTCTGGCGCTTTTCTTTTGTTTCTTTTTCCTATCATTTATTTATTTTCAAACATAATGTTCCCTAGCTCTACGTGTATGTTCTCAGTTTTACAAGTTCATTCTTATCTCATCTTTGAGCATGGTTAGAAGCATAAGTATTTATATGTGTCTGGAAAAAAAATCAGAATATATGAGCTAAGGTATATTTCGTTAAAGAAAAACTATACAAATATACGAGTATATGATACAAGAGATTTCAGAAGTCTTTATACTTCATTAAAGCATAACCTTAAAATTCTACCTTTAAATTGAGTTAATTATGTAAAATGTGAGTTATAAAAAGCAGTTACTTAAAATGTAATGAGAATATTTATTGGATGACAGTAAGCAGAGAAATAAGTAACAAGAAAGTCCTAAAAACATGATATCTAAAATACATACCCCAAAAACATCAGAAAATATTTACCATAATCTGAGAATTATATACTTTCTATTGGGAGCTTTTATCCTTTTATTCTATTTTCTCTATACATTTTCTATTCCTTTGGATAGGAAAAGAATGAGGAAATAATGCAACTGTGTCAGTAGTTATGGTATCATGCTTTGCTTATCATAATATGTATTTACAAAAATACAAAGTGCGGTATTACTGTACCAGATGCTTAGGTACAGTAAGTTAATTTTATATCTGTTGCACACATACACTCACCTGCCATTTCATGTGTGGAGTCATAAGATTCCCTTTGTACCCATATATGCTGTAAGGCTAAAGAGAAGTTCATTAAGAAGAACAACACATTTGACAGAGCAATATATAAAAATAACTTATCCAACCAGTAAAGTAACACTGCAATATGAGCTTATGTAGTCCATAACCATTTATTCACTTTATATACTGAATAATATGTAGGACAAAAAGCTACATTATTTACTTACTTAATTACAATAAAAGACTGTCAATCTTTCATTAATTGTACACTTACTCCTGATTATTTCCAAATATATTCAATCTGGAACAAGGGTAGGCAAATTTTCTCTTATTTTGATGCATACTGCCTTTTAATATACCAGAATCTATCTTACAGAACAACTTGTATACCTAATTGCTTTATAGTAAACATTTGTATTAACATTCTAAAATATTAGAAATGTTTGGTACTTAATCTTAAGGATTACAACTTACCTATCCCTCAGATATGTCTTACAGTTATTTTACATTTAATTATAAAATCTACCACCAAAATAATCTTAACTATTTACATGTCCTCCATATTAATCTTAACACATTTACATTATCCTTCCCAAGCTATTTAAGCTGATATTGAAATGAGGTTCATATATCTGATATATACATTGAATAATCACTAATTTATATGAATATTGATAATTAATCATTAATTATTATTTTGGCCCAACAGGCTAAAGTTCAGACCTCAGGCTTCCGTCTTAAACTTCATTCTTAAAAGTCTTCACAGGATGCTACAGTGAATCAGTTTTGTAGAGGTTTGCTAATGAGGGAATCTATTATTACGAGAGCTGATCAACAAAGACTGAGATTGATTTTGTCCTGTAGCTTCCGTGATAGTTTCGTATCTTTAACATAAATATTTGAAAAGAGCGGGTTTTTATGTATAATGTTGGTAGGCGGCAGCACTCTTGTATTAGTAGGTTGGTAGTAATACTCTATTTTGTAGACCCTATGTGCATTTCGCATACCAGACCATGGAGGTGACATGAGAGGAGCAGTATAGCGCAATCAAATTCTGTTTTCCTTTAAACCATACAGCCACCAAAACTTATAAAAAGCTGAAGCAAGTGTACAGTGAAGATGCACTACCTCATGCAACAGTGTTTAGGTGGTTCAAGGACTTCAAAGAAGCCCGACTTGTCAGTGTTAAGCAAGGTGGACCTGGTGCTTCGGCTTCCGCTGTGACTGAAGTCAACAACAACACAGCTGCTGTGATTGTCCGAGAGGATAGGCATATAACATTACGTAACCTCAGTGAAGTGTTGAGAATTTCATATGGCAGTGTGTTTATAATTATGCACGACCATCTCCATATGACCCCAATTTGTGCTCATTGGGTGCCACATCTATTGGCTCCCGAACAAAAGGCTATACGAATGGAGACAAGCAGTGAGGTGCTGCATCTCCTTACTGATGGAGGGGATGCATTTTTTAAATCGATTATCACCAGTGATGAGTCATGGCTGCATCATTATGATCCTGAAGGAAAACAAAGCCAGCACAGTGTGGAAATCGTCAGGTTCTCCAACACTAAAAATGGCAAAAGTTGTTCCTTCTGCAGGGAAAGCGATGGTGATCACATTTTTTGACTGTAATGGAATGATTTACCAGCATGCAGTTCTCCCTTGCACTACTATTACAGCAGCATACTACACGTCAGTATTGGCTACACTGAGGAAGCATATTGCAAAGAAAGGACCAGAGCTTTCTCAGACTGGGTGGTGACTTCGTCATGACAATGCACGGCCTCACGTCACAAATCAAGTCATGCAGTTTCTGGCTCGATTCAACATTATCTGTGTACCACATCCACCTTATAGCCCTGATCTTGCACCTTGTGACATCGTTCTATTCCCATCACTAAAGGTAAAGCTTAGGGTATTCGATTTGAGAACTCTGAAGCAGTGCTCAAGAAAAGTGAGGCGATTCTCAAGGACCTGACAAAGAATGTTTAGCAGCACATGTTCAAGAACTGGCAGAGATGCTATAAAAGTTGCATTGAAGTAGGAGGGGACTACTTTGAAAAAGATCATGTAAATATTGAATTGCAGTAATAAACATTTGTGAAAAAAAATCAGTCTCAGTCTTTGTTGATCAGCTGTCGTAAAATAAAAATGCAGAAGAACAAAGCAGACCAACAGCATATGAAAACAGAGTGTAATTTAGGGTATTTCCATTTAAAAGCTTATCTATTAATATAACTATTTATTTAGTTTTAATTTAATTTAAACAAAAAATGTTGATTTAAATATTAAAGCCAGCATTAATTACAGTTTACGTTTGCATACTCTCAATCCAGTCATATGAACTTCCAAATGACAACCATATAATTTGACAATAATTAAACTGTTAGTACATTTCATTCATTTTTTCTCGCAATTTTTTGTTTATTTTGCTTTGAAAAACTACAAGCTGTGAATAAAAATAATCAAAAAGTCAGTTGAATGAAAACACAGTTTTATTTTTGGAGATTTTCTGAATATAATTAACTCAGTTGACCAATTAAATGTTCACAATGTATTCCAATGTTTGCTATACAATAATGTAACCTGTTTTGGAACTCTTACTACCACAGTTTTATTAAATAGCACTCAACAGTATCTGTGTTTATTTTATACAGGTCTGATCAATAATAATGGTAATCTGAATGATGGCATTGGTTCCAGTATCTATAATTTTTATATTCCATTGGAATATAGTATAGATTCTGTACTACAATAATTGCTGTTTTTGTCTCTTCAGAAACATCAATGACATGTGGGCAACTGAATTCACAGCAGACCTACCCATCAACATTATGATTTATTTTTAATCCAGAATTTATTTAAAAATAAACAGTATGTACATATTTCAGATCCTGTTGTTTTTATATCATGAAAACATTTGGTTCAGCTGAAAACTGCTCAGTCTGAGCCAGTATACTGTTTCCACAACATAGTTTCTTACATACGAATGAGGAGTTGTTAAATGCCCATACATGTCATATTTATTCCTAAATATGCAAGTAATATTGAAATATTTTCTATTATTCATTTCATTACAGTATTTATCAATCAATGTATAATTATTTTTCAGATTATACAAAAGATATTGTACTGTATATACTAATTTTGGTACTTTTTGAGTACAGTACAAAATATAAATCCTGACAGTAAGCAATGTTCCAATCTCGAATGTGTTATGAAAGAAAAGAAAATACTGGAATTTATTTTATATTTTCTTTAAATAAGGTAAAAATGTAACAGGTGGTTAATTAGGTATTTAATAAACTATGTTTAATGTTTAATGATCAAAGTTGTTCATTTGGAAAATCAAAATTAAACTTGAAGCACAAAGATTAAGAGAAAAATAAATATCTGCTTTGTTCATTAATGGAATGTTTCACCTTTATGAAAATAATATATATATAAAGTTATGGTGTAATATATCCAAAGATAACAATTTACTATGCTTATAAGCTGCTTATAACTTTATAGATTATTCTTTGATATATTATTCACCAAATGCATTAGGCATCTTCTGAGTATTTTCTGCAAATTTAATATATAATTCTGTAGGCTGCTGAAGTTCCAGAAAGAAGATGAAACAGAGGTAAAATGCTTCAGTTATACATTTTCAATTGAATACACTTTGCTTCTAGAGTATTACTGAAGAAGAAACTTTGTTGTAATATATAGGATATAAGGAGTGTGAGTGCACAGATTTTGTGAGCTGGGGGATCCAAATATTCTGAATAATTAAGTCCCATTACATTTTCATCTTACTTGTAAAATAAGGGAGATAAGTGAATATTAGTGAATACATTATCTGCACAGTCTGGCAACAGAGTAGGATTTCAGAGTTTAATATTATTGTTTTGGCTTGTAGGTAGGCATGCATTCACACCTGCAATGGGTGCATGTCTGAACTAGGTCAGCGCTTGAAAGCCGGTTCAACACGTGTCTGTGTGTTTATCAGCTACTGCTATAAACAAGGAGTAGGGTGCTTTCATTTTAAGCTGTTCAATCGTATTCATGAGACCTAAACTAAAAGCTGCACAAAAGCTACACATAAGATATAGTCTGATGAAATGATGACTAAAGATAGCAAATTCAACTCTTAATTTTAGAAATATTTCATTAAGGTATATCATGAAAAATTAAATAAATACATGCAAATCAATAACTGCAACATCAACAAGATGTCTAATTACAGTATATGCTCAAAATGTGCTCCATTGGACTCTTCTGCTATTTATCTTAGGTTTTGAATTCTATTGGGAAACTTATCCCAAGTGTTGCTCTTCATGAATGTTCTATTTGGCTTTGCTATAAGCAAGAAGCATACTCTTGATTTGTAAAGACTGCCAAAGTTTTGAATGCATTAGACACATGTGAAACACTGACAGGACCTGCTGTTGTACCAAATGTCGTAGCAGGTAGTTGTACTGTTTAAATTCCTAAGGTGCCGCTCCAATTTCCCGCCAATGTTGTGGGGTTGCCAAGCCTATGCCCACAACTTTATTGCAATAGATACACAGGAATTAAGTCTTTTAATATAATTGTGTGGCTAAATGAATCATTTAGAACATATGGTAAAGACCAAATAACTCCTCTTTTCCAGCTCTATCTCATTATTCCAACTCAAAAGTAAATTGTGAAGCTGTTATGACATATTTACAATCAAAACTTTGATCAGTTTTATTTTTTATTTAGTAACCTTGAACTTTAGAGGAAAACGGAATAGGAACTTAAGTTTCAGCTAAACATCAGGAAGTTGCCATTTAAGTCTCTGCACTCATACCCCTAACACCCTGTATACCCAGTGTATTAAAAGCTTAAACAAAAGATACATGTTAAGAGTAAAAAAAAAAGGTCTTATAAAATACTGAAACACCTATATAAGATGTGGGGCCTAAAAATCATGCCACTTACCACTAGGAGAGTTGCTCTATAAGAAAATAATGCTCAACCAGCAGTTTTTGTGTTATTAAATTTAAAATATGACTCATCAAGAAAACACATGCACAAATATTCAATTAAACAAGAAATCATACTTCATTTAAAGTATTATAACAAAAATTAAGACATACTAAATGACAAGCACTCTAAATTCCTATAAACATAAGATAACATGATTTAATGAGGCTTTAATTTCTGTTAATTCTATTTGTGTTATATATCTCACTGAAATCAAGTACTGCATTTTAAAATGAATTTAACAAAGTATAAAAGTGAATCAAGAGTGTAGTGTTTTCCTCCTTCTCCTTGCACTAGTCGAGACTCAGCTGATGTTGGGAGCAATAGCTCTTGAAACATGTCCTGTGAAAAATAGTGTGAGTGAAGCAATGTCTCATATCTTGTAGATTCACTTTTATTCTGACTTGTGCTTCACTGTCTCTATGCTTCTTTCAATTTTTATACCTTTAAAGAAGTATGTTTCATGACAAAAATGACAAGATGAAATTGCACTTTATTTGTTACTTGAATCGTTAGCCCAGAGCTCATTTACAAATTACTTTCTCTTTTTTCTACAAATACACAAAGTGAGAATGTTCAGTATAATATTCTTTCTGTATCTGTTGCACACATCAGCTTGCGCTGCTTGTAATTTCCCCAGTGTGCACAGAACATTTCATTCTTATGCAGCTCTGCTTGCCAACTCTGCCACAACAACTCCGATATTTACTGGTCAATTCAGGACCAGAAACTGCCTTTCTGCACTGCACACAGTGCCTGATCCATCACTACAAGGCTCGAATGTACTGGACTCATTGCAGAACAACTCATGACTGCTCTGAACTGAACTATCAATTAGCTTTTGCACTATCTTTTATACACTGATGGTCACAGCCAGAAGGTTCTGAGAATACAACAAAGGCTTTTTTTTTTTAAGAAAATGTAATTTTTAGTGATCTAAACAGTTAACAGGAGAAACAGAAAGAAAAACATGTCTGCACTTTTAATGTGTCAAATTGAAAATAATCACCATATCTGACGTAAATTCTGTAATAAACCTGATGCAAATATTAGCCCAACTTCGAGAAAAAGGAACAAATCGATTTGACCATCACTGGGCAGGTAATTTGTTTTACCATTCCGCGTTAGTATTGAAAATGATTATTTTTTTATGCCTTTTGATGTTTTATTAAATGCTATTTATAGCTTCTCATTGTTTTTTCCCTAATTTTGCTTATGTATTTTATTGCCTTTTTGTTTTGATTTTATACATTTTTCAATCAGTTTATCTCTGGCTATTAACATGATATAGTTTTTCGAAAGGGCGCTGATATCCAAGAAGTTGAACGCCCTTATATATAAATCATCATCAGCAGCAGCAGCTAGGACGGCTGCCATGGAGCCCAGGGTTAGTTAACCATCTGTTACATTGCAAGATTTTACAGCTGTATTGTGGAGAGCTGTGCAGTCCTGCTGGCAGAAAGAGTGATCCGCTCTCCTTAGCAATAACCCTAGGTTTTTGAAAGAACTTCCAATTCCCTGGGTTACCTTCTGTCGTTCATCTCGTCGACAGGAGGTGAGCTTGGCTCGGTCGCGGATTGGGCACTGCTTTTTTATGCATAGTTTTTTATTTAAGAAGGACCCTGCTCCAGTCTGTCCATTTTGCAATGAAGCGTTATCTGTCCAACACGTGCTGCTAGAGTGTTTTTACCTAGCACATCTTAGGATGTCTCTGCAGCTGCCAGCCAGCTATGTAGAAATGCTGGCAGATGACAACAAAGTGGTGGAGAAGGTTTTTAAGTTCTTTTCTAAGTTAGATTTTAGAATTTAGTGAAGAGAATTGAATTTTTTTTCAATTTGACCTTATACTTCTTGTTAGTATCTTTATGTTTCTGTTTTCTGACTTTATTTACACTTTTATTAAGTTCTAGAACCGTTTATATTAACTTTTGCCATGAATTATTTTTTAAAGGGCACTGATAACCGCACATAAATATGTTTGAGCTAAAGTTTACCTGTTTACTCTACTAAAACAATAAAGTATATCAAAACACTGCTGGCACAAAAATATGCCCCCTACTTGAAAAAAAAATCATTTCACACACTTTGAATAGAAAGTAAATTATGAAAAAGTGTTTAATAGATTTTTCCTACTCTTGTACCTTAACAACCATTTTCTGCAAAATATAGTATGAATATATAATTCATTCTTCAACATTGTTCATAAAATTATTTCAGAAACTTTGAATAAAGGCAAATTATGACAAAGTGTATAATAGATTTTGCTGTTCTTGAACTTAAACAACCACTTTCTGTAATAATAGTATGAATTAATTATTCATTCTTCTGCACTGAATATTTTATGCCATGAGATTTAAAAATGTTAACTTTGCTATAAACAAAAATATAGATAACCTAATTGATAAATGACTACATAACAAAAGAGCTGAATTCCTTTACATCCCTAGAAATGAAGGTTCAGTACACAACAATAATAAAGATGTTGAAATACCTTATCTGCTCAAATATACTGTGCTAAATGGACAAATTAGAAGATATTTAGAAAAATCAGTGAGGAAAGGCATTAAATTAAGATTGTGTAATCTAATATCTCAGACAACTCTGTATGATTAGTGAATTTTATGTATTAATAAAATCAGTCAAAGGGAGTTTAGAGCAGCAGAAATAAAATGTTTAAGATCACCTTAAGGATTAGGTACTAACAGTTTTCAGTAGTCGGAGGGTCATAATAAAAGACTTATTGAGTCATATATTAAAACTTCACTCGGGACAACTATTAAAAACAGGAATCCTTTTGCGACCATCCCATCTCCATCATCAGCTGATCAACTACTTGGCACTATCTTCACAGTCAGCCATCAGGTGAATCTCTTCTAATTGGCTCCCTGTCTCGGAATATTTCCTACATAACTGCATTAGATCATTTATTGATGGCATGCCAAATTTAAATGACTTGAGGATTAACATTAGAAGAAGTGAGTAAGGAAAGAGTCAAATATAAAGGAATTCATGACAGAGAAAGTGATAACATATCAAGATGTATGGCATAATCATAAGAATAAGATTCTGCCTGATCAACTGCTACAGTAAAGGGTACTTTATATACCTAATAGAAGATGGATTTTTGGAAGATGATGCAAATAATTTCATTGATCTGACAGAAGAAGAAAGAGGAGGACCTAGTTTTTCCACTAATAAACATAATACTTTTAAAACATTCAGAATTAACTTTTCTATTGGTAATAAAGGGTGGCATGATTTCATAATGACATTACACTATAAATCCCACTAACATAGGGAAAAACATAGTGATTTAATATAAATGTAAGAATTACTTCAAGTAGTACATAGTGTTAAAACTTCATTATACTTTTTGAATTATCTTGTGTATGTTTCCATCTCGTCTCCATCATCAGCTAAGATCTAATGATGAATTTCCTCCTTTCCCTGTAGACATTGCTTGTGGCTTCATATATTTTGTGAAGACATCCTTGTTTATTGATAAACTAAAATTGATAGCATAATCCTTGTTTTGTATCATTTTTTCCCATATAGATAAATCTCTAGGAAATACTCTTTATACAAAGAACTAGGACTGGATTGGATTAGATTGGTTTACAGTATGAAGGTGATTTGGCACTGCAACCAGTCTTGATCTATTGTACCCATGCTCCAAGTGGGACACCCCCAGGAGAAGGATGAGGTGAGAACAGATAGAGAGACGCCGACTCAAGGAGTCACGACAGTGCATAGGCCAGGGTCCCTACTGTTTACCAATTGGAAATACTCCGAGCAGGTCAGCACCATGAGTATCACACCCAGCGTGATCCAGAAATAGCTCACCAGGTCTGCCCAGAAACAGTCATACCAAAGGAGGAAGTATTTACCAGGAGCATATCATCCTGCCATACCTGCCAACACCTGTACCTTGAAAGAGATCACCAGATGAGAAATGATGTGAAATGATAATGGAGATAAAAAGAGGGACAGGGAATTTGGGGGATGTAATTAAGCTACCCAGCTTTCACCTGGCAACCCAGGAAAACCACCAAAAAAGCCCATGGTTCAGGTAGGTTGGCCACAGGAATTAAACCCAGACCTTCCGAATGCAGGCTGCAAATGAAACCGCCTGAGCCATCTCGTTCGGTAGGGAATTAGGATTTTGTTATGAATTTTAGTTTACCATCAGATAATGATCCCATCAACAAATGTATCAAGCCATAAGCAAACTTACAGCAAAACTGAAAATTCATCAGTGGCTCTTAGTGACTTTGGATACAAGATGTGTCACTTTGAAATAATTCTAGTAATTACATTTAAGGTGCACTAATTTTAGGAGGAAAACTGCAATCTTCTTGGATTATCCATTAGATATACATTTTAATTAAAAGAAATTACATATTTGTTATGAATTTTGTATTTATACTTGGAGCTATTTTTGTTTACTATTTTTAAGGCCTATGAGTATACAATGCTGCAGCAGAAAAATATAGAACTATCAAGAAAATATAAATTTAAGGGAGATTGATGGAGCAAATACAACTGTGTAGCAAATGCTCTGGTGAATTTCCTTAAAGAATGTCATAAGTGTTTATGTTAGACATCCATTGTAATGTTAAAACATTTTTCCAATAGTAGTCTGATGTACCACAAAAGTACATAATGTCTCCTTGTGATCACCAATGTAAAAGTTGTGTATTGTGGTATAAAAGAAAATCTTCTGGTACATATATTTGTAAACAAAGCAAGCAGTGTTTGTAAATAAATACATAAATCAAACTGATGCTGTAGTTGCTGTCGTCTATCATGAAGCATTTAAATATGATGAACACATTTTATTTTTTTATGCAATAAATGGACAAACAGGAATAATATAATATTCACATATTTTTCATCATTTTCACTTTACGGTATTCTTCTATTTTAACTTGAAAAATAAATATGTCTAGAAATAAAATGAGTATACCATTGCTTTTTGTGAGGTTCTGCAAACATATCCACAAATAATGAAAGGCATAAAAACCACTATTGCACTTGGAAGTATGGTGCCAAATCTCTGTATCCCAAATGTAATATTTATGACCAATGTATTTCTGCAGTGTTTTCCTATATGTATATTTTTCTGAATAAACAAATGGCTATTCTGCTAAAATGTGTTGTAACCTCAGTTTATAAAAGTTGTTAAAGTATACTACAAAACTCTACTAAACATTCACTATAACTTTAATGAATGTTTGATTACCATGAAGGTAAGCATAACAATAACAACGGTATAATGTTCACTGAAAACCAGCAGGATGTGTGAATGTATTATTTGCACTATGCAAATTCTGAAGAGTATACAGCAAAATAACTATTTATACTTATACGGATTGTTTCAAAATGATACCAAACGAATATAGCTGTTTTGTAGTTTATAACTTAACTAGTCCAAATTTTGAAGTTGCATCTTCAAAATTCTCTTAGGTATAATTTTATGCAACATTAAGTATTACATTATTTTGTGACTAGGCAGCACAGGAACTACTGGTGTATGAACCTCAAAAGTTGTTATTGGGACGCACCGGCCACGAATACAAAAGCATTACTCCTTGCTCATTATTAGTGACCCCAGCCTACCTTTCAGGTAATGGGGCAAAGGGCAGTTATTTGTACAAAAGTCGACTAATGACTTGGACAGTTCCAAAGTTGCTCATTTTGCTATGATTTTAATTGTACAGTGCTTTCAGTCAGCTACTGTAAAATCAACAGCTCCCTTTTAAGTTACAAAGGCTTTATTTAGTATTATTAAACACAGTGAAATTAAATGCTTGTCTCACTGCATAAGGCATTTTGTTTTGGTTAACTTTATCTACAATTCTTTGATAGTGTTCTTTGTTCTCTTTATCATTTAATGCTTCCATCCTCAACCTCATTAACATCAACTTCCCTCTAAAAGGTTTAAGTTGCATATATCCACCAGCTTATTTGCCATCATGGACTGTTATAACAGAATATTGCAACAGGTTAAACACCCATAAACAAATAACTAAGGAATAGCTTCTTTAGTGTGGTTTCATAAGCCAGAGAAATGTTTAATAGTGGCAAGCTACTGTGGAGTATGCCAGTATGTTTACAAACTGTTACAACAGGCGGCACGGCATGTCACCTACCAGTGATTTCTTTGGTAGCGTGAGGCAGTGGCTTTGCTGCTGTCACTGCCTAATCCATACTCATTCTGGAGGTCTTTTTATGTGGCTATATTGGCAGTAAAAGCTATCTATATGTGACACATAGAAGATGAGCAACTACTTCTATATATTCGTTTGGTGTCGTTTCAAAACACCCTGTATAAATGTTACCATAAGAGCTTCTTTTAAAAATTCAAGCAATGCTGACTTGTAATGTAAACAATCTTAAGGGACACCGGGACTGAAATTTCTATTTTCTATATTTCTATACCTACAAACTTCAAATTCTGCATGCCTAAAGGGTTTTATATTAGAAAACACCACACCAAGTTTCAGTAATTTCTGATGATTAGTTTTGAAGGAATTAATTTTTTATTATTGTTTTAATTAAATTTTATCGCAGTATTAAAATTAATGCATGCGCATCACTAATTATTCTATTGCAATAACTCTGTTATTTTTTCATGCACACTAACTATATAAACAACTGCAGTCTCTGTCTGGAAGAACAATACATTACTTTTAGGGAAATTATTTTTTTAATTATGCAGAACATTGAATTGAATTTTTTAAATATTTTTTTGCATTTAAAATTTTGTTACAGCCAAACCAAGTCTTAAATCCTATAGCCAGAGACTGAAGTTGTAGACCCATACATGAAGCACATGCTGAAAGAAATTCAGAGCCATAGCTCAAAAATTAATGCGTGTGGATCAGATAATGTATTAAAAAATGTAAAGTGGAGAAAAATCAATTTTTCTAAAAACATGCACCAAAAATAAAGTGAACAGTACCTTACTACATTAGAATTGCCCTGAAGCATATGTGAGACCCTCCCTCTTTTGTCTGGCAAGCTCTCTCTGCATTTTTGTCTGTTTTTCTTTGAGGCGAGCTGTTTTCTTATGTTGCAATGAAGATCGCGTGCTCTCGTATATTCTGCGTTTGTCACGTCTCTTCACAATTTTCTTCTGCACACTTGTCACTGCACTGGTGGTTAGCTCACATTTTAGTTCCTGAGTTGCAGAACAGCCCATATTAAACTCTGCTACTGCAATTGCTGCTGCAATTTCTATTCTCCTGCAGGATACAAAAGTAATTTTGGGACATTTTCTCCAAATTAGTGCATGTAGTGACTCATTTTGATTTTGAGTAGCACCACGCACACACCTTGACAACAGTTCATCACTTGCTAGTCTTTGATAAACAGGTAATATTTTGCAAACTAACTGCTCTGTTAGTTTAACAGGCATATTCTGATGGCTCATGGGTGTCTTTCCTTGTGCAATGCTTTTATTGTAAAAACACCAGGAGTCGACACCTTGGGGACACTTGCTATGTTGAGGCTTGGAATCCGTTGAAACATAATGACTAAGGGTTGCATAAATGGCTTCTTTCATTTTAGGGACACTAGGTATGTTGTTCACTATGGCATGTCTATAATAATTAGTTAATTTGGTAATGGTGGCATTGGTAAGTGTCCCAGATCCTCGCCCACCAAGTTTTACTCCCTTTTTCTTCCATGTTTCTACAGTGTTTCGCAGCCCACTTCCCATTCTTTTAGCAACATGGTTTATGCACTCCTCTTTGTGCAGGACAACTGTGTTACCATATATGTTTTCATTTGATAAATGATTAAATGTTTTTGAATCACCATCTGATAGTACAGTTGTGTAGCGCATCTTACACTCTGACACTGAACGTTTCCATAGTATGTCTGCAGCAAAAACCTCCATTGATGTGGATGAGCCCTCATAATTTTTGTTGCATTCACCACTAGATGAATGTCCCTCAAACCAAATGCAAAACTCTGGTGAATCATGTCCCAATTCTGTGGCTGTAATGGCACACATTGCACAATATTTGGAAACTACTGTGTAGTCCAGCACCATTCCAGTTAGAATGTCCATCACAATTCCTACATTATAGTTGGATGTATATCCCCGCTTGTGCCATGAACCATCATAACTTACAGAAACATCAATTACATTGTTCTCATCTGCAGTTTCATCAGCACCATTTAACTTCATGTACGCTCTTCTCACTACCTCCCTGGACTGAAGGAGAGCTTTTTCTTTTAGTTTTTTACTGTAAAAAGCCACCTCCTTCATATGACTGGTAAATGTTTTGGAATCCATACCAGACATACCTAATGCACAACAAAATTTTTCTAAGCCACTGTGACCTACACCCAATCCCAAAAAAGCATCCACAATTTTCCTGTTCACTTCAAAGGGAGGTCTCTTAGACTTTTCATCCTCAACTCTAGGACTAGAATAACTCTGCCCTGGGCTGAAACCACACTCACTGCACTTTAGCACTAACTTTACTGCAAAGCCATATTTTTCTCTAAATTGCAGTGTAAGTGAGCATTTAGTACACTCCCCACACTTTACATTGCTCAGAAGTTGATTCAGAGAACTGCTGTGCACCAAAATATACTCACTGTTTGCCCCTGCATTACCACAAATATATTCACTATTTACACTGTCATCTCTCTGAAATCTTGAAAATTTCTCCTGCGTTTTACAAATACTTACAGTTTCAATTACAGTAGCCTGCTCACCTATGTCCATTTCCAAATGTGAAGATGAAGTACTAGCATGTTCTTCTGTGTCCAACTGTGTATTTGAGATGGAAATCTGGTCTACAGGTTTATTATTCCATCTGGCTAAACCACGTTTTTTTGCAAGGTCTCTTTTTTTGTTATTTCTACTCACCGGCTTATGCCAACGTGAAGAAGTAGCATGCATTATGCTGTTTATATATTTCACAACACACTACACCTTAGAAAAATCAACTAACTTGCTTACACACTTATTTCATAAACAGAAGCACATGTAAACAAAAGCACATTTCTCTAAAGGATGACGCCATAATACATTGAACCAAACACAGGAGTCAAAACAAGAATGAATCAACAAGTATTCTCTAAGTTTATTGCAAAAAACACAGAATAATCACATAGATTAAGAGTTGTTTTGCATTTTCTTAGTTGCGAGAACACTCAAAATATGTTGACAATTTTTTGTATGGCATTTATGCTTTGATATTTTCTGAGTAAAGACTTTGTATATAATACGTAGTAATAGTTCACCGAAGTGTCGCCAGATAGCAGCAAAAAGCTCTGCTGCAAGATTATAACACAATTTTAGAGGAAAAACCAGCCAAAAAACGATTAAAATTGGCAAAAAGAGTCCATCATGCTGGATAAGGAAGAAAGGGGGCGTTTAAATGGCCAGGCTCCGAGCATTTAAACCCTGCACTAGACCTTTAAAAATGGCAGAAATCAAAAACTCTTACACAATTCAATATAGGAAGGTTTGGGGAACATTTATACGTATAAATCTAAAAATCGTAAATTTTGAGATTTTTGGCCTATTTTTCAGTCCCAGAAATACTTTATTTTATAGCATTTTTTAAATATTGCTTTAAATGTAATTGTTAGAACCCAATTTGTAAGCACGATCAAATGGTGAAATAAGAAGCATATAGGCATAAAAAATGAAACAGGCGCCAAAATTAAGCAAATTAAAAGTAAAAATTTAATCATAAACAAACTGTTTTGTAGATTTCTTAGCTTACATAATCTTGTTGCAGTACATGAGGTTTGTCAGTGAAGAATTTTTATACAGTGGAAAGGATCTCTCAATGTTGCATGACATTATTAGAACATGTGAAAAGCACCACAGTTCTTCTTGAGTGAATTCCTCTTTGATATACGTTTCTGTACCAGAAAACTTTTTAGACATTTAACAGCTTTTAATAAGCAGGGTTTTTCATTAATACCTTACTGAGTTTCTCAAAGGCAGTTTTAACAATACTGTGAGTCTCTGAAGACAAGCTTACTGATATTTCATCTATAAGAGAAAGTGAATGTTCTAAGGTATTATTTCAAGCTTCCAACTGTGTTATAATAACAGGTATTTTGGAGATACGTAATGGATGTTCTCTGTCCTATCTTGATGCCAGTGCTAGCAAAAGATTCCTGTACTGTGACAATGCTGCCTGCATCTTCCACATCTAAGGAGTACAACACTGTTTTACTTCATTGAAATGTTCTGCATAGTCTGACACAGCCTTTAACCAAGAACCCCATCAAGTTAAAACTGGCTGAGCAGGTAAAGACAAATTAGTGAGGACTTCATGAAATTTTTTAACTCTAATCAGCGACAGTACAAACATTTAAGTGGAACACTTATGAAGAGACAAGAAGATCTACATCTTTATTTTGGCTCCTGTTTCAGCGATTTGATGCAAACGAAATGATGGTTAGGGGTGAAAATTTACTTTTAAATTTACATGATTTGGATAAAATAAGCTATTTTAATTAAAAAGCATAACATAAGTAAGCAAACCCTATATTTCAGTAAAAAAGCATTTATAAGCATTTTGCTTAGAAATCCGGGCTTCAGTAAATTATTGTTGGTTACTAGCATCATTACTTTTGTTTAGTTACCATTTAACTTTTTGTTTATTATACTTGTAACTTTGAATTTTATGTTATGCAGTTATTGCCTGTTTAACATAAGAGATTTTAAAGTCACAAATGGCTATGTAATTAGTCATAGAGGCTGTTTAGATAAAGTACTGCATTGAACTTTAAACTCAATTTTTCTGATTATTTAAGTTAAGTGATGGAAATTAATCATGTCTATGCGTTAGCCATATATAGACTAAGGTTTAGGATAGATAGAGTCAAACTGAAAATTTCAATGCCATGGCTGTGATTTTTCACTTTGACTCTATGAATTTTTCTGAATTCCTTTTTTCGAGCATTTTTCAATATTTAAAATGCTCCTTGATCCACAGTTCACAGCTTATTTGCTTGAAATATTTAGCAGAAATTCCGAATTTATGGATTTAATTTTCCTTTTTGTGCCATTTAACTGCAATAGTCATATTGGCAGCCATTCTCCTTTAGAAAATATAGAAGGTAACTCATATTCGTTGGGCTTTTATCATTAGATCATGCACACATTTGCACTCTCATTCATACTTCCAGACTCTGGGGAAGATGAGGAATTATCTTGATTAGAGAAAAATTCCCACCCCCATAGCTGGGACCCCTAGCACAGCAGGCAGGTGCTCTACCAACTGAGCTACCGGACCAGCCGGATTTAAATACTGCTGTACATTAGTTTAAAAGGATTCAATATTCCAGTAAAATTAATTATTTTCCATAAATCACATTTAAAGGGTTGAAACATTCAATTACAAGAATAGAAATGTTTTCCTCTTAAATTAACCCCACTTAAGAAATTCCTCCAGAATAATTACCTTATGTTTTGTACAGGAAGCTCAAATTAAACCTCACAGAGTAAAACAACAAATCTTAAGACCCAAGAATCATTTTTTACCATATCTAAAACTTATTAATTATAAATATAAAGCACTAATGTCTAAACAGTAGTTTCATACAGCTTGTCAAAGCTTTATATGCATATATGCCTTATGTTTGGTGTGTATTGCAAAAATGACCAAAGAATACAGAACAAAACGGTATCATAAGTATATTCTTTAGAAATTTTCCAAGCTTGAAAATGTTATTTCCTGTAATATTTCAAAATACTCACATACCTCACAGTCTACATTAGAAACCTTAGATCTTCACCACCTCTCATTCTATAAAATGAAAGTATCTAAAACTCTGATGCATTGTATTTACTTGACCATTCCTGCACTTGTATAGACTATTCTTAACAATGTTTATTCTTCTGTCTACTTCATGTTATTCAAGATAAATTATTTTATTGTTAATTTTTGTAGGTGCAAGAGAAGTATGGAAATACAGTCGGCTTAAAAGACAGTTAAATCTTTAAAGAGCTGGTCACTGTGACAGCTCTGAAATTACACTCTCCATGCATGACCAAGAGATAAAACGAATAATGGCTTCCCATTTGAGAAAAGTATAACTATTGTAAAATTCAGTCAAATAACAAGGAATACCTTCAAAATGGTTTGCTCCATATAAAAGTATATTTGACATACGTTGTGAGTTTTAATGAGCAAAACATTTTTGGTGTAATAAGATTTTGTCTATTTTTTACAGTTTACCAGTTATTCAAAAGTCCTCTAGATTGAAGAATTTCTCAAATAACGTTCCAAGGAAATTCAAGATACACATTTCATTTTTTTTATAAAATATTTTAAATCTAATGTATTTTAATCAAAACATTAAAGCGATTGCGGGGGAATGAAATGGCGGATTCAGCAGCTAAGAGAGCTACCATGAAGCCCAGGGTTGGAGTGCCATCTGTGACATCGGAAGATTTTAGAGCTATATTGCAGAGAGCTGTGCAAACCTCCTGGCAGGACGAGTGGCACTCTCCGCAGCAATAAACTTAGATCTGTGAAAGAACTTCCGATTCCCTGGGTTACCTCCTGTCGTTCATCTCATCGTGAGGAGGTGAGTTTCGCTCAGTTACGCATTGGGCACTGCTTTTCTACGCATAGTTTTCTGTTTAGAAGGGAGCCTGCTCCAGTCTGTCCGTTTTGTAACGAAGCGTTATCTGTCCGACACGTGCTGCTAGAGTGATTTTGCCTAGCACACCTTAGGACGTCTCTGCAGCTGCCGGTCATCTTTGCAGAAATGCTAGCGGATGACAAAAAAGCAGTGGAGAAGGTTTTTAGGTTCTTTTCTAATTTAGATTTTAGAATTTAGCAAAGAAAATCTTTTGCAATTTGGATTTCTATTACTTTTTATTTATTTTTGTTTTTTGTCATGAACATGTAATTTTTGTAAGTTTATTTCCACTTGTATACAGTTTTAGAATCATTTATATCTGGCTTTTGCCATGAATAATCTTTTAAAGGGCGCTGATGACCGTTGCAGTAGGTTGCCCTTATACACATATCATCATCGTCGTCGTCGTCATCATCATCGTCATCATCATCATCATCATCATCATCATCATCATCATCATCATCATCATCATCATCATCATCATCATCATCATCAAAGCAATTTTTAAGTAAGTCAAAACTTTCAATAAATTTTCTACGTAGAAAGTAGTCAGGGTGGCAGGATTTTCTTTAATATCTTTATGTTGTATCTTTGGAAGATTGTACTTAGCTCATTGCTTTTTTTTTAGTCATGTTGCACACATGCACACCCATGCACTTTTTTTTAAAGTACCTTTTTTAGATTCTTGAAGTCCCACAATAGCTATATCCAGTGAAATCTTGATGTCATATATTTGGTGGAATGGAATATTTTCCCTATTTACTATACTCAGTAGAGGAAGAAATAAGATAGTATATATTGGAAAATAGCTGTATTAAATAATCTGCATTTTTGCTAATCGTGAATAAGACAGAAGCTGTTCTTATGGCTCTTAAGTTGAATACTCAAAATGCTTTTATTCTTATTGAAATGTCCTTTCAACTGCAAAATAAACATTGTTATTATTAATTAAAATTATACAATGAGTTGACTGAGACACTCTGTACTTCACATACCATAAATTTTCTTTCAACACGTTTCACCTCCACCTGAAGGCACTATCAAAAATTTGTCAATTTCTAAGTTGAAATGCATTGAAAGAAAATTTTTAGTATGTGAAATACAGAGTATCTCAGTCAACTCTTCGTGTAATTTTAATTATTGCATTACTTCACAGTGTTAATTCCAATTTAAAGTTTTCAAATTGTTGTTACTGTTTGCTAATGCTCTGAATCTTGGACTTTATTCACTCTCCGTCTGGCATCCCAGTAATAAGATGTTAGTTGCATGTAAAGATCACATATTTTTGGAATTGCTTGGCATAGTAGTAAACGTTCCTTGTCTATACTTGAATTTGGAAGTTTGCAGAGGGTGCACTGTGGAGTATTATATATATATATCTTATGAAGATGTTCAGCTAAGCAGTCATGAGAGTAGTTAGTCGAAAGATTGCCACTGATTTTCTTCATGGGTAATCAGTAATGTTGAATTAATAAGATTAATTGTGCTGACTGAAGATTTGGGCAAGTGCTCATGAAATTAATTTCACAAAAACAAGATAGAAGTATTGTAATTGGCTTCTTAAGATAAGTGCAGAATATTTACTAAATATTATTATTTGTGTAGTGTTTGTTACTCCACTGTAATTAGCTTCATTTTCTGTGTAATCAGTAATGTATTGGTCTTCCAAAATGATACTCCACTTTTTATCTATACTTACAGTTTTAAAGTCTTCTTGTTGAAATAGTTTTATTTTGTTACTAATTTGTGATTTGGCAGAGTGAAAAGATAAATTCTTGTTTTTTGTCTGTTTGATGTGTGTGCCCCTTTTTGCTAGTATATCAGCTTTTACATTTCCAGTCAATCCTACATGTGCTGGAATCCATTGTAGTACTCTCTGTTCACCTAAGTTTTGTAGTCTCTTAATTGACTGGGTTATTACAAAATAAACATAAGGATTCATCAGTAAAACTACTTGTAGTCAAGATTCAACTGTATTGGAACACCACAGTGAAGCGAAAAATTATTAAATTTTAGATGAGTCGCGTTTTTTACACATCTGCTTCACTTTCGTACCTATTTTGAGGACATGTTTCGCAAATCTTCGCTTGCATCTACGGCTCTTGTGCGACTCGCACAAGAGCCGTAGATGCAAGCGAAGATTTGCGAAACATGTCCTCAAAATAGGTACGAAAGTGAAGCAGATGTGTAAAAAACGCGACTCATCTAAAATTTAATACTTGTAGTCAGTTTATTGACACTTCTTCACTTACATTTTTATATTATCGAGGGACTAGTTTCAGAGGGCATCGCTTTCATTTTCAACCTCTCTCCAACTAGCTCCTGTTGTCCTCTGCTCTCTTCTCTCTGACAGTGGAACTATGAACTTCTTTGTCAAATTATCTACTGATGGAATTTCAAACTTCATTACTCAGTCCTTATTTTTCCACATGAATATTTTCTCCATTTGTTGTCAGTTTATTTTGGTTTATCACTCCTCTTAGTAATTTTAGATTTGTTTCAATGTCATGATTTTCGTTCCAGAAATGAAATGCTACTGCTGACTTATCTTCTTGTTTCATTTTGATGTTTCTAAAGTGCTCTTTGACTCTGGGTTTTATATTTCTTTTAGTTTGATCTATGTAGCGTTTTTCACAATTTTTACAACTTATTTGGTATATTCCAGATCTGTTAGTGGATGGGATTTCATTTTTTGTTTTTGAATTTAGCAATTTTAAAACTGAGTGTCTATTGGTAGGTGCCAAGATTATATTTTGTTCTTTAAAGATCTTTTTGAATTTATTAAATGTTTTGGGTAATATGTGAAAGCACTGAATATGCTGTTGCATGTTGAATGTGATGGCTTCCTTAATTGTTTTCTTTAGTTTAGCCTTTTTAATTTACTTAAACACCAGACTTTTGTTGTATCCATTTTCTTCTGCTATGCGAAGTATAGCTTTTTGTTCTTTGAAGTATTCTGCTTTATCCATAGGTATGTTGACTAGTCTCTGTGTAAGACTGTTTATTATTGGATGCTTATGTATAATTGGGTTGCAGCTATTATTTTTTATGTACCTTTCTGAATGTGTTGGCTTCCTGTAAATTCCAAATCTTAATTTTTGTGTTATTTCTGATGATATTTAGATCCAAGAAAGAGAGTTGTCCATTGATTTCCTTTTCTGTTGTGAATTTGATGGTCCCTTTTTGCATATGGAGTAGTTTTAATGCATCATCTAAATTTTTATTCGGCACTATTGCAAAGATGTCATCAACATACATATCTATACCAAACTTTGAAGATCCATGGGAAGGCCTTTTTAATTTGTGTTTCGAATGCACTCATAAATAAGTTTGCAAACAAATATGAAAGTGGGTTGTCCATTGATAACCCTGATTTCTGCTTGTAGTGTTTCCCATTAAAGCTGAAGAAGTTTTGTTCAGTGCATAATTTTAGTAGTGAATGTGTGTTTGGAGGAATTTAGTAACAGTGACGTCAAAATTAATATAAAATTATTTGTGGTTGGTTTATTGACACTCGTCACTTACTTTTTCATATATTTATGAGAGACTAGTTTCAAAGGCCCTGGCCTCCATTTTCAATCTTTAATAGTTTATCACACAGACTGATCAACATCCCTCTCACAGCAGAAGAATACAAAATAGAATACAACAAAATTATTGAAATAGCACAGAAAAATGACTTTCCCAAATCACTAGTAGACAAAAAAGTGAACTTAGCAAAAAAGAAGAAACTACTAAAGGAAACCACAACCCTCTCAGCTACAGAAACTAAAATGATCTTCAAAAAATTCACTTACCATCCATGGGCCTTTGATAAATTCAAAAAAGTCTTCAAAAAACAAAACATTCAACTAGCTCCAGTGAACCATTACTCCTTAAAAAACCTAATTTGCTCAAACATCAAAGATGCCATTCCATCTAACAAGAAGTCTGGTATATATCAAATTGAATGCTGTGACTGTAGTCAAATTTATATTGGAAAAACCAAAAGAAATTTAGAAACAAGAGCAAAGGAACACTTTAGGAACATAAAATACAAACAATTAGAAAAATCAGCAGTTGCCACGCATTTCTGGGAAAAAAAACCACAACATAAATCCAGAACCAAAATTACTAAAACATACAACAGGAAAAGAAGAACTGTCCACATGGGAAAAAATCTTTATTTCAAAAAATAGGAACAAAGTATTCAATTTCGACATCCCCCAGAAAGATTTGTTCAGCAAGTTCCTCGAACCGCCACCAGAGGAGACCGAAGACAAAATATTGCCAGCTACACCAATGAGAACTAGTCGATGTCCGGCTGAAGATAGAGGGAAGGCCTCAGAAACCGGTTCCGGGAAAATTTAAAAGTGAGTGTTGTTTTGTGTTATTAATCGACTCCCAATTAACTTAATTCCTTTATTTGTTTATTTGATATTAGATACTTATTTGTACAGTTTCTACTACAGTTTCATTACAACGACTTTAACATTGAACATGCACTATTATACATCCTGTACAAATACATGAAATTGCTAACACAAGATTTACTCGCTGGCTCAGGTTCCCTGGCCATAAGCCTTTGGTTTTTCTGAGCAGCTTGCTGTCATTTCTTCTTGACCTTCACTTCTTTTGCCCTAATCCACTTTTCTCTTAACTTATATAAGAATTCTCCTATACATCCATTTTTCTTTTCGCCCATCCCCATTAACATGCATAACGCCACTACCTCTTTGCTCACACTGTCCCATTTCTTATCCCATATTTATCTCCTGTAATCTGTTAACTCCTTACATTCTATCAGGTAATGAATAGTGCTCTCTTCATCTCCACAAAATTCACATATCCCTACCTCATTACTTGTCAACCCTTTTAGATGTATTATTCCTACTCCCATCTATGCTATGCCTTCTCTTCCAGTTTTGTCACAATGATCTATTTTTCCCTACTCCATTCTGTCTTTAATTGCTTATAGGGTTTCAAAGATTTCTTTTCTTCTGTACTTTCCCATATCTCCTGGCTATCTATGTCCTGTACTCTGGTTCCCACTTCTTTCAAACCCCACTAAGATTTGACTCCTCTGCTCTCCATAAATCTCCCATGCATATATTCAATACCATTCTTTCCATTTCCGACCACCAACTATTTGTATTCTTAATGCTTTTCTGTTGCTTCATGCACAGATTCAATAATTCCCCTTTCTGACCTTTAATACACGTATATCAGAATTTCAGTATTCTCTCTATTATTATTCCCCTCCTTTTTGTATTACACAACTCTAGTAATGCCACTTCTCTTGGTGCCGATTTTGGCAGCCCTAGTAGTTCTTTACAAAACAGTCCATACATCTAGTCTAAATGTGTACCTATCACTGATGTGCCCCATACCTCCACTGCGTACACTGTTCTGGATTCAATGGCCACTTAAATACATTTTTTCTAACTACCTAACTGACATCTCCACTTTGTTTACCCCTGTCATTTCCGCCCTACCATTAATTATCACTTTTCTGGCTTGTGCAGCCCACCCTCCATTGCAGCACATCCTTACACCTAAATAGTCATACTCCTTTACCACTTCTACTTTTTGATCTCCTATGAACCACTCCTCTCCTTTCCTCCACATTGATCCTCTTTTAAATACCATTATTTTTTATTTTTTGCTGTTTATTCTTAATCCCAGGTCAGCGCAAAACCTACGAATTGCCTAAATTGATTTTTGTAGACCTATTACAGAAATTGCTCCTACCGTTAAATCGTCCACATACAATAGACCAGGAATCTCTTTGTTCATTATTATTGGGCAATGGGCATAGCTTTCCTTAACCTTCCCTATTATGTCATCTAAAAATAAATTGAATAGAATGGGACTCAATTTGCACCCCTGTCTCAAGCCTAACTTCTGTTCAGCCTCTTCCGATAGTACATTCAGCCCACATCTTATTCTGAATTTCACCCCATTATAAACTTTATCAATTTAATTTATAAACTTCTCACTCGCCCCTTTTCCTCTCAATTTCCATTTTAAAGCCCCCCTGTTTATCATATCGAAAGCTTTCTCAAAGTCCACAATAAAAAAATATGTACAATCCCCCCTTTTGCTGCTCAAGTATTTATCAATTAACATCTTGATTATAAACACATTGAAAGGGTAGAGCCAGAATGAAAAATTCAATACCATAGCTGGGATTTGAACCACGGATCTTCTGGTTTCCGTCCAGCCGCTCTAACCATTTGAGCTACTATGGCCAACGTGCCAACATGACATTAAATTCTCCAACTGACTCGTGTTTCTCCCGGTAAACCACTAGGAGTTCTCATAAGCACATGAGACAACTACCTTAATGGCGACTTACGATACTGTAAGTACTTTAAGGGCCGGGTTTTATAGTTCGGACCACTATTAGGTACAATTAATGGAAATTAATTGTTCTTTCACACTAGCCGTGTGTAGGACGTACTATGAAAGGGTAGAGCCAGAAGTACGTCCTACACATGGCTAGTGTGAAAGAACAATTAATTTCTATAAACACATTGTCTATAGTCCAAAAGTGAATCCAGAAGATTTTGACACATTGCTTCACTCACACTGTTTATTCACAGGACATGTTTCAAGAGCTCTTGCTCCTATCATCAGCTGATACTCGATTCAATACTTGAATAAAATACTTGAATCGAGTATCAGCTGATGATAGGAGCAAGAGCTCTTGAAACATGTCCTGTGAATAAACAGTGTGAGTGAAGCAATGTGTCAATATCTTCTTGATTCACTTTTGTACTAATTTGTGCTTCACTGTCCCTACGCTTCTTCCAAGTTTATACTTTGACATTGTCTATAGTTTGCCTTTTTTTCCCCCTTAAATCCAGCTTGAAATTCTGATATTTTATTTTCTCTTTCTGCCCAATTCAATCCCCCTCTTTGTTGAGAACCTTATTCTAGCTACTCCTTACCCATTCATGTGCTTTCTCCCTACCTATTTCCCCATCATGACTTATCGATTATTTGTTTATAGTGTTTACTTACATTCCAATTGAGTTTTATGATTTGTTTCAATATAATTTGGTATTAAATTATACTATGTGTCACCTAAAATGTACATTAAACTCGCTTAAAGTGTTCCTTTACATTCTTGAATCATATTAATCAAGTGAATAAGAGTGAAAACAACAATATCTGATACAGAATATATTGAATGTTTATATTGCTCCAACAATCACCATCACACTGCCGTATAATGATTATTGCAAATCTTTCTTTGACACATGCTGCAACTCTTCCTATAGATTTATCCTTGCTTCTTCCAACTAAGTAGCACCTGCCTACCTTGTTGTCAAGCGACTTATGTTCTGTGAACATCTTCAATTCCGAGAAGAATCTTAGCACGCTTTCTTAGTGAGACTGATACAGTGTTCAGTTCTACTCTTCTTGCTATTTGAGGCTTTATGAGCTCCCAGGATATTGTCTCAAGAAACAAATATTTGATTTATCGAGATTCAACTGTATTGGAACACCACAGTGAAGCGAAAAATTATTAAATTTTAGATGAGTCGCATTTTTTAACACATCTGTTTCACTTTCGTACCTATTTTGAGGACATGTTTCGCAAATCTTCGCTTGCATCTACGGCTCTTGTGCGACTGACGCTAGATCCAGCGGTGTGGGTAATTCTGGGGTTGTTGCTGCCATCTGTTGATTTAGTGATGAACTGAAAAGTGGATTCTCTTCTAGCGGGATTTCAAAGTTCATTAGTTGGTTTTTATGTTTTTCTATGTATATCCTCTCCCATATGACGAGTTCACTATGTTTTTGTACGTATTTTAGTAATTCTGTGCTATCAGAGAAAAAGTCAGGCATTTACAAAATTAAGTGTAAAGACTGTGAAAAAATTTACATAGGAAGGACAAAAAGGAACATAGGCACTAGAAAGAAAGAACACTTCAGGCACTTTAGATACAAAAATATTGATAAGTCCGCAATAGCAGCTCATTTCTGGTCTGAAAATCATGAAATTGGAGATAGCACAGAATTACTAAAATACGTACAAAAACATAGTGAACTCGTCATATGGGAGAGGATATACATAGAAAAACATAAAAACCAACTAATGAACTTTGAAATCCCGCTAGAAGAGAATCCCACTTTTCAGTTCATCACTAAATCAGCAGATGGCAGCAACAACCCCAGAATTACCCACACCGCTGGATCTAGCGTCAGTCGCACAAGAGCCGTAGATGCAAGCGAAGATTAAGAAACATGTCCTCAAAATAGGTACGAAAGTGAAACAGATGTGTTAAAAAATGCGACTCATCTAAAATTTAATAAATATTTGATTATTTTTATACCTACTTATGATTTGCAGAAAAAATATACATGGCATTGATCACTTTGATGTTCAGTAAGTCAAAGAAAATGACCCTAGGCCAACATACTGCGTTATGAGCAACATCATACTTTGCAAAAAGTTGGTCTTGTATGTCAACTATGTCAACTTCATCAAATCGAAGGCAGCGCATTGAGAAAACATACCTGTGATGACTCATTGCTAAGTAACATACCTCAACTCCAAAACCTTTGTAATTATCCTACGCTTTTTTGCTGTTATTTTTTCTAATGAGTGTGTGAATCTCTGTCTCTTCCCCCAGGGGCCTACTGCGGTAGGTACGGGAATTGGCAATCCCGGGGTCCCGAGCAAAACTGACACCCTCGATGTCCTCGCCGCCCCACTCACCCTGGAGTTCAGTACAATACCTAGTCCTGGCAGATTGATTAGGGGTGGGTTAGTCCCTAACCTACCGTTTAGGCGAAGCAGAAACCAAAGTAGTGTATCGGAAATGCGCACCCGCCTCAAATTCAGAAGAAGACTGGAATGAGCTCAGACGATGATGATGATGATGATGATGATGATGATGATGATGATGATGATGATGATGATGATGATGATGATGATGATGATGTGTATAAGGGCGCTCAACTACGGCGGTTATCACTGCACTGGAACAAGCTCAGATGCGCATCCCTCAACCACCAGGACAAACCTTTCCACCGACATGGGTCTCCATGCACGGCCTACACGTGGGTGGGTGTTTTGTCTGACAACTCACCACTAAGAGGAACCCACACCAAGGTTGTTAGTTTGGCTCGGGACCCCGGGATCACCAATTCCTGTACCTGCCGCAGTAGGCCCCTGGGACGCTGGGGCACCGTCAGAGTCGATTACCTCTAAGGCTCCGTTTAGGCGCACTACTGTTACCTTTCACAGATGAGAACAGGTTCCTTGGATTGGTATTTGATAGAAAACTTAGTTTGTCATCGCATATAGCACAACTGAAAGCAGGATGTGACCGATCTTTAAATATCTTGCGGGTACTAATTGGAAAATCGTGGGGAGCGGATTGCACAGTGCTATTGCGACTTTATCGCACACTCATCCGTTCCCAATTAGATTATGGTAGTATCGTTTATGGCTCAGTACGACCATCTGGGCTGAAGAGATTAACACAACCATAATTGTGGCATACGTATAGCAGTTGGTGTGTTTCCAACAAGTCCTGTTATAAGCCTGTATACTGAAGCTGCAGAACCCCTTTTGCAGCACAAATGTAAGATTTTACTAGCAAATTATTGCTGTGGACTGAAGTGCATGCCCACACATCCAACGTTTATGCCATTCTTCAACACCTTAATGGATGTGGATTAAAGGAACACTTCTCTTAAACCAAAACCACCTGGTTTTCGATTCCGGGAGCTCCTTAGAAAGCTTCGATACTGAAATGTCCAAGATGTATCCTAAGGGGGAGAGGACATACCCTCCTTGGTTGTGCACAGCGTCCCACGTAGATCTGGGTATGACCAGGTACAATGAAACTACCATGTCTATGTCTAGTATCCGCAGATGTTTTTTAGAATTTTTATCACGACATGAAGACCATTTTAAAATTTATACTGATGGCTCCAAGAGCTCGAATGGTGTTGGTTGTGCTTACGTGTGTGGAACCGAACCGTATACATTTGGATTCCATACTAACACTTCTATTTTTACTGCAGAGCTTTATGCAATATATTGGGCCAGTTTACATGTATGTCAACTAAAGTTGGGGGACTGCTTAATCCTGAGTGATTCCCTCAGTGCACTTCAAAGCCTACGGCAGATGTACAACTACCACCCTATTGTGCAGCGTATGCAGGATGCCCTCCACATTTCACACGCTTCCGGCGTTAGCATGGTGTGTGCATGTATCTCAGGTCACATAGGCTTGCGGGGAAATGAAATGGCGGATTCTGCAGCCAAGACGGCTACCATGAAGCAGGAAGAGTGGTCCACTCTCCGCAGAAATAAACAAAATCTGTGAAAGAACTTGCGATTCCCTGGATTACGTCCTGTCGTTCATCTCGTCGCGAGGAGGTGAGTTTGGCTTGGTTACATATTGGGCAATGCATTTTTACTCATAGTTTTCTATTTAGAAAGGAGCCTGCTCCACTGTGTCCATTTTGCAACAAAGCGTTATCTGTTCGACACGTGCTGGTAGTTTGTTTTTTCCTAGCACATGTTCGGACGTCTCTCCAGCTGCTGGCCAGCTTTGCAGGAATGCCAGTGGATGACAACAAAGTAGTGGAGAAGATTTTTTATATATATTTGTTATGTACATGTATTTTTGTAAGTTTATTTACACTTGTGTATAGTTTTAGAGCAATTTATATCTGGCTTTTGCTATGAATAATTTTTTAATGGGCACTGATAACCTCTGCAGTTGAGCGCCCTTATACACATATCATATAATTTTATTTTGTAAATGTAAATAATATATTGACAATGTCTGATGGATTTCTGTAATCTCTATGGACAATAAAATTGAATTTGAATTTGAATCATCACGTCCCAGCCTATTCGGCAATCACACAAATGTCTTCCGCTGGCAAAACAAGCGGCGGTGTGGGACATGTTGGAAGACATGAGATTTAGGGGGTGATCAAAGAGTCTAACAGCCCTTGGTGTTCCCCTGTAGTCTTGGTAATGAAGAAGAATGGCGAGCTATGCTTCTGCGTGGACTACATGAAGCTGAGCGCTGTCTCCAGGAAGGACTGCTTTCCCTTACCCTGGATTAACAACACCTTGGTCACGCTTGCTGGTGTGCAGTGGTTCTCGATACTGGACCTGAAGTCAGGTTACTGGCAGGTATCTCTAGAAACCAAAGACTAGGAGAAGACCACACTCTCGACGGGCCAAGGGCTTTGGCAGTTCTGCTAACAAGACTTTCGATTCTACCAACCCACGAAGTCATAATATATTTAAATACAGGGTTTTCCAATGTTCTCTTATTCTCATACACCCTGTATGCTCTCATTACTGACTCCATGAGGCGTTAGAAGGTAGCTGGTGCCTTGGAGACGCCAAAGGGCATACTTACAGGAAGCAAAAAACTCTGTTTCAGAAGGCCGTTTCAAATATATTATGCTGACTCCCAGAAGAGAATCAAGCAGAGTATCTACCCAAATTAATAGGAAACAACTTTGCCAAAGTCTTAGTGACAATTTGAAAAATAGGTTAATTTCCAACAACGAGGATTTCAAATCCTTTATGAATGAAATTGGTGTTCTGGACAACAAGAAGTGGCCTTATGACTCCCTCTAGCCAGCTCATGGCTAGAGGGAGAAGAATATCTAAGGAGGATTTGTGAACGCCTTGTTCTTTCCTTCCCAAATTCAAGAGAGGGTTTCACAGACTTCATAGACAATAGCGGAGGGAGAATTCCTGAAGAACTGAAACCAGTTTTTGTTTGCATTGATACACTCCCTGTGAGCACGTTTGACTGTGAAAGAGGCTTCAGTATGATGAACTTCATTATGACACCTTTGAGGAACTCTCTTTATATATGCCATCTCTCATCTCTGATATTCATTTCTATTAACGGTCCTCCAGGACACATGTGTAACCCAGAAGATTACCTAAAAGAATGGATAGGAAGTCATAGGCATGCTGAGGACAATAAAAACAGGAAGGCGAACCTATAAGTGCAGCATTCTGATCGGTTCTCCAACATCTGGAAAAAAATTTTAGGTGCGTCCTCCCACTTTTTTGTTAGGAATACAGTCCTGCATACAGGTCACTTTCATATACAGCATCTGGACCAGCCAGACATCTGAAAAACCGTAACACTATTTGACAAAGGATGTCACTCTTCGGAATTTCTGAATTGGCACTTTTATATATTTAATCAGCATTTTCCTTAATTCCTTTAAACCATTAATCTCCAACCTGCCAAGTTCTTTCAAAACTGGACAAACTTCCTGAACTTCGTTGCACGGCTTATGTCTTCACATACTATGTCTTCTTCTTTATCGTTAGTTTTTGATAAATGGTCAATAATCTGCAACCTCCTTTTTCTAAGTGTGGCATACTGTTCCTTCAGTGATGTCTGGATCTGGTCATTGAAACAGATTGCCTATACCTGCCCCTTATATTTGAACTGATGTGCTATGTCCAATGTTTGATAATTTGTTTCTTGACATGTCCAAGGTGATAGGAGACAGAGGGAGGCCTACCGAAGAAGTCACGACAGTGCAGGGGCAAGGCCTCTATCATTTACCAGCTTGAAACTCCCCGGTAGTCCAGTACAACCGTCATCTCTCGTACCATGGCCCCAAAACTGCCTTCCTGAAAAGGCCCACTAGGCCAACTTGGAGACTGGAGACTGTCCCACCAGAGAATGAAGGTGTTTACCAGGAGAATTACAAACTGCCATGCATCGCTGAGACACCCGCAGACACTTCCACCCTGAAAGAGACCAACAGGTGAGAGATGATATGAAATGATGATGGAGATGAAATGGAGAGGCAGGAAATACAGGGGATGTAATTAACCTACCCAGCATTCAACTGGCGACTCGGGGAACGCGCAAAGAAACCCATGGGTCAGGTAGGACGGCCACAGGAATCGAACCGGACCTCCGAAATGCGGACACAGATGTAACTACCTGAGCAATCCCGCTTGGTTAACATTTGTATAAATGATTTTATTACCCCCTCCATACACACACATACACACACACACACACACACACACACACACACACACACACACACACACACACACACACACACACACACACACACAGCACCCAAATTCTCACATTTTCTTGTTGGTAGAATAGGAAACGTAAAATACAGTAGGCTTAAACGATAGGTATTTCGAGAATTATTACTAAAATAATTTTATATTTGAATATATATATATGAAACGTATAATATTATTTTTACAATGAGTGCTGGCTTTGAAATTCCAACCTTTTTGAATGACTAGGAGAAGGGGGGGGGGGGCGACGAATAACCACTTTTCAAATGTATGTTTAAGGGCGTTCAGCTACGTGCTCATTAATGCCACCTTCCATTTGAGAAAAGTATTAGTGTTGGAAAATTTAAACCAATAACAAGGAATATCTTAACAAGGATATAGTTAACTTCACAAATTGTGTGCTTTAAGAACCCTACATTTTTGTGTAGTAACATTTTGTCTGTCTCAGTTTAGCAGTTATATAAAGGTTATTTAAAACTAAATGGACTTCAGGGCTGTTCCCAGAAAATGCAAAGTGTGCATTTCATTTCTTATGAAAGTATCTTAAACATTTGGTACTTTAACCAATTTTAATCAGTGATTGGAATCATCACTGAGAAAATAAAAAAGTTTGAACCTTTTTTCATATAGAGTGTAGTTTAAGATAGAGGCGCTTCCTTAATATCTTAATCATCTGAAGTTTTAATCAAAATTATTTTAGCTATTTTTGAAAACACAACAAATTTCAAATTATGTTCCAGGTGGAGTAAGTAAGCAGGAATTGGGGCATTATCTTGAAAATCTCTTGTTATGTTATACACGCACACGCACACGCACACGCACACGCACACACACACAAACGCGTATTTGTGTATTTATAGTGAAATCTGTATGGAATTTTTTATTGGAATTCAATACGTTCTCTGCCAAAATAACTGCCATAGTCACATACAGCATAATTTTATTCTCATATGGGGAAACTTAACGGCTACAAACCTAGCAGTTTAATCAAGTTGTTTAAAACGTCCGCTATGAGTATCCAAACGCACATAATAAAGCATAGGTCGTGGAGCTCGCAAAAGTAATTTTTGGGTAACTTTCAATGTAGCAGACCTCATGATCAGCATAGGACTGCCATCTATGAGTGCAACGTAGAAACATCTCAATGACAGGAAAGAGGAAAGAGCAACCATCCCGGAAGAGTTCTACTCTGTGGTTCAACTGCACCATAGCCAGCCGTAGCAATTCCTATATGAACAGAAAGGAACGAAAACTTTGATTTTCTGTGAAGCAAACTATGATTTTCGACTGGACTCCTCCGCGAAACTTTTACAACAAAGACATTTCATGTACCAAATGAAAAATGCCCTTATGAACTCTGTGAATGGAATTAAAAGATAACACTTAATCCACTGGTAGAAAAGAAGTAAATCCCTAGTACAAATTTGCACAGAGAGCTAAAATACCTTACACAAATGTGCGCATTTAATTTCATTGCTTCCTTCCTTCCTTCATTCATTTTTTATTAATTTTACGTCCTCCAACGTTATGTCATATCGGACGGTGAATGAAAAGGGTGAAATGATGCTCAAATGTGTCCAGAGTCCATGGAGCTTAGAGTTACCCGACATTCGTCTATAAGGATAAGGGAAAACCCCGGAAAAACTTCCGCAGGTAACTCAACCTGACCGAGATTCGAACTCAGGACCTCTTGAACGTGAGGCAGACACGCTACCACCTAGGTTACCGAGGCGGACGATCATCCATTCATCCATTCGTCCATTCATCCCTTCATCCCTTCATTCATTCATCCATTCATTCAGCCTACTATACTCTGGTAGAAGAAGTGAAAAGCAGCCATTTCTTGGTACTCAAGCACGACCACAGATTAATTCATTAATAAACGACATAGACAATATAAAAATCTGGTTTCACTAAAATGTGCTCAAGGAAATATTACCTAGCACACCTTAGGACGTCTCTGCAGCTGCCGGCCAGCTTTACAGAAATGCTAGCGGATGACAACAAAGTGGTAGAGAAGGTTTTTAAGTTATTTTCTAAGTTAGAATTTAGTGAAGAGAATCTTTCCCTGTTGGGCCTTATATTTCTTTTTATTTTATTTTTGTTTTGTACATGTGTTTTTTGTGGGTTTATTTACACTTGTATTAAGTTTTAGAACTGTTTATATCTGACTTTTGCCATGAATGGTTTTTAAAGATATATATATATATAGTGTGAAAAACAGTCATGACATACTGGAAAGATGGAAAACAAGTTTGACTGTGCCAATATATAAAGGGAAGGGAGCTAAAAACAAACCTGAAAATTATAGAGGAATAAGTCTATTGTCCATACTGGGGAAGATATATACAGTGATATTAGCAGAAAGACTGGAACGTTGGGCAGAAGAGAAAGGGAAATTAACAGAGTTTCAATCAGGATTTAGGATGAATAAAAGAACAATAGATAATGTGTTCATAATTAAAACAATCATTGATAAATATCTGGGAGGGAAAAAAGGAAGGGTATATATGTTTTATGCTGACTTTGAGAAAGCGTTTGACATAATAAACAGAGAGGCTCTAGCATGGAAACTAAGAAGCAAAGGAGTAAGCAAAAGACTCATAAAGGAAATTCATAAAATTTATAAAGGAATATCATTTTGTATAAGGCAGGATCAAGAAAGTGTTACAGAAGGGGTAGAGCAAAAAATAGGTTTAAGGCAGGGCTGCAAATTGAGTCCCACATTATTTAATTTGTTTATTGATGATATCCTGGAGAAAGTGGCAAAGAGTAATACACATAACCCGGTAATAGGTAATAAGGAGATTCCAGGCTTATTATATGCAGATGACCTGGTGATAGGATCCATAACTATAATAGGACTGCAAAAGGCAATTGATGAAGTACAAAGATTTTGCACGGAGTGGGGAATAAGAATAAATATTAATAAATCCAAGATTATGGTTGTAAAAAAGGGGCAAAATTAAAAAAGGGTGAGAAATGGTTCTTGAGGGGGAAAGAGCTTGAGGTAGTGAAGGAATTTGAATATTTGGGAGTAAGGCTGGGTAGCAATGGGGAGTGGGGAGCACATGGTAGGAAAATAATTGCTAAGGGGAAGGCAGCTATGGTAGGATTGAGAACCTGTAAAGATAAGTTAGACATGCCGACAAAATGGTTAGAGAGGCTATATGAGACAATGGTAGAGGCAAAAATGATATATGCAGTAGAGATTTCGGGAGAGTCAGAGATAAGTAGCAAGGTTGACAATATGTATAAGTTATTCTGTAAAGAGGCTCTCGGATTGACAAGGACGGCTCCAGATGAAGTAGCACTTCTTGAAATGGGGAGGATTAAGAGAAAAGGAATAATTTTGGAGAGAATAGTGAAATTTTGGTTTAGTTGTTTGAGTAAGGAGGATGGAAATGTTTTAAAGGTATGCATAGAACAACAGAGAACATTAGTAAATAAGAACAGTTGGTGGAAAGTGCTAGAGAGAACTATGGACAAAATAGGAATGGGGGATATATTGGAGGGCAGGTGTAGGTAATGAGAGAGGAATTTGGAAAAAGGTAAGGACAAGAATGGAAGACATAGAAAGGCAAGAGATATGGGGAAGCATGGAAAACAAAAACTCATTGAAGTTTCATAGGAATTTGAAAAGGGACTGGGGAAGAGACGGTTATATAGACAACTATAGTAGGATTGAAAAGGAGGGATTAGCATGGATGAGAACAGGTGCAATATTTATGAAAGGATTAAGGTGGAGTGAGGTAGGAATATGTGAATTATGTGGAGGGGAAGAAAGTGTAGAACATTAGGTAGTAAGATGTGAAGAAGTTGAGAAGTGGAGGAAGGAGGCATGGGAGAAAAAAATGGGACAAAGTTGAGGGCAAAATTGTAACAATAAGAATGTTAACAGGAAGCAACGGAATAGGAATAAAAATGTAGGACGATTTCTTGGTAAAATGAAAGATAAATGGTTGAGGATAGTTAGAACCAAAAGTTATGAAGGGGGAAGGAAGTAGGGGCGGAGGAAGGATTTTGTAGGGAAAAGTAAGGGATACAGGTAATCCCTCAATGAAGCATAAGGCTGTTATGCCAAGCTGGCTAAGGGGTGAAAGAAGGTAGTTGCTCAATTCTTGTACATAGGTTAAGGAAGAATAGTATATAAATAATAAGGTACTCTGTAATATAATTGTAAATTATTTTCTTATGTACAACTAAACATATCAAATAAAAATATCAAATATATATATATATATATATATATATATATAGTTGTTAAAAATGTTCCTCAAAAATCTTAGAATAGACAGTTTTGGAAACAAAAAAGCATCAAATTATATATCTATTATATTATTAAAATATCCGCACTTACTACTATTACTACCACGGGCATATGTGGGGCATTACATGTCCAGATCTTGGAGTTACCATTAAACGATAATTGTATTACATGAAGGGAATGAGCTGAGAGACAGTTAATCTGTAAAATGCCGAGCAGCTGCAAACAACAGAATGCGTTCTCTGTACATGCCAGCTATGCATATATTCATGTAAATCTTAAGTGCATATAAACGTGGTAGATAAAGTATTAATCTGCTTTTTAAATTTCCTTCAAATTGGTGATTTGAAAATTACCGCCATTTTAAGATATTGTGGAACTAGTCCTTGAATTGGAATTTTGTTGGTCAACCTGAATAATAAACCTATGACATTTTTTAAACATGTTTGTATATGCGATATTAATTATGTACACACCCGTATCAAAACAAGTTTGGTCGTAACACCTGTTTTGGTTCAATGAGCTTAGTGTTTTGCGCAATACATGGAGTCTGACGAGTTTCAGGATCAATTTACCCATGAAGTGAATTCCAGAGCAATAGCATTTGAGGAAAATAGGGTAAGAATATGAAGATATATTTTAAATGATTAGGTTAAGTTCAATAAATATCTACTGAGATAAAATGGAGTGTCATGAGAGCTCTGTTTTGTTTAACTTCGCTTATTTGAGTCAAAGGAGCAACAATCAGTTAATTGCAACATACGTATCTGTGCAACCTAATTTTCACGTAGTTATCCACCACACTTAAGGCTTTGGACCACTGATTGTGCGAATGACACGGCCGAACATGTTCTCTTTGTGACTTGGTCAAGGTCATTCTTAGCGATCTGTTATTACATAAAAACTGTACTTTTATTGTAGGGAGTCCTTTTCATTTTGTGTTTTTGTTTATCCCGCAACGCATACGAAAGAAATGTAGGAGTTAGTTTCCCTAAAGCACCTTTGTTGAGTTGCTATATACATATAATTGTATCCTTCAGGTGAGGTACCAAAGCATCTACCAGAGCATAACAGTTTGCACTGGAGCACTCCAAGTTTTTATGCTGGGGCTCCTCTAATCTTTATTTAGATGAATGATTTACCAAGTAGTATATCCTATCAAGGTGTAATCTATGCAGATGATAAATCCTCATATGATATATAATATCATTAATAACTAACGAGTGCCCTCTCACTTAATGGATCACTAGATAGCCAACACAAAACAAACTAGTATTCATTCCCTATAAAACTGAAGCTGTTTTTGTGTAAATCATGTAATCAATGAGAGCTATTCTAAACAATTTATGAAATTACTTGGTTGCACAAATTAAATTGGTCTCCTCATGTTCAACAGCTCTAAAACTTATCTAGTCGCTTGTCTCTGTGGAAATTAACATGTGTTAGTGAAAAATAATAGCATATTATGCCTTTTTGTAAATACATTTACAATATGGAATGTTACTTGGGCAATACATCTAGTTTTAAATTGTTTTCAAAAGAAAAAGAAAGCTTTCACATGCATAAAATGTTTACCATCTTGAGACATGTAGAATATTCATTATATATATATATATATATATATATATATATATAATGTAATCTTATATTATGAATAACATATGGAAATTTGTAAATCATTGCCTCTCAGGCATCATAATATGCATCACAATAGATTGACAATTGAACCATCAAATCATCTTCACATGAAATCTGCTAAGTATTGAAAATTTACCTGTTGAATGGAATATCAATATCCCATTCCTCCATATTATATGGAGAATGAGTATATAAAAGTGACTGAATGTTTCTTGAAGATTTTATATTTATTAGGATTTCCTAATAGTTTCAAGAAGCATGGAAGGTTATTATAAATTTTTATTGCAGAATAGTAACATACTTTCTGGAACAGTTTTAAGCTGTTTGCTGGTATATGCAGATCTATGCATTCCTCGTACTATGATCCTTCACAGCAAGGTTTATTGTGAAGTTATTAAAATTATCTGTAAAATAGCTTAACAGAGAATATATGTATTCACCAGCAAGACTAAGAATCGAGATTTAACTGTATTGGAACACCACAGTGAAGCGAAAAATTATTAATTTTTAGATGAGTCGTATTTTTTACACATCTGCTTCACTTTCGTACCTATTTTGAGGACATGTTTCGCAAATCATCGTTTGCATCTACGGCTCTTATGCGACTAAAGCTTGATCCAGCGGTGTGGGTAATTCTGGGGTTGCTGCTGCCATCTGTTGATTTAGTGATGAACTTAAATGTGGGATTCTCTTCTGGCGGGATTTCAAAGTTCATTAGTTGGTTTTTATGTTTTTCTATGTATATCCCCTCCCATTTGACGAGTTCACTATGTTTTTGTACATATTTTAGTAATTCTGTGCTATCTTCAATTTCATGATTTTCAGACCAGAAATGAGCTGCTATTGCGGACTTATCAATATTTTTGTATCTTAAGTGCCTGAAGTGTTCTTTCTTTCTAGTGCCCATTTTTCTTTTTGTCCTCCCTATGTTAATTTTTTCACAGTCTTTACACTTAATCTTGTAAATGCCTGACTTTTCCATTAGACAAACTTTTGATTCAACTGAAAAAATGGCTAAATTCTATAAACCTAGATGCCAATGCAATAGAAGAATATTTGGCAATGACTGAAATATGTATACATCAAAATTATTTTGTCTTCAATGGAAAATATTATAAACAAATTTCAGGACTAGCTATGGGAAGCCCGCTATCACCATTTTTGGCCAATCTATACATGAGCTTTTTCGAAACACATATAACTAAAGCCTTCCCTCATATGTTTAAAACATGGTACAGATACGTAGACGACATCTTTGCAATAGTGCCCTACAAACAAATAGATGATGCTTTGAAACTACTCAACCTGCAAGAACCCAGCATACAATTCACAGTGGAAACTGAAGAGCACTGTACTCTACCTTTTTTAGACCTTAAAATCAAAAAAAGCAATGAAAAACTAGAATTTGGCATCCATAGAAAAGCAACACACACAGATAATTACATCAAAGCAAATAGTTTCAACCCAATTCCACACAAACATGCAACCATCAACAGTCTCACACACAGATTAGTAAATCTACCTCTCAGCCAGCAAGAATATCAAAACGAATACCATCAAATCTTAAAAACTGCAATTAAAAATGGATATGGAAAAAACCTTGTAGATAAAAAACTAAAATCATTCAAACTTCAAAAGAGATTAAAACAGATCACAGCTCTCACACCAATAAAACAAGAAATTAGATTTGCTAAATTTACTTACCACCCCTGGGCCACAAAAAAGTTCCAAAAAATATTCAAGAAATACAATATAACATTGGCACCAAAAAACAATTACAACATTAAAAACCTACTTCACAGTAATAATACTGATAAGATAAAACCAGAAGAAAAGTCAGGCATTTACAAGATTAAGTGTAAAGACTGTGAAAAAATTAACATAGGGAGGACAAAAAGAAAAATGGGCACTAGAAAGAAAGAACACTTCAGGCACTTAAGATACAAAAATATTGATAAGTCCGCAATAGCAGCTCATTTCTGGTCTGAAAATCATGAAATTGAAGATAGCACAGAATTACTAAAATATGTACAAAAACATAGTGAACTCGTCAAATGGGAGGGGATATACATAGAAAAACATAAAAACCAACTAATGAACTTTGAAATCCCGCCAGAAGAGAATCCCACATTTAAGTTCATCACTAAATCAACAGATGGCAGCAGCAACCCCAGAATTACCCACACCGCTGGATCAAGCTTTAGTCGCATAAGAGCCGTAGATGCAAACGATGATTTGCGAAACATGTCCTCAAAATAGGTACGAAAGTGAAGCAGATGTGTAAAAAATACGACTCATCTAAAAATTAATAAGACTAAGAATGTTTTGGGTTTGGCCTGAAGGAATGACAGGGCCTAACACCACAAATAATACATATGGCCGTTTTTTGTAATATGAAAGCTAGTCTGCTGTGTGCTGAACTGCCCCAAAAGAGAATTCCATATCATAACAGGAGTGAAAATATGCAGAATATGCTGCTCTTTAGGCATTTTGGTTAAGCAGAATTTGTAAGTTTCTTAATGAACGCAAGCAGAACTAAGCTTTGGTAGCAGGACTCTTTTTTTTCCCCCTCTCTTTTTTCTCCCCCCCACCTCCAATTGGGCTCTTCATCTATTTGGAGCCCTAGAAATGTTGTATCAGATACTTTACCTATAGTGTCATTGCTGTATCTGATTGTTAATCCCATTACCTGTTTAAGCTTTGTTTTAAATTGGTTGTAAATTGAATAAATGTGTGCAAACTGTGCACCTGGAATTTTGTGATCAACACCATATCACCAAGTGTAGGAATAGACAGAAATCCATTGCAGCTTATAGCAAAGACAAGTAATGAACTTACCCTCCTTTTGCATTGTGTGTGCGCATTTCAACTTTATTATTATTAAATTGAATAAAGTTTCTTTTATCATTGTTTAGTTTTAGTCAAGGAAAACATGCAAGAATTTTAATGAATGGAATGAGGTGCATACATGCAGTACTCAACTCAAAAACAAACCCAAATTTTTTTATACAAGCTAACAAATTATGGAATACTACAAACATAGTGGGTTAAATGCAAATTGCACTGAACAGAAATCTGACTATGACCACATATAAAAGTAAATAAAAAACTTTCTTGTTACCACTAGTGGATTTGAAAAAAAAATATTGGCATTTTTAATTTATATAGGCATTTGGGCTGCATATAGAATAGAAGAATAGAATTTATTTATACAATCTGCTATTTGCAATATTTTATCTGTATTACATACATATTTTCTTAGTCCAGTTGTATAAATTGCTTGGTGCCATTTATAAACCTAGCTAGCTCAGCCTGCTTGGCTCCCAGGCCTTCTAGTATTGCTGAGAAGCGTAGTTAACCTTCCGTCATCTACTCTAGTTTGCTATCTAATTTTCCCTTTTCCCAGCATTTTTTTCTTTTCCACTCTTTACTTTTCTCGTTCATTTCTCTTTAGCTTTCCAAAACAGGTTTCCCATATTTATATTTATATTTTCATTTTTCCCTGTAACCATTTGTATGGCTATTAACTTGCTTTGCATCTTTTCCCATTTCTTCTCCCTTACTTTCTGTCTCCATACTGCTAGCTTCGCACTCTATCAGAATGTGTACTGTGCTTTCTGTTTCCCCACATAATTCACATATTTCTATCCTGCTACTTCCTAGTCCCCTTAAGAATATTAATCCCATTCTAATGCAAGCCATTCCTTCCCGCTCCTGCCTGTTACATTTGTCTACATATCTTTCTGATCCCCATTTTCTCTTTATTAACTTGTTTTCTTACACTTCCCATATTTGTTGTCTTTCTGCATCCTCCGTTCTGGTTCTATTTTCCAAAAGCCTGCTACATTCCTTTTTTCTAGTCTCAGTAAGTACCCCATTCCTATCTCTTCCACAGTTTTTTCTGCCTCTGACCACCAACTTTTTCTGTTACCCATTTTCTTTTGTTGATTTATACATACCTTTCGGATTTCATCTTCATCTTGATCATCATCATCATCATCATCATCATCATCATCATCATCATCATCATCATCATCGAATGTCAGATAACTGTAAGCTCTATGGACCCCGGGCTCATTTGAGCATCATTTCACCCATTTCATTCATCGTCCAATATGACTTAATATTGGAGGACATAAATTACAAACAACAAAAAATCATCATCATCATCTTTTATCAAACATTTATACCAAAATTGTAAGACCACATCTACCTTTTCTTTTGGTTTTCCCTTATTCTACTAAGGCTACGTCTCCTGGAGCTGACATAGGCAATCCCAACATCTCTTTAGCAAATTGTTTGTATAACTGGTCTATTTTATTAGTTACTTTTGACATTCCACATATTTCTGAAGCGTACAACATCCTTGACTCTACCATTGTATAATACATTCTCTCTAACCATTTGTTTGACATAGTTTTGCTTTGCATATCCTTATTTCTGACATTGCTGCCTTTCCTTTGGCTACCACCTTCCTGCCATGCGCCTACCATTCTTCATTATTATTTATCCTAACTCCTAAGTACTCAAATTCTTTGACAACTTCTAATTTTTGTCCCTCTAAATACCATTGTTCCTCTTTCTTCAATATGCTGCATATAAACTTTTTATAGGCCTGGATGTTTCACATTACCTGGCTGAAGAAAATGAATTGTAAGGAAATCAAATAAAATGCATGAGATTACCTTAGGAATTGCATAGGGAGGATATGTTACCACTTTGGAATCCTGTAACCTATTTGCCCTATTTAAGTGTTTCCTTTTGTAGCACCATTATGACATAAGCATATCGAAACATACCATGTTGACAATACTGTGCATGCAAGGATGAGAGTACCAACCTAACACATGGAATGAAATCTTCTAGTTTGCTGTGATTTTAAGTTTTCCTCTTCTTACTTTCCCAGAAATGTTTATTATGCATTATTTAATTGTAATTGCCTATTTGCTCCAACTGTCATAGACCGTTGAGGCTTAAGTACACTGTTGTTTCGGCTACGGTTCGTCGTTGTTTTACAGTTGTGGCATTCAGCTGTTTGTGCTTCCCTCTCCTTTGTTTATACTTTATACTTTTCACACTGCCATTCTAATGGCAGCATTGGCAACATGAGACTAACACCATCATCCTTACGTGAATAACAAGTGCTTTAGGATCTAAATGCAGAGGGTAGCGTAGGGCTTGAGAGTCGTATGCTGCAAAGCGTAGCCAAAGCATCAGTGTAGCTGTTGATCAAGAATATTAGGGGGGATAAAACAAGTAATATGCATTTAACTATATTATAATGACCTGCACTTATTTATTATCACTAGCACAAAAACATTCACTTCTCATAATGCTGACAAAGTATTCTTACAACCTGTGCACTGTACTTCTTGAATGTGCTACACATTTATGTTAGCATTTCTGAAGGGATGAAAAGGGGGAGAAAACTTAAAATCATGCCAAACTATTGGAATTCTCTCCGTCCTTTAGGTTGGATAAACGGGGCAGTAATGTCCAAAGGAACAATTACACCCAGATCACAGCCAAAGCAACAGACACCAGCACAAACAACACTGACTACTTAAATTAATTGGGAGTCGATTAATGACACTAAACAACACTTACTTTTAAATTTTCCCGGAACTAGTTTCAGAGGCCTTCCCTCTATCTTCAGCCGGACATCGACTGGTTCTCATTGGTGTAGCTGGCAATATTTTGTCATCGGCCTCCTCTGGTGGCGGCTCGAGGAACTTGCTGAACAAATCTTTCTGGGGGATGTCGAAATTGAATACTTTGTTCCTATTTTTTGAAATAAAGATTTGTTCCCATGTGGACAGTTCTTGTTTTCCTGTTGTATGTTTTAGTAATTTTGGTTCTGGATTTATGTTGTGGTTTTTTCCCCAAAAATGCGTGGCAACTGCTGATTTTTCTAATTGTTTGTATTTTATGTTCCTTTGCTCTTGTTCCTAAATTTCTTTTGGTTTTTCCAATATAAATTTGACTACAGTCACAGCATTCAATTTGATATATACCAGATTTTTTGTCAGATGGAATGGCATCTTTGATGTTTGAGCAAATTAGGTTTTTTAAGGAGTAATGGAGTTGAATGTTTTGTTTTTTGAAGACTACACTTACTAAGTCTAGTACTATGAAGAACATTGCAGCCAAGACACCGCAGAAAGCATCTGCCTCAAGAATATGTGTACCAGTAATATATAATGCATTGTCCAGAAAGTTCAAGACCTCATATAAAAGAACTGACTTTCTCAGTGATGATAAGAAGGCAAGTACTAAGCAAAATGAGCACAAAAGTCCACGAGCATCTCCTCCAAGGACATCTTCTGTGGAGAGGATTCAGATGGGCGGTTCGCATCTTCGCCAATTGCAGTTTCCGATAGTTTTGAGCGACTCTAAACGAAATTATCAGTAGGAAAGCCGTCCTCCATTGAGGATGTGGAGCAGGAAAATCCTGTCTTCACTGCCAAAATGACAGTGAGAAAAAGGCAGGATAAACCTGCTGAAAATACTAGCCCGACCCCTAAGAAGAGGAACAAACTGATTCGACCACCACTGGGCAGGTAGTTTATTTTGACATGTTCATATTGAAAACGGTTATTTTTATGCCTTTTGGTATTTTGTGGTTAATTATAGTTTTTATTGCTTTATTTATTTTATTGTCTTTTTTTTTTTTTTTTTTTTTTTTTGAGAATCTCTGGTCATTGCCATGATTTAGTTTTTGTAAGGGCGCTGATGACCAAGCAGATGAGCGTCCTTATTTATTTATATATAAAAATCGTCATCATCACTACCTACCGTATGCATGGTAGAGAAAGTAATAATACAGTTTCTGAATTAAAGTATCTTCATATAATTAATAAAAATAATAGTAAATTCCCAAACTGGCCATTCATAAGTTTTCTGTAAATTCTCATAATTTATATTGTTCCTCAAATAAGATGTCATTATAAAATGTCTTACATGTTTGCATTCAGTTGACTTACCCTACCTACTGTCACTTTGACAGACTGCTCTAAAGAAAGCTTGTATCTCTAACTACTTCATGTTAATGCAGATAAATGCCAAATTAGTTTCATTATACATTGCTTTGTGTGATACAGCAGACTGAAGCAATGGCAAAATCTTTGAAAAGGTAAGATAACGAATATTCTATTTGTCAATGATGCTATGAATTGGCAGGACATATCAGTCATCAGTGTGCCATAATTTTATCCTGTAGGACTTCTTTTACATGCCAGTAGATTTAATGACATGATGTTGTCACTTTAAAGCACACTTAAAAACTATCTTTGTTAGCCAGGTTTGAACCTGCAACCTGGAATTCATAGGCCAGCATCTAACCAAGTTAACCACTCAGACTGACCTTTAAAAAGTGGGTCACTATTTGCTGGCTTAAAAAGATAGTGATTTAGTACTTGAAACAAAAGAAAATTCAAATCAGGATTAATAACAACGTGAAAATGGTTAATAGCATAAAGCAAATTTTCAAGTAAATTGTGTATTTTAATGGTATCTGCATTTTTTTGTAGATTTTGTACAGTTAGCTTTCCAGTTTATCAATTATACAAAGTTATACAAAATTCACTTAGACTTCACAGACTTTTCATAGAAAATCACATATAGATTTTACTAGTTAGGCAAATGTAGTAAACATATATTTTAATCATGATATAACAACAAATTTTTTATATAAATGATAGTTTGAGGTAGGAGTATTTTCTTAAATCTTCAATAGTCTTCAAGAAATTGCTGATTATTTTGACTTTGTCCAATTTTCAGTTGTCATCTCACCAAGTTCTTAATGTGACTTAATACACTGATGTAGGTTTTTACTGCAACTTCACTTCTCAATCTCACTTTACTGATGTGAACTAGTTCAATTTTCCCTGTCACTTCACTTTCTTCACAATGTAGCAGCATTATGTAATGCTGCCATGTCTGCCTCACATTCAGGAAGTCCCAAGTTCGAATCTTGGTCAGGGCAAGTTAACTGGATAAGGTTTTCTCCTTATTTTGAAAGACAAATGTCAGATAACTCTTAAGCTCTATGGACCCTGGATGCATTTGAGCATCATTTCACCCATTTCATTCATCATCTGATATGACATCAGAGGACGTAAATTTAAATAAGACTTCTCCAATCTCTTCTACAGCAACAGAATTCACTGAATGTCACACTAGTTTTTACAAACTTGCTTGAAGAACAGGACTTTTTGTCACTTCGAAAGTGCACTTAACTTGTCCTTACCATGAAAACACTCACTTATATAGCTGTAAGAAATTTCCACAGAATAGTTCTGGAAGGAGAAGAGAAATTTCCAGAAGATTTATTTATTTATTTTTGTAATTTTACTTCCTCCAACGTTAAGTCATATCGGACGATGAATGGAATGGGTGAAATGATGTTTAAATGATCCCAGGGTCCTTAGAGCTTAGAGTTACCCAACATTCGTCCTTCAGTGAGGGAAAACCCGAGAAAAAACCTTATCCAGGTAACTCACTCTGACCGAGCAGAAGATTGATGCCAAAGAAACATATGCCTTACATTAGAAACCATCTCTAATTTTTTTTCTCCAGTGTATCTGTTATCAGCTGCTCCAGTCATTTTCTATCAGATGTTTATCTTGGGGTGTACCTAGCAGGTGTAAGAATAAACAGCACTAGTTAAATTATGATAAAGTTAATGGAGGCTAACAGCGATGTAATTTGAAGTGAGTTGCAGACTGTTGAGGTTTAAGAACTGTTCCTGAATCTTATTACTGAAAACTATAACTGTTGAAGTGCATTTGCTAACTTCTGACATGTAGACTGTACAGTTTAATAATGACTCTAATAATAGCTAGGGAACGGATTTTTAGGTGCTATGCATTAAAAATCAAGAAAATATTTGCTAAAAAGTTAAAAATATTTGCTAAAACTCAAAAATATTTTCTTTCATTTTACATAATAGAACTAGTAATAAAAAGGAACTGTTTTGATAACTCTCCAGTGATGGATTATTGATATCACATGTGAATTGTTGGAAATTGTTTCGAGTTACAGTGCACAACACATGCCTTTTCTAAATTATCTATTATAAATCTCTGTGATTGTATCTAACTCTGCCTGGTATTGGAACAACAACCGTTCTGCATCACATGATGTCACTTTTGCATATTTCATAAGAGGCACGTCACTAGTACTTATATTCTCGGTCTCTACTTGATGGCCTTCTAGAACTTGTATCATAATTAGAAATCATGTATTTTTTTCAAACACTGATTTGTTTTTCAAAGTTTCTTTTTTAATCCTTCGAGCAAATTGATTTTCAGTTCTACATTAACAATTTCTGTAACATTTTCTATCAAGAGATTAGTTTTTGCTTCTAGTTTTTTAAATAGAATTGCACAAGAAACAAATTAGCAGCAGGATATGCCACATCATTTCTTAAACAACATCCACATAGCCGATTTTGAACAATTTCTATGGATGAAGCATCATCTTTGTTTAGTTCATTGACAACTGATTTAAAGCTATCAAAATGTTCTGCGTAGTACACCACTGCTGAATGCCAAGTGCCCCAGCAAGTAACAATTGGTGTTGCTGGTAATAGAATATTGAAGTTTTTGTTTCTAAAGAGATCAACTTTCCCAATTTGTCCATATTGGGATACAGTGACCAAACAGTTTTGCACACCCTATGTAGCACATGCACAATGCAAGTCACAGGTATCATTTTGGAATAGCTGATTGCTTCTGCTACTTTCTTCATGTTAAGATTCTGCGTCAGTCAGGAAAATAAGCAAATTAACATATTTAATATCATTTGGCCATAATATGTGCATACTTCCATTGAAGAGGCTTAGCAAATGAGCCCAGGTTCATTTAGCAAGGCTAAATTGGTTCTTAGAAAGTAATAACATATTAACCACTGCTCAAACAGGATTCAGACAACACTTATCTACTAAAGAAAATACAATTCAACTATCCCAAGATGTTAAAGAATCTTTCAACAAAAATCAAGATATGCTGTCAGTTTTCATTGATTTTGAAAAAGCATACAATTCAGTATTGAGGCATAAACTTCTTGAGAAACTTTCAAAGCCAGGCATTCAAGATAACATGTTAAATTGGATCACTCAGTTTCTCTCTCAACGTTTCTGTTGTACAAAATACAATGACAGTACATCCAAATTCCAACAAATAAAAATAGGCCTACCATAAGGTGCAGTACTGAGTACAACCTTGTTCAACATCTACATCAATGATCTTCCCGCGGCTGTATCAAACACAGAAATAAAGACAGCACTTTTTGCAGATGACATGATCATATGGACATCTTCCCCACAAATAGAGAAATCCAAAACTTCAATGGAAAAGGCTCTGATACTATTGGAAAAGTGGACTGACAACAATTTGATGAAAATAAATACTGATAAAACAACATTCCAAATATTTAGCTTAGAAAAGAAAATCCCTAAACTAAATCTGCAGTTCAAGAAAACAAAACCTGAAACAAACATATGAAACAAAATATTTAGGAACAATTTTTGATTCAAAATTATCTTGGAGACATAATATTGAAGCAGTAGTAAACAAATCAACAACAAAATTTTCAATTTTGAAAAGATTAGCTGGAGTCAAGTGGGGCAGTAATTGTGAAACACTGATCACCACATACAAAACATTCATCAAGCCAATACTTCTTTGTAATGCAGAGGTAATAATTACAGCAAACAGTTCTAACATAAATCACCTAGAAGTATGCCAAAATCAGGCCCTGCGACTAATAACTGGTGCAGCAAAATCAACTCCAATCATGGCAATGCAAGCCTTAACTCGGAACTATCCAATACATCTAACTTTAGAGGAGCAGGCACTAATACAACATGAAAAAATGTTGCGGTTAAAAACAACAAAATGGGAGAAAAGATTACTACAACCAATCAAGATGAAAACACAAGTTTCCTATACAAAGTTATGGAATTAAAAACGGATCTGAATCTTCCTAATTCTAAAGAAAACATTTTAATCAAAGAAAACCCACTGACTTTTGAACCAATTAATATTCAATTAGATTTAGAAGAAATAGTTACAAAATTTGAAACTTCCAAACCTGTACTAAATGCACTAGCATTAGAAACTGTGAACAATAGATACCCACCTGAAGAATGGTTACATATCTACACAGATGGATCTAACTTGGACAACAACTCAGGAGCAGGAATTAAGTGTACACTGTTCTCATTCTATTAAGCAGCATGATACCACACAACAAATTTTGATGTAGAAGTAACGGCTATTCATATTTCACTCCAACACCTATACAGAATAGATAAATTCAAAATTGCTGTCATACTTTCTGACTCTAAAGCAGCATTATGTGCAATAAGTTCATATAAAAAATGAGGTCAGTTCAAATTAAAGAATGTCACAAAATTATCAAACAACTTCAAAAACTACAGAAAAGAATTATATTACAGTGGATACCTGCACATTGTGGAATTGCTGGAAATGAATCAGCTGATTTTCTTGCCAAAAAGGTGCAAATTTAATTCAGTACAAAAGTAAAAACTTACCCTTTACATCCATAAAAAGATTAATCAAAAGCAAATATAAAAACAAACAAAACCAATCAATATCTAACAAAGCCAAAGATAAAACAAATGGAACATTTTAATTAAAAATCCAGAAATTATTCCAGAAATCCCGCGTAAAGCTGCAGTAGCAAATTTTAGATTACTTACGGAACACGATTATTTGGCCAAACACTTACACTGAATAGGAATTTATACAAGTCCAAATTGTCCTCTGTGCAACAAAGAAGAGGAAATGACTGAAGAACATCTCTTAACCTGTGAAGCCCTACCTGCCGGACCCACTACACAGAAATATTGGAGAGCAAGAGAGCTAATGGCTTCATTGCCAAAGCCTAGCATTTGAAAACTTCAACATTAATGTGATTTGCTGCTGACATTTCTTTGCGAACTAGTAAAACACATGATTAGAAACTGTCTCATCAATTTTAAGAACCCCAACCACTATATTTCCCACTTTTTGAGTCTTGAGTTTCCTCAATAGACATCCATATTTTATCATTTTGTCACACAACCCTGATTTTTTGTAATGTTTCTTTGTGGCACTTTGGAAGGTAGTGTTCCCTTAAAGTAGATTCATCTAGCATTCAAAGTTCTTGTAGTACTTCGCAAGAAAAACTTTAACCTCTGGATTGTTCACTTTAAGTAGAGGAATATCTGCTAAAACAAAAGTTTGACATAAATATGAATAAAATTCATAACACTTGGAAGATCCGGAGTATGAGCTGGAGGTTCCTACTTAACTTTAGCACCTGTTTGATAAAAGAATGTGGAGCTGTCAAGATATGTTTGTTGCCGAGTAAATGCTGCATTACTCAGAAGTTGTGATCGGCTCTTATAGACTTTCCACAAGGCTGGCAATATGGAATTTTTCCAACTGTTTTGAATGCATCTGAAAATTCTTTAACTACTGGTGCGATCAAAAACTTACGATACCTTTTGCCTTCAGCATTTTGGTGTATACACGAATCACTCAACACATATGTTAAGCATTACCTGGCACTACTGAACTGAATTGAAGGAAGAAGAATAAGTCAGACGAATAGTTGTGTTGAGAATTCAAGTACATTGTGCAATACTCTGACATCTGAAACTGCTTTCCAGCAAGTTATGTGTATATATTGTGATTTTGTTGGTTCGTAGAATTAAAAGTCCAATTTGCCAAAATTCTAAATGTTCTTTATTTGGATGGAAACACACTGCATAGCAGCAGAATTACATCACATATCACAATCTGCAACACCACCCAGTGGAACGTGTGGGACAGTTGCATTCCAACCGCACACCCACGCAACAAAAGCTACCACATTTCAGGATAGCCCTGAAGATGGAACCCCGTTCCTCAGATATATATAAAGAAACGTGCATGTTTAATGCCAAAATTAGGGTTGAAGCTTACTGACCACCCGCTCGCCCTCTTCAATGCACTAACTGCCAGCAATTTCAACACAGTGCAGCAGGTTGTCATTTGGTGCCTGTGTGCACATTTTGTAGTGAACCTGGACACAGACGCCCAGACTGCAAAGTTCTAGGAATACCTGGAGCTAAACCAGTCTGCTACAATTGCGGTGGGGATCATTCCTGCCGTTACACCAAGTGTCCTGTATGGCAGGAAGCCAGGATTGAAATGGTCCTCAACAAAAATGGACACCGTACGAGGTATGATGCCCCTCCCAAAATTTCAAATTCATTGGGACTTCCAAGGGAAGCATTCAAAGGTACCCGTTACCCAGGGCTACCTCCAGTACAGTGACTGCAACATAAATCCTATGCGGCAGCTCTGACCTCAGATCCCCAATCGTCACAGCAGGAATCTGTACAAACACCACTCACCTCGTAGTCAACATCTTCTCCGACCAAACTCAGGTCACCAACTGTATCAACAACACCCTCTAAACAAGTTGTACCATCCAAACCTAGTATGGAATACAACAGCAGTTCACACCGACAGGCTCCCCCTGTAGCCACAACCTCCAAGGGGCGGCAGTTGGCTACAAGAACTCCAGCGCAACAGAGATTACCGTCACGTTCCTCAACTGCTCCAGTCTCTGCTCCACCACAACCCACCTCACAATCCCCCATCCCATCTCTACCAGATGAGCAGTTTCTGCATTTAAAGTCACGCATACCGCTCGATCTTCAGGCTGACTTCACTGCAGCTCTAGCGGAGGCTCGTGCTATAAGACCCTCATCCATTCCACCGCAAACCTTCCTAGTCCACACAGTCTTTGTATTCTTAGGCAAATATGGCAGACACGACTGGGATAATCAACCACCTTCTAAACCTACGCATCTGCTCATGGAATGCTAACGGTCTCCGTAACAAACTGAGAGGGACAGCAAATTTTATGGCTGTAAACAAGGTGGACATATTTATAGTTCAAGAAACGCACTTTACACCTAACATCAAATCCACCATACCTGGTATGTTGTGCCATCGTGCGGACAGAGCTCACGGCAATCGAGGAACTGCCGTGTATATACAGCGTGGTATCCAGCACTTTAGGATACATTTACCAGCTACAAAAGGCTTGGAAGGTACAGGGGTCCAAGTTGAAACAGACAAGGGTCCACTCAATATCTTCTCTATTTATATCCCTCCTGGTAGAGCCATTTCCTATCGGGATCTGGACTTGATATTTACTGGTACCCCTACGATAGCTCTTGGTGTCTTTAATGCCAAGATCACTCTCTGGAACTCCACCATCACTAACCAAAGAGGTCGCCTCCTAGAAAGGTATTTGGAGCGCAAAAATCTGGCTGTACTCCCTTCTTCTTCCCCCACTATCACCTATGGGGATCGACGTCCACCTGACTGGTTGGATATAGCTCTAATTCATAACGTTCGCTGTCATCCCACTATATTCTCTCTCCCAGAACTGTCTTCTGACCATCACCCTTCTACTCCTTTTTCAGGCTAAAGTAAAGCCTAAATCCCTAACACCGACAACACATCCCAGGTGCACAAATTGGAATATGTTCACCAAAATTATGACTAGCAAGCCGGTCATAATACAACCATGTCCCACTCCTGCTTTGGCTGATGAGCTCGCAAATTCCATCACCACCACCATGGTAGCTGCCATGAAGGATGCCACACCAGTGCGCCGAACTCCTCCTCACAGCCCTCAGAAACCCCTTCCTCAGCAAATACGGCACCTAATATCCGCCAAGAATAGAGCACGGCATGGGTACCAGCTGACACGTCACCCGCAAGACAAGCATGAGTGGAACCGTCTCCAAGTCTTGGTAAAGATGGAAATTTCAGAATTCTCCAATGAAGAATGGGAAAGACGCCTTTGTACTCTCGATTCTACAGATATCTCTCTCTGGAGAATGTCCAAGGCCTTGTTACGTGTCCCCTCTTCTGATCCGCCTCTGACTGACGGAAGAAGAGTAGCTCAGTCTTCAAGAGAGAAGGTGGAACTACTCGCTGAACACCTTGCCTCCACGTTTCACCCAGCGGAATCCCCAGATGCTGAGCAGGTTGCTGAAATAGAACAAGTTGTTCACCGCTTCCTTCACACACTGCTAGCAACAAACGAAGTGCTACTCACAACAGCTAAGGAAGTGAGGCAAATCATTGCCTCAGTATGGCCGTTCAAAGCTGCCGGCTGTGACACAATACCGTATGCCGCCTTCAAAGCCCTTCCGCAGCAATGGATCAATCTAATCGTCCATCTGTTCAATAGCTTGGTCCGTCTCTCCCACTTTCCTATTTCTTGGAAACACGACCGCATCATAACACTTCCCAAACCCGGTAAAGACTCCAAAAACATTACAAATCATCGCCCTATCAGTGTTCTTCCTGCTATCAGCAAGCTCTTTGAGAAGGTGCTACAGAATCGGCTACAAAACCTAATGGACGACCTAAACATCCTCAGACCAGAGTAATTTGGATTTCGTCGACAGCACTCCACGACACATCAGTTACTTCGATTTGTCGATGAGGTGATCCATGGCTTCAACAATAGGCACTACGTAGTAGCCCTATTTCTGGACATTTCCAAGGCCTTTGATTCAGTCTGGCATTATGGTATTCTTTACCGTTTAATCCAATATGCCTTCCCTCCTTACCTAATCCTTCTCATCCATAGTTACCTTGAAAATCACACCTTTTCCGTCACAAGAGACGACATTGTCTCTCAGTCATATTCCATCCATGCTGGGGTACCCCAGGGCAGTGTCCTTGGCCCCTTGCTCTTTCTCACGTATATAAATACCATTCCTACTATCCGGGCCTGTAGCCTATATTTGTTTGCGGATGATACAGCTATCTCCACAGCATCCACCAGACACCTCACAGCAGTCAATCGTGCACAACAGTATGCTGACATGCTATCTGCTTGGTTCTTAACATGGCGACTCAAGATTAACGCCTCCAAGTCGCAAACTGTCACGTTTACACGACATCAACAACAGGATGTTCCAGAGCTATGCCTAGCAGGAGTAGCAGTCCACTGGAGTTCTGAAGCACTATATCTTGGGGTGCAACTTGACATGCGCCTCACTTGGAAGGCACACATTACAATGGTTGCCTCCAGAGTCTCCAAACGGATGTCTATGCTGTATCCGTTGTACAACAGGAAATCCCCTCTGTCACTGTGTAATAAGCTGCTGATTTATAAGCAAGTATTAAGACCTGCATTAACCTATGCTTGTCAGATATGGGGTGCTGCAGCCAAAAGCCACCTCCTTAAGTTACAGGTTCTACAAAATAGATACCTACGAATTACAACAGCTGCAGAATGGTATATTCCAAATGCAAACATACACTACGATTTATCCTTTCCCACCTTGACTAACTACATCCTAGACCTTTCCCGACGGTTCTATGCCAATCTACCAGACAGTTTCAACCAATTAATTCGCGGCCTTGGCGAATATGACATTGACCTTGGTAATACATACCAACATCCCAGAGTTGTACTAGCCACTTAATAGCTCCTATCTTTTCATAACCCATACTCAACTCTTCTTAATATTCAATGTCTCGCAAGAGAAGTTCTAAAATTAAAACCCACTATCTAACCACCGTCATTTTCTAAAATATCTATGCCAGTTAGGGATGATGTCCCGGGATGGCTATATGTCGAAGGCCCCTCCTTTATGGAGGAGGGTACACCTTCAACGACACCTATGTGCTGCTTACCAAGGTCGATGACAATAACAAACAGCTTACTCAACTTCCACTGTTGACAACACTCTTCTTACATGTCTTTACAACAACTCTTGCTTGCAACTCTACTCTTGGCAAGTCGTTGCCTCTTTAAATACCTCACTGATAATTTCTAGATTATACGAAAATAATCCAGAACCCGAACAGTCTCTATCAGTCAAGAAGTACCTAGAAATTTCCATTCCAGCTCTTGGTTTTCACACTGCCCGCCTATCAGTTCCTTTTGTGTAAACAAGCCGCGCGATCATAGATACGAGTTCGCAACAATATTTATATTTTAACAAACTGACGTGTAATCTAATGTAAGGTTACAGGATAAGCAGAAGATTGCACAGCATTTCTTTGCAAAAACAAAGATATGTTGTTTGCTGAATGCATTAAAAGGAGAAACAAAGCTCAGTATAGTACATTGGTAAAACGCATTAAATATTTACTAATAACTAAGCATGTAAAATATTTAAATATACATAGAAATATATATATTTGCGTAAGAATCCTTCCCTTAATAACATTGTCCTGCGACACTTTCCTGGTTTTGATGAAAAGAGTACCAATATACATGGGTCCCCCTGGTGCCTACTGCAGTAGGTATAGGATTGGCGATCCTGGGGTCCCGAGCCAAATCTCTCGAATGGGTGGCTCTGAGTGGTGAGAGAGCTATTGCCAGATGCTCAAAACTTTGATCCACTTCCATGTTTGACCCTAACCTGCCTGAACACAAGTCTGATGGATACCTAGCGTGGCAAGCAGAGGGGTGACTGGGTGATGCGTAACTCCCAACCCCTGGTTATCATGTAGGACTTTGTTCTTATCCGCTAATAAAGGTCAGTCTCAGGGAGGGGCCATTGCATGAGCTGGTACACTCCTGAAGGTGATTGGGTCCCTCTGTTTGGACATTGGGAGGTGAGACCCTGAGGTGAGCAAGGTCCAGCCAGGATTCTCACCTAAGCCAGGGTGGCGCCCAGGATGTGAGTATGCCATCGGAGATGCTTGTAATGGGGGAGAACATTGTCGCAATGAGAACTGATAAAATAAACAAAAATGTTAAGAAATGTGGAAAGGAAGTAGCTGAGTCTTGTGGTCCTCGCTATTTGGTTATTTTTAGAAATGAAGGTTGAAAATTTACTGCTGTGAACCCATCTATTATCCAGAAGAGTTTAGATAATATTGCTGGTCCCATAAAGTCATGTATTCGATCTCGCAATGGTATTCTCCTAGTCGAAGCTGTTTCACCGATGCAAGCTGCAAGAATTTTGAAAGCCAATGTGCTTGCAGGCTATCCGGTGCGCATTGAATTGCATAGGACTCTGAACTCCTTGCGTGGTGTTGTAAACACCAGCGCACTGGGTGGAATATCCAATGAGGAGATTCAGGAAAACCAGGCGGAACAAGGTGTGACCAATATATATCGAGTCCACCGCAAAAGATGAGGTCAAATGGTGTCCACTCGTACCCTTTTTCTTACCTTTGATCGGCTAGATCTCCCTTAAAGAATTAACGCAGGGTATGAAGGTATTGAAGTGAGGCAGTGTATACGCAATCCACTGAGGTGTTAGAAATGCCAGCACTTTGGCCATACAAGTGATTCTTGTAATGGAGTTGCTACCTGCGTTGACTGTGGGGGAAGTCAAGCATGATGATGCATGTACTTCACCTGCAACATGTGTCAACTGCAGAGTTAATCATTCATCTAACTCCATAGAATGCCCATGTTTTTTGGAGGAAAAGGCGATCCAAAAGATTCGGGTAAGAAAGAAGGTGTCCTTCTTGGAAGCCCAGAAGCTCTTTCGTATTGGTCAGCCTTTTGTCCTTAGGACCGTTACTCATAGGGCACTTGCAGCTAAGCCGATACCTAGATGTGAAATTGCGACACAAACTAACAACTTAAGCAGGTCATTAATTGTGGAAAGAACAATTACACCAAGCTTACAGTCAAAGCAACAAACACCAGCATGAACAACAGCGAGCACACCTACCAAGTCTAGTCCTAAGAAGAAGGATTCAGCCACGTCACTACCAAAAGCATCTACTTCAAGAACGACACGTGAACCAGTGGTATATAATGTATCGCCAAGAAAAATCAAGACCTCTTATGACAGAACTGACTTCCTTAGTTATGAGTATTTGAAAATGGAGGCGAATGCCTTTGAAACTAGTCTCTCATAAATATAAACAAGTAAGTGGCGAGTATTAATAAACCTACTACAAATAGTTTCTGAGATTAATTTTGACGTCACTGTTACTAAATTCCTCCAAACACATATAATTTTACAACTTTGCTTACTTACACATTACATGAATTGCTATTTTATCCCTTAGTCCACCATACATATTAACGCTGTGGTTGTTTATGTACGGTGGACCTTAACTTAATACATATTATTTTTCTTTATTTTTCTATACCATTTTTCACTTGCCCTTTCCATATATCCCCCTAGCATTTTTAAATTCTCTTCCTTTTGTAGCTTCATTATCCTAATGTTTAGAACTTCTATTTTGATACTCTCCCATTTTTTGGTAAAAGCTGTTTTCTCCATAGCTTTGTTTCTTCACATTCTACTATATAATGTAAATCATTGTCTACCCCTCCACATAAAGGACATTTATCCAAGTTCACTCCCATCTTATCTCCTCTTATCCTATATACATTTAATCTAGTTCAAGCCGAACCTTGCCTTCCTAACCTATTGCATACATCCACGTATTTCTCTCTACCCCAATTCATCTGTAGTTGACTATAAAATACTAAACTTTTCTTACCACTAAGACTATGAAATAATTCTTGTTTCTCTGTATCTTCCATTCTATTCATTACTTCAACCCAGAAACCTCTAACTCCTCTCTCTCTTCCCATATGTTACCCATTCCAATTTCCTGTAATATTCTTCTTATACCCTGAACCCAATTCGTCCCAGCAAAATATTTCTCCTGCATCACTAAACATTTTTTCAAAATATTATGCTTATCTAGTAATATTATTCTATACCAGTGACTTCCTTAGTTTATTTCCTATTTCTTGTTATAATATCTAGCATATACAACTTCATACATATATAACATATATAGTATATAATGAATACAAAATCTTACATACTCCTCATTTTAGGAGTTGCATTTCCCTGTGCCCCATTATAGTTAACCCAGCTTTTGTATAGAATGGAACATTTTAAAACTTGGAATCTATATTTTTGTTTCCCTTTATACCTTATACTATTTTTCCTAATTGTTCTCATTATTCTTCCGTGTGCCCCAAAGCCATTTTTGTCTTACCTTGCCAATAAATTTTTCCAGTTTTATTATATTTTCTTTTTATCTTAGATTCAAAATTCTTTTGCCTCTTATTTCATTTGGTATGACTTCCTTAGCGAAAATAGTAAGACCAGTAAAAAGGAAAGTTAGCCAGCATAACAGTCTGTGACCATCTCCTCCGTCAACATGATCTGAGGTGTCATCTGGAGAGGACTCCGATCGGCAACTTTTATCTTCGTCGATCGCAGTTTTCGATCGGATCGAGTCTCTGGACCCAAAATTATTAGATGGAAAGCAGTCCTTCATAGAGGATATGGAACATGAAGGTCCTGCCCTCTCTGCCAGAATGGCAGTGAAAAAAAGGCAAGATAAACCTGCTGTAAATGCTAGCCCAATTCTGAAAAACAGGAACAAATTGATTCCACCACCATTGGGCAGGTAGTTAAGGAGTTTAACAAAGAAATTGGTTTTTATGCCTTTTGGTATTTTTTATTTTATTTTCTAAATTAAATTATAGTTAAGGGGAATAGTTTTTAATACCCTTTGGCATTTTATTTATTGTTATTTATAACTTTTACTATGTTTTTATATTAATTGTGCAAGTTTATTTTATTTGCAGTTATAATTTTTTATCATTTATAGTTACATTTATATCTGGCTTTTCACATGACAAAGTTTTTTGAAGGGCGCTGATTACTATGTAGTTTAGTGCCCTTATATACACATAATCATCTGTATACATGGGTCATTCAAAAATTAGTGGCAGCACTGCCTGCATTTGGCGCTATCAGGGGTAAATCATGTAAGCTGATAACAATGAAAAATAAGAGCATCTAATGTTTGTTATCTGTGAGTTTGAAGACAGTTGTGTTTAATAAGACATTTTTAGTAAGTTTAATTGTAGGCTGTTATCTTTAGTGCTCTAAATATGTTTATTAAACAAGAACAAATATGCTTTATTAAACTTCAGGTTACAAGAGGTATCAATGCTCAACAGTGTCATACAGAATTATTGGAAGCTTGTGGTAGACAGACTTTACCATATCGTACCGTGGCTAGCTGGGCAAATGCATTTCATAGAGGAAGGGAAGACATTCATAAAAAACGTGGAGCAATAATGTGACTGCCGCTGTTGTTAATTTACTTTGCAGATGGAACTGGGAAATTCTGAAGCATCCTCCATACTCCCAGTTATGAACCCATGTGATTTCAACCTTTTTGTGAAAATCAAACTACCACTTAGAGGAGTTCGCTTTCGAACCAGACAAGTAATTATAAGCAGGAGTAGAGCAGTCTGTTCAAATATTAGGATAACAGGTGCTGTGGATGTTATCTGTCAGCTCCCTGATGTGTGGAGGTGAGTTCTACATGTTGGAGGAGATTACTTCTAAGCACTGCAATAATGTGACTGCTCCAAAAATGTTTTATTTTTGATAGATTGAGTCAACATGAAAAATTCAATGCTATGGCCAGGATTTGAACCACGGATCTCCTGGTTTCCGTCCAGTCGCTCACATTCGAGATACACCATTTGTGGCGACTTACTATCGTAAGTACTTGAGTCCCAGGCTTCACCATTTAACTCTCAAATGCGAGAGCCCCTCGTGGTCTACTGGGGAAATATACGAGTCAAATGGAGAATTTAATGTTATGACGGCAAGTTGGCCATGGTAGCTCAATGGGTTAGAGCGACTGGACAGAAACCTAAGTGATCCATGGTTCAAATCCCGGCCATGGCATTGAATTTTTCATGTTGACTCTATCAAAGACCTTAGCCCATATATAGCTAGTGTGAAGAAATGATTAATTTCCATCAGTTAACTAAAATACAGTCTTTTATTGACGAAGTTCTGCCTACATATCACCCATCAGTGTTCATACATATATGTTCCCATTCTAAAGCTGCTAATTCATATCTGAAACACAATTTTTACCCTGACTTTGCTCAATCTTAAGAATTTCATTTTCTTATTGATTTTCAGAATTACATGTAGGTGGTTAGTAACTGCAGCTTCCTGGGTACAGACATCTGATTTCCAGGAATATCTTAGGCTAATAGTTTTCTTCACTAACTACCCTAACTGAATGCTTGGACCTGAACTTCTAAATTGCACTGCTGACTCCCATCTCCTGACAAAATTTTAAATTGCCCACCTATTTATTTTAACTCAGTCTTATTACATTATGCATTAGTTTTATAATGCAAACATTATTTATTGCAATTATTTACTGACTTTCCAATCATTACTTTATAAAATTATAAAACCTACTCATCAGTAATTCTGGTATCAAGATTCCCGTTATTTGTCTGCTGGTGTTTATCCTGGGTGAGAACACTATCATATCTACTGTACGCATCGGGCAAGAAAACGTTTGAGGGGTGTTCTGATCTCTGGAGGGGAAAGGGCAAACAGTAGACATGGCTGGTAATATAATGTCTTAAGAAGATCTACTACCTGCATTAACTATATCATACAGTATTAATATCTCAGCATTGCTAGCACAAGAGCATATGTCATCTAAAGGGACTGTTAATATGTCTAAACTTTAATCTTAATTTTTCTCAGAAAGTGCTAGAATTGTTGTCACATACACTCCTTACAGCCACATTCTCATGGGAGGAACACATTATTTATTTCTGTTTATTTCCTCAACTGCCTGGTGGCCACTTCCCAGTACACTTGAGCCACTGCCCTATGTCATAATATAAATACCAAGTTTAGTTTTAGTCCACATTTTGTTTTCTAAATATGCTGTTCTCTCTCTGCACCCCCTTGTACAAATGCTTTTCTTGAATTCAAGAGCTCCCATAAAATCTTTGTCAGTGGAACTCAAGAGTTCTCCGTTTCTATATATGAGTGGTGCAGTCTATGACGCTGCATTCAAAGTTTGACCTTGGTCTCCCTAATGATATTCCACCATTCAACTCAATCCTGTGCCTTGATTCTCCATGTTCTCACACCTGTTGCCTTTAGATCATCTTCTATGTCATCAATCCATCTTCATTTTGGGTGTCCTGTTCTCTTCTTGTTATCCACCCTTGCATCTGTTGTGACTTTAGGGATGCTTGTGTCTGCCATTCTTATCAAATGGACCAGCCATTGTAGCCCTTTGATTTTTATATCTTCAACTATATCCATACCTTTATATTGTTCTGTTATTTTATTATTTGTTCTAATATAGCAGTTATGCCTTCACCTATTGATCAATAATAATAATAATAATAATAATAATAATAATAATAATAATAATAATAATAATAATAATAATGATAATGATAATGATAATGATAATGATAATGATAATGATAATGATAATGATAATGATAATGATAATGATAATGATAATAATAATAATAATAATAATAATAATAATAATAATAATAATAATAATAATGATAAATAATAACAACTTTAGAAAAAGGACAATGTGTGTCAGTGAGCAGTATAAATCTAAAATGAAAGCGCTTTTAAATATTAAACCTGGCATTTAAGTTAAACATCTTCTAGAGATGCAACAGGAATATCTTCAAGAAAAACCTCCCTGTTCATACATTACTTTCATTTTGTTTTGAATTTTCTGGAGAAATACCTGAGAAGGCTTTACCATTCCGAATTAATTTTGTGTAGTTGGCAAACTGTAAGTCATGGGAAAAAGTTTTAATACACAAAAATGCACTTATCAATAAAGTCCTCTATTTATGTAACATAAAACATCTTTGGCCATAACCATTTCTGAGGTATTCTTTGTTATTAGTGTACATTTTCAAAATGCTTATATTTTATTGTAGTTGTAAGTCAATTCTTTTTTCTCACAATCATGAAAAGAACAAAGTTATTTCAAAGCTGTCACATAGCAATCTGGTTTATACAATGCTATTATTATATACAAATTTTTATGGTGTAAATTATTATTCAATTTTAAATATAGTTTCCAGTAGAACAACTGGGAATAAGCAGCTATAGAAAAGGAGGGAGAAAGTGGAAGACTAAGATGTAACAAACAATGGGATAAAGTAATACATCTCTGGGGGTTCTGTTAAGAGATAAACTACCAACCATTACTGAGGAATACTTACAGAGGAACATATAATTATGTGTAGTTTATTAGCTTTTCATCAGGTACCTAATTAACAGAGAAAGTACTAGTTGCATTCCAAACCCCCCCCCCTCCAAAAAATACTGATATTTAACCGGAAAGCGTTTTGAGGTTGCCAGAATGAAGCAAATTTTAAATAAAATAATATAATAAATAATGAAATTATTCTCATGCATTTTTTTGTAAAATCAATAGCCTATTAATATGGACATCAGCTGCTCCCCCCAGAGCTCAATACTATATGGGTATGTGGGTATATAATACCATAGCAAATGGTTTTTAACACATTCAAAGTTTTAAATCTATAAAAATATCTCATTAGGTATATATGCTTACTCTACTACTTACTGTCGCCCAATTATTAGAAGGCACGACCAACTGACAGCTGAGTAGGGGACAGGAGGTATTCAGACCACGCCTACCCATTTATCTCGTCTCACTAACTGAGGGGATGGTTAGGAAGTGTCACTGGTCGCTGGCCGCCTCTTTCCCCTCCCCCTGAGGTCTGGAACAGTCGGGATATTTCATCTAACCCCGAACCTTCTAGATAGGTCAGTTGGTCTTATATAAGCGACGCGCCGGGCTGGAAGAGAGTTCATTTCTTGGCGAGGAGCCGTGAGGAGCGCCGTGCTAGCGAACGGACTGGAAGACTGTGTACGTGTATCAGAGGAGTTGTACGTAATTGTGAGTGTGGAATGGACCTGACAAACGAACTGGTAAATTTTAATTGTGTGCGCTACGTAATTCTATGTAATCGGCAAGTGTTCCAACTGTAATTCGGTGGAAATAAACAACATTTTGAGTTTGTGCAATTGGACTTTTAATTTCACGAACCCAAAAAGTCACAACTGGTGTCAGGAAGCGGGATATTACCACCATGGACACGGCATTGGAAACGATTCTGGAGAAGATGATGGAAATGAAAGCCGAACTGACCTCGGAAATGAAAGCGGCAAATAATAGCCTGGCCGCGGAACTAACAGCGAAGATGGAGACGGCGAATAACAACCTGGCCGCGGAACTGAAGGAAATGAAGACGGCAAATAACAACCTGGCCGCGGAACTGGGGGAAATGAAGATCGAATTGACCACGGAAATTAAAGCAGCAAACAAGGTCCTCGCCGCAAAATTTGAAGACCAGTTGGCCGACGTAAATGAGGACGTCACGGAGCTTGGTGAGCGCGTCGAAGACCTGGCGAACCGCGTTAATGAGCTGGAAGGAAAGGCCGACAGCAGCGTCAAGTCCCTGAACGCCATGGTGGAGGACATCGTCGGCAGGAGGTTGAAGGATCTGAAGGCCGACGCGACACAACATCGGTTCGCGTCAAACCTCCAAAATACGACGGCGCGTCAACGTTCGAGGTCTTCCGCCGCCAGTTCGACGCGGTGGTCAGGCATAACAAGTGGTCACCGGCGGAAGAGGCCGCAGAGCTAATAGCCAGCCTCCAGGGATGGGCCGCAGAAGTCCTAAACGCGGTCCAGTTAGCGGCGGCTCCCAAGGATATCTGGGAGGCCCTGGAGAACCGTTTCGGCAACCACTGCCTAACCGCAGCCTACCGCTGTCAGATGAAGACAAGGTCGCAACAGCCAGGGGAGACACTGCAGGAGTTCGCCCTTGCGATTGAGCAGCTGGCTGGCAAGGCCTTGGTTGACCTTCCGCCGCAGTTCTTATCCCGGGAAGCCGCCTACAACTTTGTCGACAGGGTTGAGTCCAGAGGTTCTACTCCCATTAGCCTTGAACCCGTAGGAACAAGACCCGGGCCTCTTTCAACCAGGGAGTTATCCGAGCTATCCCGTGAAGGGCGCCCGGCATCCTCCGTGGGGCTTTCCATTAGGGCAAGACCTAGTTTCCTAACAAGCCCCCCATCTGGTCCTAGGGACACAAGACGGGACGGAAGTGGATACGCCACTTACGCGCGTCAACACTCAAGGTGAAGACTACCGATATGACCTCGGTGGGGCCGCCTGGTGATCTAGCACACCTTCTACTAGCTAAGCAGGCAAGTACCCGGAAACTTATTGGCTTCCCTCAACCCCGTCCGAAGACGTACCCAATCTCCCACGGGTATCGGGAACACACTGCCCCCTCGAGACCATCCCAATCCGAACAATTCCCGAAGGAGGGGCTCGGCTGTTCGGCCCGAGGTTCCTCTAGTAACGTCAGAGGTACCACGAGTGCTAAGGGTTCACAGCGCCCGCACTTTGGCAGCTGAAAGGGACGGATCCCTTCCCCTACGGGATGTCGACAGGGTACGAGACACTGAGATACGTCAGCGCCTAATGTTTGGCGACTACACAACCATCCACGAGGCGCTGACGGCAGCATTGAGGATGGAGGCGGCCAAGGTGACGGTTACCACGAGGTCGAGAACGAGGAGTATTCGCTACACGGGAGACCGAAGGCCAGCCGAGGGACGCCGGCGAAAACCTAGTAGCGAGTGCTGGGGGTGTGGACAGCCGGGACACCTGGAGAGAGACTGCCCACACCAAGAAGAGCAGCCGGAAGAACGAATAAGGCCCGGCGTGGCGAGCAGCACGTCGGCGCCGTCCACACCATCTCGAGTGACACTGCGCGCCGTCAGCTGGCGGATGGATGACAGCCTCATCGCGGACGTTTGGGTGAGAGGGAAGCCGTGCCGCGTGCTGGTGGACAACGGGGCAGCCGTGACCGTCATCAGACCCGATATAGCCAAGGGTTTGCCATCCAGGAATCCGAGCCGACCATACCAGCTGATGACGGCATCGGGCGACACCTTGCCTGTGGAGAAGGATGTCCTGCTGAAGCTGACCTTGGGACGGAGTGCCGTGCGTCTGTGGGTGTTCGTCGCGAAGGTGGCCGAGGAGGTGAATCTGGGACTGGATGCCCTCAGGAGCCACGAGGCGACGGTCGACGTCGGCAGGAAGGTCCTGCGGCCCAACGGAGAAGAGGTTACACTCCGTCAACCCGAAGAGCGCCTTGGAATCTGCAGGGTCGTCTTGAATGAAGACGTGGTTGTCCCCGCGAGGAGCGAGGTGGTGGTGATGGTGCGACTGGAAGGCCAGAGAACCAGGAACATGATGCTGGACCAGAAGACGCCTGTACACGTGTAGCCAGGCCATTGCTGCCATGCCAAGAGGAGGTGCCAGTGAGACTGCTAAATCCAACGGACACCGATAACGACGTCCAGGCTGGGACGGAGTTGGGAACGTGCGAGCCCATAGTAAGCGTAACAGCAATCGACAAGACACAGGAGCCGGTGCCGACGCAACACATGGGGCCCCGGCTAGAAGGCTTACTGGAGAGGGCGGCCGACCACCTGACTGTAGAGCAGTTGGAGAAAGTTCGACGACTGCTGAGACGATACTAGCGCGTCTGGTACAAGACATGCTGTAGGACATGAGATCCAGGGGAGTGATTGAAGAGTCTGACAGCCCTTGGTGTTCCTCTATAGTCTTGATGACAAAGAAGAACGGCGAGCTACGCTTCTACATGGACTACAGGAAGCTGAACGCTGTCACTCGGAAGGACTGTTTCCCCTTACCCTGGATTGACGACACCCTGGACACGCTAGCTGGTGCACAGTGGTTCTCGACCCTGGACCTGAAGTCGGGCTACTGGCAGGTAGCTCTAGACCCGAAAGACAAGGAGAAGACCACATTCTCGACAGGCCAAGGGCTCTGGCAGTTCACAGTTATGTTCTTTGGTCTCTGCAACGCACCAGCTACCTTCCAACGATCTATGGAGTCAGTGATGAGAGGACTGACTTACGACGCCTGCCTGCTATACCTAGACGACATCATCGTCGTCGGTAAGACTTTTGAAGACCATCTCGAGAATCTGAGTAAGGTGCTACAGAGACTGCAGGCGACCAACTTGAAGCTGGATGCGAAGAAGTGCCAGCTTTTCTGCAAGGAAGTCAACTACTTGGGTCACATAGTCTCAGTAACCGGAGTGCCAAAAAACCCGGAGAAGACATAGGCAGTGAGAGATTGGCCTCGCCCAAAGGATAAGAAAGAGTTGCGAAGTTTCCTGGGGCTGGGCAGTCATTACCGACGCTTCATAAAGGGGTTCTCCAACATCGCCAAACCCCTCACACGCCTGACAGAAGAACACCGACCTTATGTGTGGACGAATGACGCCGAAGACGCTTCCCAGCACCTGAAGAAGGCCCTGTGCAGTGCTCCAGTTTTGGGATTTCCACAATCAGATGGCGCCTTCATTGTAGACACTGACGCCAGCGACCACTGTATTGGAGGCGTCCTATTCCAAGTCCAGGACGGCCACGAGCGGGTGATAGCCTAGTACAGCAAGACGCTATCCAAGCCAGAGAAGAACTACTGCGTCACCTGGCGAGAATTACTGGTGGTAGTAAAGACCTTGGATCACTTCCACAAGTACCTGTACGGTCAGCCATTCCACCTGAGGACAGACCATGAGGCCCTAACCTGGCTATTGAGCTTTAAGAACCTGGAAGGCCAGACAGCCCGTTGGGTCCAGAGGCTGCAGGAGTACGACTTCACCTCGGAACATCGCAGAAGGAAGAGCCATGGTAACTTAGACGCTATGTCCCGAAGACCCTGTCCAGAAGAGTGCGGCCAGTGCACAAGAGTGGAAGAGAAGGAGCGTGCCAAAGCAGTCCGAGTAGTCACGGCTGTGCCTGCGGCTGGCTGGGATAGGGCAGGCCTGAGGAGGGAGCAGCTGGCGGACGCAGACTTGGGGCCACTCTTGAGGGTAGTGGAGGCAGGGACAAGACCAACCTGCGAGGACATCGCACCGAGGAGCGCCACCTACAAGTCGTACTGGGCCCAATGGGACTCGTTGAAGACCAGAGATGTCGTGCTCTTCCGGGTATGGGAATCACCCGATGGGAAGACTCAGAGAGAACAGTTGGTACTTCCCCGGAGTAAGGTCCCAGAAGTTTTCGAGGAAGTGCACGCCAGTACTTCAGGAGGACACCTGGGAGCGAACCGATTGACAAACTACAACAGCGCTACTACTGGCTGAGTCTCCGAGCAGACGCTGAGAGATGGTGTCATCAATGTCATGTGTGCGCGGCGAGTCGCGGCCCCCAGACTGGGAGCCGGGGTCACATGCAGCAGTACAACGTCAGAGCGCCATTCGAACGGATCGCTGTCGACGTATCTGGACCATTCCCAGTGTCCGACCGAGACAACAAGTACCTAATGGTGGTCGTGGACTACTTCACCAAGTGGCCGGAGGTGTATGCCATCCCGAACCAAGAGCCAAAGACAATCACAGACTGCCTCGTGGAGCAAGTGTTCTGCCGATTTGGGGTGCGGTTAGAGCTGCACAGTGACGAGGGTACCAATTTTGAGTCCAACCCAATGAAGGAGGCACTACAAAGGCTTGGGGTGAACAAGACCCGCACGACACCTCTACATCCCCAGTCGGATGGCATGGTTGAGAGATACATCAAGACCTTAGAGGAACACCCGAGGAAGGTCGTGGCCAGCCATCAGCGAGACTTGGACGTCAAGGTGCCACTGTTCTTGCTGGCCTACCGCTCGTCAACACACGACACCACGGGGATGATGCCAGCCAGCTTAATGTTCGGCTGAGAGTTATGCCTCCCTTGTGACCTGGCTTTTGGAAGCCCTCCGAAAGCTAAGCAGTCAGCGACCGAGTATGTGGAGAACCTGGTGGACCATCTCCACGACATGCATGAGATGGCTCGCCAGAACATCCAGAAGGCGAGCGACCGCGTGCAGACCCGATACGACAGGCAAGCCAACAGCCAAGAGTTCAAGCAAGGTGATCTGGTCTGGTTGTACCGCCCTACTCGAATCAAGGAACGCTGCCCCAAGCTTCAGCAGCCATGGCAAGGACCATACCGGGTGGTGAAGAGGATTAACGACGTGGTCTACCGCATCCAGAAGGTGCCCCGAAGAAAGATGGTGTTACACCTGGATCGCCTAGCCCGCTACGATGGTGGTGTTCGGGATGACCAGCTTTGAGGATGGAGCAGTGTCACCCAATTATCGGAAGGCGCAACCAACTGACAGCTGAGTAGGGGACAGGAGGCATTTAGGCCACGCCTACCCATTTATCTCGTGTCACTAACAGAGGGGATGGTTAGGAAGTGTCACTGGTCGCTGGCCGCCTCTTTCCCCTCCCCCTGACGTCTGGAACAGTCAGGATATTTCATCTAACCCGGAACCTTCTAGATAGGTCAGTTGGTCTTATATAAGCAATGCACCGGGCTGGAAGAGAGTTCACTTCTTGGCGAGGAGCCGTGAGGAGCGCCGTGCTAGCGAATGGACTGGAAGAATGTGTACGTGTATCAAAGGAGTTGTACGTAATTGTGAGTGTGGAATGGACATGTGACAGTCAAACTGGTAAATTGTAATTGTGTGCGCTATGTAATTCTGTGTAATTGGCAAGTGTTCCAACTGTAATTCGGTGGAAATAAACAACATTTTGAGTTTGTGCAATTGGAGTTTTAATTTCACGAACCCAAAAAGTCACAATACCCTATCAATGTATGCATTCCAGGTTAAATGTCAAAGAGTATACCCAGAAACAGTGTTTGTTTACTTTCTTGCCATTACAGATGGGATACATTAAAATTAACTATTTTCCCATGTTGCATCCCATTGATTTACATTAAAGTTGTTTATTATGTGAGCTGAGACAGAATATGAGTCCCAACACATTAGTGCTGTATCCTCAGCATATGATAATATCTTCGAATTCAGGGTATTTGGTGTCATTTGTGTATAGCATAAATAGTAGTGGTCCCAATACAGAGCCTTGTGATACACCACATTGAACTATTCCTTCTTTTGACCTGTGTGTCACTTTATGGTAACTATTGTAGAATAGCATTTCCATTTTTTTTATTTACTTAAATATGATGAGAATAATTTTTTGTCAGATCCCTTATCCCGTAGCTATTTAGTTTCCTAAGTAATATTCTATGATCCACACAGTCAAACGCTTTTGTTAGATCTAGGAATACACCTGCTATCTTATTCTCACTTTCAAGTATGGCGACCATGCCATGGCTGAGTGGTTAGGCCGCTCGGCTCTCACCAAGGTGGCCTGGGTTCAAACCCAGGTGACTGCAAAGTGAGATTTTTGGTGGACAACACAACGGGTTTTCTCCTGGATCTCCGGTTTCCCCTGCCATCTAATTCCATCGGTACTCTATGTTCCTCTCATATATAATCAGTGTCACCGCCTGCGCTGCAGCATGTAATAAAAGCTGACGTTAAACACTACACATTTCCTACATTTTAAGTTTGCCTATGCTCTCCTTAAACTCTGTGGTGACCATCATTGTAGAGTAGCTAACTATATTGTTAGATTTAAACCGCAGATCTCCTGCTCTCCGTGCAGTTGCTCTAAACCACTGAGCTACTATGGCCAACATGCAGACATGATATTAAGTTCTCCAATTGACTCGTATATTTCCCGGTAGACCACTAGAGATTCTCATATACTGTGAGATACGCACCCTTTGTGGCGACTTATGATGCTGTATGTACTTAAGTCCCAGGCTTCATCGTTAAACCACTATGTTTTTACTTTAGGTAAAAAGTTGTAGAATTTAATGTCATGTCAGCATGTTGGCCATAGTAGCTGATTGGTTTAGAGCAACCTCACGGAGAGCGGGTAGTTCAAATCCCGGCTATGGCATTGAATTTTTCAGTCTGGCTCTACTCATCCAAACCTTAGCCTACACAAGGCTAGTGTGAAAGAAATTATTATTTCCATCAATTTACCTAAAGTAAAATCATAGTGGTTTAACTATGAAGCCTGGGACTTAAGTACTTACAGCACAGTAAGTCGCCACAAAAGGTGCTTGTCTCATAGCATATGAGAACCCCCAGTGGCCTACCGGGAACCATATGAGTCAGTTGGAGAATTTAATGTCAAGTCGGCATGTTGGCCATAGCTCAGTGGTTTAGAGCAACCACACGGAGAGCGGGATATTCGGGGTTCTAATTTTGGGCTATGACATTGAATTTTTTAGTCTGGCTCTACTCATTTAAACCTTAGCCTACACACGGCTAGTGAAATTATTATTTCCATCAATTTATCTAAAGTAAAAACATAGTGGTTTAACTATGAAGCCTGGGACTTAAGTACTTACAGCACAGTAAGTCGCCACAAAGGGTGCTTGTCTCATAGCATATGAGAACCCCCAGTGGCCTACCGGGAACCATATGAGTCAGTTGGAAAATTTAATGTCATGTCTGCAGGTTAGCCATAGTAGCTCAGTGGTTTAGAGGAACCGCACAGAGAGCAGGAAATCCGTGGTTCAAATCCTGGCTATGGCATTGAATTTTTCAGTCTAGCTCTACTCATCCAAACCTTAGCCTACACACGGCTAGTGTGAAAGAAATGATTATTTGCACTAGATTGTTTCTTGCGAAGACTGCTGTTAAGACTATTATGTTTAATAGTTCCCTTTCGTCTGTAGGGCATATAAACATTGAATCGGTGATGTGCAGACTATCTTTCCTTGAATTGTTTTACTTGTACTGCTATTTGTTATAGACAGACTTAAAAAATATTCATTACATATATTACAGATGACATAATTTATTTTTATAGTACTCACAAACTGTTGATTTGTAGAATTCATATGCATCCTTCATTCTGTTTTTGATTCCATTCCCTCAGTATTTAGCTTAATTTTACATGACTTGTAGGTGTTTTTCCTTCACGTAAAATAAGGGTATGTATTATTAAAATTATAATTAAAAATATAAAAACTTTCCCATTTTTGGTTAATACCTTCCACAGAATACATAGTCTCACAGGTTTTTTGTTTTAGTTATTTTTTTTAGTGCCTCAATATTGTCACAAACCCATTATTGCGACTGGCATGGCCGGCGCACACAAAGGGACAGATGGTGCAACACGGAGATAAAAAGCTTGCCGAAACAGATAAAGATAGATAACTGGAAGGTTCGTCTTTCTAGTGCCGTCTTGATTGTTAGAGAACATTCCACAGACTTCTGGAACCATGAATGGATGTATAAAAGGAAGCTACGGTTAGTTGAGTGGACAGTCATAATTGGACTCGTGCAGCTGTGATTTGAAAGTGAACTCTTCTGTTTATTTACGTGTGCAGAAGTGATGAGAGATTGTGTTTGTTTATGTTACGTCATTCTGTTTTTGCTGCTACTGAAAGGGTTGACCAAAGTGTGTTTCTACGGAAATAAAGATCATTTTGAATTTCTACAACTTGGACTTTTAATTCTACGAGCCCACAAAGTCACAATATTATTATTATTCCTACAATGATACTTAAGATGTATACTACCTTTAGCATTTGTTAGTGCAACTTAGTTGATTTGTATCATATGTTTATAATGATCTGATTGCAGGATATTAATAATGCTTACATAATCTTCCTGCATATCATAATTGGTAGCAGTATAATCATCAGTGATGCAGAACTTTTGGTTACCTTTGTGGGAACCAAAATCCTATCACTAATATTGTATGTATTAAAAATATCCCTTAGTTTATTATATTCCATATTTCTATCATCCCTGTTGATGTTTAGATCTCCAGTGATTATTATATTAGGCTTTTCCTTACAAATTTCATGCAGATTTATTTCTAGCTGTTCAAGAAAATGATTAATAGGTTCTGAGGAAGAACAATAAACACCCAATATGATAATTACTGGGCTGTTAGCCATAGCAACTTTGATGTTATTTCTATTGATTTTTCAGTACCAATAGTTTCTATCGATTGTATACAACTTATATCAACGGATGAACATATATGGCCACACCACCACCCTTTGATTTAGCCTTACAATAGCTATTTACCATATTATAGTAATTTATTTTATACAAAAGAATTTAGTCAGCTATCAAACCATGCTCAGACACTACCACAACATCAGGATTTATATACCATTCAACAATGCACTAAAAGATTCCACTTTATTAGATAGATATTTTATATTTTGATGCAGGACTGTAACTTTATTTGAATGTTTTTTTTTTTTTCCTCCTTCCAATTTACCATTACATCATATCACATTATTGAATTTGCCCATTATATAAACCATTTGCTGCTGTAATGTTTTAGCACCTCTCCCTTCAATTACATGTTTTTTGGCTTCAGATAATTTATAACCCTGTTCAATAACTTGCCAAACTTAACTGCACCTTTCCTGTTTAAATGGTGACGATCTCTTCTTAAGTCAAAATTATTAATCCATGCATTTCCGTCAACAAAAATACAGTCAGTTTCTTTGCACATCCCTTCAAGTATATTATTCGTAGCCCTTATATGCCCAAAGTCATATTTCTGCAATGTATACTACCACTCACACAAATCCTGGCTTGTGGAAATATTTCCTTCACTATTTTTATTACCAAAGATATTCCTTGCTTGGGTCTTTCAGAGTGTTTCGACAGCATAGGTCATTTGTACCCACATGAAGAATGATGGAGTGTAGGTTGTTTGTATTTTCTTCCAGTTTTTTTCCCAAATATTGAATCCTGGCACCCGGATAGCAGTAAACTAACACATCTGCCTCTACCTGCCTGCCACATGACGTACTGTTGAGTTTCCCACGATCATTGCAGACTTCATCTCATAGAATTGGTTCACTGCAATGTTTCCTTCTTGCTCTTTTAATACAGCCATTTTTTCACATCCATTCAATTCAGGGGTTATGTTCTGCTGCTGCACTGTATTTTCCAGCACTTGGAAGCTATTTCTAGTAGGATCTCATATATCGCTTTAGTTGGAGTCATTCTATTTCCTTGTTGATATCTATGCCAATGCTTGTTTCTAAGCAGAATTCACTGCAATTCCATATTTATGTTTGACTGTTCATTATATGTGCTTGGAAGAATTTAGTAACAGTGACGTCAAAATTTATCTCGGAAACTATTTGTAGTTGGTTTATTAATACTTGTCACTTGTTTATATTAATGAGAGACTAGTTTCAAAGGCATTCGCCTCCATTTTCAATCTCTTTCCAACTGGCATCTGTTGTCTGCTCTCACTCTGGTGGTGGAACTATGAACTTCTTTGTCAAATTATCTACTGGTGGGATTTCAAAGTTAATTACGCGATTCTTATTTTTCCATATGAATATGTTCTCCTATGTTGTCAGTTTATTTTGGTTTATCACTCCTTTTAATAATTTTGGATTTGGATCAATGGCATGGTTTTCATTCCAAAAATGAAATGCTACTGCTGACTTACCTTCTTGTTTCAATCTGATGTTTCTAAAGTGCTCTTTGACTCGGGTGTTTAGATTTCTTTTAGTTTGACTTATGTAGCATTTTTCACAATTCTTACAACTTATCTGGTATATTCCGGATCTGTTAACTGTTGGGATTTCATCTTTTGTTTTTGAATTTAGCACTTTTAAAACTGAGTGTCTATTAGTAGGTGCCAATATAAACAAGTGACGAGTATTAATAAACCAACTACAAATAGTTTCTGAGATTGACTGTTCATTTTGCATATCAGCTCTTTTTTATGTTTTTCATTGAATTGTCGCCCTACTTCCTATATTTCGTTATTCAGTAGCTAATTCTTATTTTCCAGTTCTGTTATTTCTCGATTTGCAGCACCAAGCTCTTTCCTCAATATCTCAATTATCATTCTTAATAATGCAACGCTTTCTCATACGCTATGTGACTGACAATCACTTGAAAGTCTTTCACTGTCCTTTCTACTTTGCTGGGGGTTTTCTCTGCCTTCACTCACAAAATTTTAGCCACATATTTCACACCCATTATTATTGTTGATTGCTTTGTAGCTGTTATTATATCCAGATTTATTACCAAAATCTTCACAAATAACTGCCCGACTATGATCATATGCCGCCATTAATTATCACATACAGCCTTATTGACCTTCTTTGTAATCTAGCTTTCATTATATTATTGAAAGCATGGAGACATCAGCTAGCTTTTGCTATTCTCTCTCTAATGTCCGTCAATACATTAACCTTATTCATAATTGATCCTAAATAATTGAAAGAATTGGCTTTTTCATATCTTTTTCTATTTAGTGTTATACCATTTCCATTGTTTACGTTTCCCATGTATTTAGTTTTATTTAAATTGTGTCCAGTCCTGGTGAAGCAGTCTCTGCTTGTAAGGTTTAGAGTCTCATTCATACATTTCCAAGAAAATTATCTTATCCCAAACTATACTTTGCATGGAAATATATTTTATTATTTTTTCAGAGTAAAAAATTGTTCTACCAATTTTTTATTAAAATACCACGCACGAAATAATTTATTGACTAATTTTTTAGTTAGTTTATTTCCAATTTCTTCTTACAATATCTAGCATATACAACTTCATACATATATAACATAATATACCATAAATACAATATCTTACATACTGCTTATTTTGGAGTTGCATATTCCGATGCCCCATTATAATTAACCCAGGTTGTGTATGTAATGGAGCATTTTAAAACTTGGGATCTATATTTATGTTTCCCTTTATACCTTATCTAATTTCCCTAGTTGTTCTCATTAATCTTCCCTGTTTTCCAAAGCCACTTTTGTCTTACCTTGCCAATAAATTTTCCCAGTTTTATTATGTTTTCTTCTGATCTTAGATTCAAGATTCTTTTGTCTCTTATTTCATTTGACATGTTTTCCCACTTATGCAAAAGAAATTCATCTCTCCAATATTTTGTTTTTTGACAATCAAAAATATAATGCCAAGTACTATCTTCTTTTTCACACATAGGACATCTTCCCTTAATATATCCATTCCTTATACCCCTTAAGTATATTACTCCTGTTCTAAACCATGCCAACCCTTTTCTTCCTACTTTAACACAGAGGTCAATTTATTTTTCTCTGCTCCAATCACTTTTCAGTGTTTTATATATTATTGACTAATAGAACATGTATCTTGAATTTTTTCAATCTCCTACAAAGTACTCTAAATTTTGATGCACCTCAGAAACAATCAAATACATAGTGGAAAAATTTAGAGCTTGTTAAAACAAATTTGTGTAAGCTAATATTTTATAATAGTAACCATTTTAAGAATACTCTTGTGTTGCATATTTTTGCCTTGCAAGATTCATCTGATAGATATGCAATTCTTCCTTTTTCTTTCCATCACAAGATCTGTTCCTTTACCATAGCTAAACATTTGAGTGCTGTTTCTGTATGTTTTATGAAAACAAGCATTTGTTACTTAATTGGAAATCATAATAGGCAAAAACAACATAAATAACATAACCTGGATGAAAGAATTATCTTTCATACATAGACACCTGTTCTGTAAGATCTGGTTAATATTTAACAATTTGTTAAAGCTGCAAACCAGCTGCTGTGCACCATTTAGTGTTCTATAATGTCATAAAAACATTTTAATGAGAGGAAGAAAATTATGGTAAAGATACCAAGAGCTTAGACTATGTTCTAGCACCACCACTAGCACTACCACTACAACCAGATGAAAATGAATGCATTTTTAATGCTTCTAGAATAACAGCAACAAGCTTTAGATTACAGCTGTGGAGTGGACTTAAGTAATATACAGTAAATCTATGAAAATTTTGCCATGGGTTTGTTCACATCAGATTTTTGTATATGTGACTTTCTTTGCTTATTTTGTCTCCCTTTGTACTTTTGCAGATTGATGTTATTTCTTAATGGTTGATTTTGCAGGACAAAACTTTCCTTTGTTTCTTGTACATAAAAATCTTCCCCAAATGCAGTTTTGTTGCATAGTACTTTCAAACTAATTGCAAAAAAATCTTTAAAAACAGCTTTAAATGAACTTTTTCTTGATTTCTATGACAGGCACAAAATGTAAAAAAACTGTTAAATACTAGAGAAATTTACAGTAAAAGAAATAATATACATATATTTTGCACTCCGTAGTATAGCAGAGGAAATGTAGTAAAAGTGTTTTAAACAGTTTTTCTAATAGTTCCAAGTTTAATGAGTACTACTCCAATTGCACTAGTGCCATTTGCAATACCTATATGAAAATATTGCACATTATAATCATCGAAACATGTGGTTAAAATTACAGAACGGATGATTAAAAACTAAGGAAACATAATTTTAGCACATCTGTTTAATCTTACAAGCAACAAAGCTAAGTATGCAATAAACCAGTCCTCTGTTACTTGCTCTATATTTGAAAAATCAATTAGTTGTGTGGGATTAGACTCCCTTTCCATTCAAGTAAGAAGGGGTGCCTTGACTTATTTGTTGGCCTTTAGCCAGTAAGGCTTCAGAGCTCTTTCGTGTCTCACTAAGCAAACATGAACAATGTCTTTTCTTTTCTTTAGTGTGCTAGTTTTTGGATTTGGTGTATATTTGTATGTCTGGGCTATATCTCCAGTACAAAGGAAGCAAAGCTAGAAACCTCTATCCTGCATTGTGGTTTACCTAATAACTGTGTATTGCATGTATGATAAAAACAGAAAGTCCAGAAATGGTTTTATTTGTTTTATTGGTTCCTTTTGTAGCAAAGGAAGCCTTAAATGCTTTGCATACTAACTTAAAACATTCTGAATTAGTTGACTTCAAACTGCTATTCCTTAAGCTAAGACACACATTTTCTTTATATAGAGTGCATTTTTCAAAGATTTGATTATGGACTGAGGTGAGTAGATTACAAAGTCGTGGTTCTCAACAAAATGACATTCATCTTAAAAAGTGATGAAGAAATAAACATAAAAGAACAGCAAATGAAAAATGCACTTGTATATTGCATTTGTGCAATTTTATAGTAAGAAGTCCACTTTATTGCACGTCTTAATGATTTTATTACTTAAATCTGACTGATTTGTAAATCTATGGTTGGGCATTTTTTACTTCATTGTCACACTCAGTTAAACTTGGCTGTGATATGAGCATCAAAAGGACAGGAAATGAAAATGGTTACAGTGTATTCAAGTACTCAGTGCACAGTAAAACGTATGATGTTGAGCCTAGTGCTAATAAGCCTATTGGAAGAACAAGTTTGCTTTCCGCTGTCAGATGTAAGCATAAAATATCACATGTGTATTTCCAAATGCATTTCAGCAGCTCCACAGGAACTTATTCTCAGGTACCTATAATCTCTTGACAAAGAGCTTTTTTTTTTCTCTCCCATCATTTAAGTCTCAGTTCTACTAGAAATAAGTTGGCATATTACACTTGTAGTTAAAAATTAGAATCACAACAAAAATTCAATGCCATAGCCAGGATTTGAATCATGATCATCCACTCTACACACAGCTACTCTCTCACTTGAGCTACCCTGGCAGTATGCTGGATGACATTAAAATTCCCCAAGTGGCACATTTTCCCAGTAGACCATGAGGAAATCTCAATTCGAGATCATATACCCCAATGGCGACTTGCAGTTTATAAGTACTTAAGTCCTAGGCACTGCCATTGGTTGATCTTACTAATGGAAACTACACTACAGTAATGTACAGTTACTACTTTCTCTACCAGTTACCTAAGGAAGAGAAGGTATTGCATTTCACTTAACAATTTGATGTTGAGATTTCACCAAAATATATATTTTGAGACCTCCCCTGAATCCAAAGTAGTATTTTTAGAAATTGATATGCACATGCATATGAACTCAAAAATGAAACTCAAGATAAACATCAAACTTGATTTTCCTATAAGTGAAATCAATGATAGATGATTGTTCTAAGACATGAAAACTAGGCTATGGCATTTAATTTTTCAGTTCTGATTCTAACCTTCAACCAAACTTGGTAGTAAGTTCAATATCTTTCAGAGATACAATACAATGATTTTCAAGAAAAATCCCCCCAGCCCAAACAAACATTTACATTTTTTATTTTGTCAAATATAGCCCTAACAGTTATGATTAAAATATCATACATTGAAGGTATTTGTATACCATATAAAATATATATCTTGAATTCTATGGGAATAGGTTATGAAATCCTATTCATTCAGAAAGTACATTGTATAATTTGTGTAACCAGTAAACCACATGAGATGGAAACTACTAAACGAAAAGTGTGGATTTCTAAAACACACACCTTATTTGAAATAACTTATTCTGACTCCATCATTTGTGAGAAATTCATTTTTAGTCATGCAAAGGGCGTGGGAGATTTCAAAACTGTAACATAGCATTCCACTTTTTAAAAACTAAATTATTTTCTCTAGCCTACTTTAGTCTCCTTATAAGTACAGTAAAATGTCTAAATGTATAGTGAAAGTTTATTGCATTAACAAGCAACTCGAAACGAAAGTATCAGTAGGAAAGCGGTTCTCCTCTATTGAGGATGTGGAGCAGGAAAATCCTGTCCTCACTGCCAAAACGACAGTGAGGAAAAGGCGGGATAAACCTGCTGAAAATACTAGCCCAGCCCCTAAGAAAATGAGCAAATTGGAGCAAACTACCACTGGGCAGGTAGTTTGTTTTGACAACAGTTAATATTGAAAACTGTTTTTTTATGCCCTTTGGTATTTTATGGTTAATTATTGTCTTGATTGTTGTTTTTTTTCCATTTGGATGTATTTTACTGTCATTTTGTTTTGATTCTTTTTTCTTGTTTTTTTAGTATTTATCTCTGGCTGTTGCCATGATTTAGTTTTGTAAGGGCGCTGATGACCACACAGTTGAGCGCCCTTATATGCAAATCATCATCATCATCATCATCATCATCATCATCATCCATCATCATCCATCATAATCCATCATCATCCATCATCATCCATCATCATCATCATCATCATCATCATCATCATCATCATCATCATCATCATCATCTCTGTTCCTTAACAATAATCAGACTGGAAAAGCTGTTTTGTAGTTGGTCATTTTAGAACAAACTTGTATATAGTTTTGCAATATGTTTGTGTTTTATTTTCTTATAAGATTTTAACTTGTCTTCTTTTGAAATGGCTTGATCTTTTTTTCTCCTGTTGACATTAACCCTTTCCTATATAATAGCTGCTTATTTTTTAATATCAGAGATACTACAGTGAAATGTTTAGCAACAGAGCTGCTACTTAAAAGTATCATTTTATTAAGTTTTAGTTGGCAATAAAGTTTTTATGCATATAATGTATTAAATTTTATTTGTTGAAAGGTTGAAATAAAAGCAAGTTGTGAACTTCTAGCTTTCGTAAATAAAGATCAAATTACTTATCAACCATAGGAGTCTAAGCATTAAAGCCAAGATGACAAGAAGTTGATTTGTGCTCTTGCTGTCCTTTATGCAGTGACATTGTTACAAACCACTCGCATCCCATATATAGTCAATTAGCATTTACAGACAGCATGCACCAGACTGTATTTACATGCCATTCATTGACTCATGGCCACTGTTCACATTTTTTGTATTGACATAATAATTATAGAGTGTAAATAACTTGAGGCCAGTTGCTTAAGGATTCCTATGCCTACTTATGACCTATAACATATATATTCACTATTTCTAATGTGATGCCATGAATGGAGGAACATTGCAAACTTTATCTTTTTAACTATTAAAGAGAGTAGTAATTTTGTACTCATCAAATTGTGTCAGATTATATGAACCATGTGGTATTCTGTATTTCAAAATAAAACTTGTGACACGAAAACCCTAAACTACAGTTGAAAATTATTCTTCTTCAAAGATTTAATTCTGAAGTCCTTTTACAAAAATGAAGACATTTATTATAATCTCAGAATGAAATAAAATTGTTAGAACATAACTTAAAAATATAGACATGCGACAGTTTCTGTAAAGGCATCCTGGGCTCAAGTCTTGGGCGCTGTATGGAATCAATGATACTTGAGCTATGAGATTTCTTATATTAATCTAGAAAGGAGTTATGGATAAGGCAGGTTCTAAATAAATTATTCCATTTGAAATGTTGTTGGTTTATTTAAATATATTTTACAATTATAATTTGATAATTATCTTACTGAATTATCTTTAACAACTTGTTAAACAATACTGAAATTATAATATGTATATGTCCAGAATACTGTAATGAGCAACAGATGATGGACGAAGAACAATAGTGCAATGTGTGATAAGCAATTAGTAATGGCTTTATCTCTGAAAATGTTAGATTTCTACTACTTGCACACTTTGTCTTAAGCTTTGGACTTTAGTTCTAGAAATAGTCTGAGTCAAGAAGGCCTGTGCTTTGTCAGAGTAACGACTGAGCATCATTGTCAATAATCCAGTGTTACCACTTATTTCACTTTATCACATTACTTTTGTTGCTGTTCTCTTTCATTATCATGCTAGTTTCCTTGAACCAACTTAAACAATACCCTTTGGTACCAAATAGCTGAAGCAGATCCAGAACATCAGTATAATCCTAAAAAAGGGCATTAACTTCATCCTTTGGCTAACATGAAAAAACTAAGTGCAGAAATTGCAACTCATGGCCTTTTGCAATATAATTTAAAGTATGACTGTATAAAAAACATGAAAAGTGTTGTTGCGGTTTTCAACTACTAGTTCAACGTAAACTGTGCGAATAGTATTATTATCTTCCTGGAAATGAAACATCAAGCATACATAGCTGTTACTTTTCTATGGCTCTTTTAGAACAGATGGAAATTCTGCTTGTTGATATTTGTTAAGGTTGTCCATGTAAGTTTGAATTACTATTTTGGTGTCTTCACTTATTATTCCAGACAAATGCATATTAAAATATACACTCCATAGCAAAGCATGGAGGCATATCAGAAAGAATATTGTGACTTTGTGGGTTCGTGAAATTAAAAGTCCAATTGCACAAACTCAAAATGTTCTTTATTTCCACCGAATTACAGTTGGAACACTTGCCAATTACACAGAATTACGTAGCGCACACAATTACAATTTGCCAGTGCGTCTGTCACAGGTCCACTCTATACTCACAATTACGTGCAACTCCTCTGATGCACGTACACAGTCTTCCAGTCCGTTCACTAGCACAGCGCTCCTCGCAGCTACTCGCCAAGAACTCAACTGAACTGACTCGCCAACTGCAGCCCCTTTTTATAGGAAGATCGCTGTTTCTGGAAGTCTCGCGGTTCAGTGAATCATCCCGAAGGTTCCAGATGTCAGGGGAGGGGAAAGAGACGGTACAGGGTTCATGCCGCTCTTCTAATCATCCCCTCAGTTAGTGACACGAGATAAATGGGTGGGCTTGGCCTGAATGCTTCCCGTCTGGCCCTACCTTTCAGCTGGTTCTATCAGGAATTCCAATGTTCGGTTGACAATATGAAACAATGGAATTGTTTATGTGTGAGAGTCAATGTATGTATATTCTTTTCAGATGCAGTCATGTCTTATGGACAACAATGTGTGACACCTTGGCAGGCACAAGAAATTATATATAATCTGATTGAATATTGTGACAAGGAGAAAGAAAAGGGAATCAAAATCCTTTTTGTCAAGCAACAAAACGGATAACTGCAATAATAATTTATATTTACGTATAATTAATTGACTAACCTTTCATATCACACTCCCTACTGCAGTAGGTTCGGGATTGGCGATCCCGGGGTCCCAAGCCAAATCTCTCGATTGGGTGCCTCTGAGTAGTGAGAGCTAATGCCAAATTCCCAAACACGGTCCACATCCATGTTTGATCCTAACCTTCCTGAACACAAGTCTGATAGATACCTAGCACAGAGGAGCGCAGGGGTGACTGGGTAATGCATAACTCCCAGCCCCTGGTTATCATGTAGAACTGTGTTCGTATCCTCTGATAAAGGTCAGTCCCAGAGAGGGACCATTGCACGAGCTGATGCACTCCTGAAGGCGATTGGGTCCCTCTGTCTTTACATTGGGAGGTGAGATTCTGAGGTGAGCAAGGTCCAAGCCAGGACTCTCACCTAAGCCACGGTGGTGCCCAGGATGTGAGCATGCCATCAGAGAGGTTTGCAATGGTGGAGGACATTGCCGCTATGGGAACTGATAAAATAAATAAAAATGTTCAGAAAAGTGGAAAGGAAGTAGCTGTGTCCGGTGGTCTTCGCTATTTGGTTATTAGAACTGAAGAAGGTAAACAATTTACTACTGTGAACATATCTATTATCCAGAAGGATTTAGATAATATTGCTGGTCCTGTAAAATCATGTATTTGATCTCGCAATGGCACGCTCCTAGTCAAAGCTGTTTCACTGATGCAAGCTGCAAGCATTTTGAAAGCCAATGTGCTTGCGAGCTATCTGGTGCGCATTGAATTGCATAGGACTCTGAAATCCTCACATGGTGTTGTAAACACCAGCACACTAGACGAAATGTCCAATGAGGAGATTCAGGAAAACTTGGCAGAACAAGGTATGACCAATATATATTGAGTCCACCACAAAGAACGAGGTGAACTGGAGTCCACTCATACCCTGATTCTTGCCTGTGATCGGGTACATCTCCTGCAAAGGATTAAGGCAGGGTATGAAGCTATTGAAGTGAGGCATTATCTGAGGTGTTACAAATGCCAGCGCTTTGAACACACGAGTGATTCTTGTAATGGAGCAAGATTTGAACTATGATTTGAACAGTTCTAAGTTGACATACCTTATTCCATACTTGTGGAGTTTACTTATTCGTATTTTATGGTTTACATAGTTAAACAATTTAGATATATTAGATATTGAGGCAGTTTGTCTTTTTCATCGAGATCGTTTGCTATTTTGGTAACAAAGTTCGTAAGGGCAGAGCCAATCTATAAGTTTTTCTTAAATCCATGCTGAGAACTACTAAAACTGTTTGAATTTTCAAATTATTATAATTGCAAATGCACTATTATTTCTAAAGTTATTAATAAAGTAAGGAGTACAGAAAATGAGCAGTCATTTTTAAAGCCATCTTCCTCACCTTTGTGAATTGAATGGATTATAGCTTATTTCATTCTTTCCTGGAAAAACTGTTAAAAAGTGACTGCTGTATAGTCAAGCAAGTGGTACACATATTTTTTCTTTCACTTCTTTTATTAGCATAGGTGGGATTTTATCTCATCCTTTGACTTTTTGGCTTAAATGCAGATAATTTTTGTAATTTACGTCCTCCAACGCTAAGTCATATATGATGATGAATGGAATGGGTGAAATTGTGCTCAAATGAGCCCAGGGTCCATAGAGCTTAGAGTTACCCGACATTCGTCTTTCAGGATATAGGAAAACTCTGGTAAAAACCTTATCCAGGTAACTCACCCTGACCGAGATTCGAACTCGGGACCTCTTGATCGTGAGGCAGACACGCTACCACCACGCTACCAAGGCAGGCATATCTTTTCTGCCTGAAATTAAATGAGTCTGCATGAGTCTGTCTGAATTAAATTCATGTGGCACATGCAAGTTATTTTCATTCTTACCATTGAAATTGAGACTGAGGGGTAGTATTTTGAATCATATCTGCTGCTTCAAAAAAATAGTCATTTTCAAGGTTGGGAGCTTCAAACCCAGCCCAGACCGATGGTTTTTAAGTGTGCTTAAAAGTGACACCCCATATCAGTAGATTTACAAGCATGTAAAAGAATCACCCCAGGGGCCTACTGCGGTAGGTATGGGATTGGTGATTCCATGGTTCCGAGCCAAATCTCTTGATTGGGTGCCTCTGAGTGATGAGAGAGCTAATGTCAAACACCCAAAAAAGGTACGCATCCGTGTTTCCCCTAATCTAAGTAAAGGAAATTAAATTACAGTAAAGTCAAAGCAAAGTCAGAGTTGAGCCAGAGTCAGAGGCAAGCTAGAGCAGGACCGGAGTGGTCACCAGAGCCTAGCCAGAGCAAAGCCAGAGTGAAGCTAGAGCCAAGCCAGAGTTAAGTTACAGAATGAAGTTAGTGTGAGGCCAGAACGAAGCCAGAGCGATGCCAGACTGGGAACGGAGTGGAGCCGGGACCTAGCCAGAGCCAAGACAGAGTTAAGTTAAAGAATGAAGTTAGAGTGAGGCCAGAGCAAAGTCAAAGCGGGACTGAAGTTGGGCCGGAGCCTAGCCAGAGCCAAGTGAGAATGAAGTTAGAGTGAGTTTGGAGTGAAGCCGGAGCGAAGCTGGAGCGGGACTGCAGTGGTGACCGGAGCCTAGCCAGAGTGAAGCCAGAGCCAAGCCAGATTTAAGTTACAGAATAAAGTTAGTGTGAGGCCAGAGCAAAGCCAGAGCTAGACCAGAGCGGGGCCGGAACCTAGCCAGAGCCAAGCCAAAGCCAAGTTAGAGTGAATTTAGAGTGAAGTTAGAATGAGGTTAGTGTGAAGCCAAAGCGAAGCCAGAGCCAAACCAGCGCCAAGCCAGAGCGTGACTGGAGTAGTGACCAGAGCCGAGCCAGAGCGGAGCCAGAGCTGAGTTACAGAATGAAGTTAGAGTGAGGCCTGAGCGAAGCCAGAGCGGGACCGAAGGTGGGCTGGAGCCAAGCCAGAGCCAAGTTATAGTGAAGTTAGAGTGAGGTTAGAGTGAAGCAGGAGCAAAGCCAGAGCCAAGCCACAGTGACGCCAGAGCAGGACCGGAGTGGTGACTAGAGCCTAGCCAGAGCGAAGCCAGAGTTAAGTCAAAGAATGAAGTTACAGTGAGGCCAGTGCGGAGCCAAAGTGGGACCAGAACAGGAGCCGGAGCCTAGCCAGAGCCGAGTTAGAGTGAGATTGGAGTGAAACCGGAGAGAAGCCAGAGCAAAGCCAAAGCAATGCCAAAGCAGTGCCAGAGCAAAGTCAAAGCAAAGCCAATGCAAAATTAAAACAAGGCCAAAAGCAAAGCCAAAGCAGAGCTAAAGCGGAGCCAGAGCAGAGCCAGCCAAAGCAAAGCTAGAGCAAAACCAAAGCAAACCCAAAGCGGAGCCAGAGCAAAGCCAAAGGAAGGCCAAAGCAGAGCCAGAGCAAAGCCAAAGCGAAGTTAAAGTAAAGTTAAGGTAAAGTCAAAGTAAAGTTATAGCAAAATAAAGTACAGTTTTTAAAAGGGCGCTGATGGCCATAGAGTTGAGCACCCTTATTTGTAAATCATCATGTAAAAGAACGCCTGTGAGATAAAGTTCTGACAACCAGTAGTGCTGATATGATCCTGGCGATTAACAGCAACATTAACAAACAACATATTTTTAAGACCTGAAGCTTTCCTGGCGACGAATATGTTCACTTTCTTCTCGTGCAGCCAGCCAGGTGAAAAGATGATTAGATATCAACGTTTCAGGAGTGTGCATCTCTCCCATCATCAGGATGTTTATAGATTGTTATATCCACAAATGTAATACTGGATATAACACAACTGTAAACAAAGACAAAACACTATCAAAATTAGCATTACTGAACAAAATACTGTTTTCAGTAAATTAAATGCCAGGTCAGGAGATGGTGTGAATAAAGAAAATTGTGTCAAAGAAACGTAACTACTTGATTATCAAGCTGTATTGATCTTTGCTTCTTAATTCGACGGATTTCCATTTTTAAGGCCGGGTTCCAAGAGGAGGTGAACTGAAATCCAGCATCACGATTAAGTGTGCTCCTTTCTGAGGAAATCGCCAATGCCTTCTTAATTCTTCGCTCCCAGTAACTGTTGGATTTTGCCAAGATGGTCGTCTCCCGAAAGTTGGCTCTATGGTAGTTATCAAAACAATGCTCTGCCAGCCCAGACTTCTCAGGTTGCATTAAACGAATGCTCCGTTCATGTTCGATTATTCTAGTAGTGATGGTCCTTCCAGTTTGTCCTATATACGGTGTCCCACATTCACAGGGAATGCGATACACTCCCGGAACTTGGAAGTCCAGTTTGTCTTTCACTGGTCTCAACAGATGCTTTATCTTCCGAGATGTCTTGAGGATGGCCCTGATGTTGTATTTGGCGAGATGTTGTATTTAAGTAGTTATGTTTCTTTGACACAGTTTTCTAAATTCACACCATCTCCTGACCTGGCATTTAATTTACTGAAAACAGTCTTTTGTTCAGTAATGCGAATTTTGATAGTGTTTTGTCTTTGTTTATAGTTGTGTTATATCCAGTATTTCATTTGTGGTTATAACATTTTATAAATATCCTGATGATGAGTGAGATGCACACTCCCGAAACGTCAATTTCTAAACGTCTTTTCATCTGACTGGCTTCCCGAGAAGAACTTGAGCATATTCGTCGCCAGGAAAGCTTCAGGTTTTATTTCTATTTTATGAAATCTGACTAGCCGTTGGTTTCACTTACTTACCATATCAAATGAGTTTATAAACTGATATCTGTTACCTTCAAAAGCACCGGATTAATCGCTATTTGAGAAAAACACCACATATTCACCATGGTGCTAATTAAATAAATCTGGAACCAGAGGTAAAAGCACCTAATTGGCTACTTTATCTATCGCGATATGAGGACCATGTTATAATTTATACTGATGGCTCCAAGAACTCAAATGGTGTTGGTTGTGCTTATGTGTGTGGAACCAAACTGTATACATTCGGATTCTACACTAGCACTTCCATTTTTACTGCAGAGCTTTATGCAATATACCGGGCCATTTTATACGTACTTAGACGAAAGTTGGGGGACTGCTTAATCCTGAGTGATTCCCTCAGTGCACTTCAAAGCCTATGGCAGCTGTACAACTACCACCCTATTGTGCAGGATGCCCTCCATGTTTTACACGCTTCTGGCATTAGCGTGGTGGGTGCATCGATCCCTGGTCACGTAGGCTTGCGGGGGAATGAAATGGCAGATTCAGCGGCCAAGACGGCTACCATGAAGCCCAGGGTTCGGGTACGATCTGTGACATAGGATGATTTTAGAGCCCTATTGCTGAGAGCTGTGCAAGCCTTCTAGCAGGAAGAGTGGTCCGCACTCCGCAATAACAAACTTAGACCTGTGAAAGAACTTCCGATTCCCTGGATTACCTCCTGTCGTTCATCTCGTCGCGAGGAGGTGAGTTTGGCTCAGTTGCGTATTGGGCACTGCTTTTTTTCTCATAGCTTTCTATTTAAAAAGGAGCCTGCTCCACTGTGTCCATTTTGCAATGAAGCGTTATCTGTCTGACACGTGCTGCTAGAGTGTTTTTACCTAGCAGACCTTAGGACGTCTGTGCAGCTGCCGACCAACTTTGCAGAAATGCTAGTAGATGATGGTGGGGTAGTTTAGAAGGTTTTGAGATTCTTTTCTGGATTAGACTAGGATTTAGCGAAGAGAATTTTTGGCAGTTTAGATTTATATTTCTTTTTGTTTTTGTAGTTTTATATATGCATGCATTTTTTGTAAGCTTATTTACATTTTTATAGTATTTTAGAGAAATTTATATCTGGCTTTTGCCATGACTAGTTCTTTAAAAAAAGTGTGCTGATAACCTCTGCAGTTGAGCGCCCTTATACTCATCATCATCATCATCATCATCATCATCGTTATCATCATCATCAAATGCACACTCCCGAAACGTTGATATGTAATCATCTTTGTACCTGGCTGGCTGCCCGAGAAGAAAGTGAACATATTTTTATTTCACTCTTCTAACCTATTCTTATTGTTGCTAGTTAAGTGACTGAATTACTTTGATTTAGATTTTTGTCTGTATCTAGCTTATTTTTTATCTTCCAGGTTTCTTTTGTTAATTTTTTATGTATCTTCTGTTGCTACATATTTGGCCTCTCTTATTATACTTTTATATATTTTACTGTATTTACTATTGTAGATCTGCCACAACTTTACATTTATGGAGGTTTTCTGCTTTCTGTGTATCATTCTTCATTACATACTTCAAACGTGTATATCAGATGTACACAACTTTAAATTAAATATTTTTAGTATTTGTTTACATGTAATCTTTGGAATGCAATGCTTATATGAGGGTCGGCTGATAAGTCCTGGGCTTCACATAGAGATGGTGCCACTGGGCCAGTTTGACAGATAGCATCATATAGTTTAACTCTAGGCTAGCTTGTATCCATAGTTACAGGTTAATAACTTGGTTTGCTTTTGAACGACAGCATTTTAAACAAGACAAGTGTAGAAGTTTCAGGAAAATGGAGAGTTAGGAAAAACGAGCAGTGATTAAATACTTCCATTTGAGAGGCTTAACACCCCAAAACATTGAAGAGGAAATGCACAGTACATTGAAAGACTCTGCCCCTTCATATACAATGATTAAAAGGTGGGTTGCAGAGTTTAAAATGGGACGTATGGGACGTGGTGAGCCTTGCTTTGGATGCCCTGTGGAAGTCAGAACTTCAGAGATCATTGAAAAAATTCATTGTTCAGTTCTGAAAGACCACAGATTAAAGTTTTTTTGAGATAGCAGAGGCTGTACATATATCAAAAGAACATGCAGGTAATATTTTAAGTAATGTTTTGGGTTTTCATAAGGTCTGTGCAAGATGGGTGCCATGTTTTTGACACCTGATAAAAAGTTCCAAAGAAAAACTGTTTCTGTTAAGAATTTGGAGCTCTACCATAAAAAGCCCAGTGAATATTTTAGACGTCTTATTACCATGGATGAAACTTGGATACATGACTACACTCCAGAAAGTAAATCTCAGTCAAAACTGTGGATTGCCCCAGGTGAACCAACTCCAAAAAGAAGGCAAAGTCAATTTTGTCACCTAACAAGAATATGGCAAGTGTTTTCTGGGATGCACAGGGAATTACTGTTATTGATTACTTGGGAAAAGGGTAAAAAATACCACTGGAGACTAATATGCAAGCTTACTGCAACATTTGAGCGGTGATGTGAAAAGGAAAAGACCTCATTTGACAAAGAAAATATCTTGTTTCTTCACTACAATGCTCCAGCCCATCCTTCAGTCATTGCAATGGGAAAAATGTGCGAATTAAAGTTCAAATTGCTTGAACATCCATCCTATTTACCCGATCTAGCACCCAGTGACTCTCATTTGTTTCCGAACCTCAAAAAATATCTCGGAGAACGAAGATTTCACAGCAAGAGTAGGTCATTGATGCGGTAAACAGATATTTTGAGGACCTGGATAAATCACACTACATAGATGGTTTAATTAAATTAGAACACCGATATGACATATGTATTAGCCTTTCTGGAGATTATCTTGAGAAATAAAGAAGAACTTTTTTTTTTTGTGAGGCCTGGGACTCGTCAACCAATCCATGAATACCAACCTTGAATGTTGCTTTAGGATAGATTAAGAGAGATACATAACGTAGTGACCGTATGAAATATTTGGATTCAATTTGAATTGAAAAGTATAAGTAAGCCAAGAAAGAAGTATCATCTACAAGTCAGTCTTAGCTCAGTGTAGCAGAAGTCCATAATAGCTCTGAAAAATATGAATTATATTTGCATTATTAGGTAAGCTTGGTTATAATGCTACTAAATTTGTACCATTAAAGAGCTGCATCCTGATGTATTCAGTAATTTATTGCTTAATTGTTCATAAGTTATTTGCAAACTTGGTTAATTTTTGCACAAGATAAGCATAAGTAATACACATTTTAGTATTCTGTTATTGCAACACGGCTCAAGGTTCCCCCAGGGGCCTACTGCAGTAGGTACGGGAATTGGCGATCCCGCGGTCCCGAGCCACCCTGACACCCTCGATGTGGGTTCTCTTAGTGGTGAGTGGTCAGCCAAAACACCTACCCACATGAAGGCCGTGCGTTGAGACCCATGTCGGTGGAAAGGTTTGTCCTGGTGGTAGTGTAGCCCTGTCATCCCGGTGGGATGACCCCTTGTTGGACTCCGTGGTGGGTGGGGAGCACTGGGGGATGAAACTTGGCCCATTTATTATGGTACACCCTCCTAATAAAACCCCCAAAAATATTTTAACTGTGTAAAAGAAGTAGTTGAGTGTGGTCCTCGCTACTTAGTAATTAAAAGAACAGAGGAAGGCAGATCTTTTGCAATGGTTAATCCGTTTTTAGTACAGAAAGGTCTTGATAAAATAGCTGGTGAAGTAAAATCCTGTACAAAATGTAGGAATGGCGTAGAGTTGCATAGGACCCTGAATTCCTCGTGCGGTGTCGTGAACACTAGCGCGTTTATGGAATGTCCAACGAGGATATTCAGGAGAACCTTCAAGAGCAAGGCGTTCCAGCAGTCTATCGTGTGCAACGGAGAGAGCGAGGGGAAATGGTTCCTACTCGGACCCTGTTCTTGACCTTTGATCAGGTAGATCTCCCTCAAAGGATCAAGGCAGGGAATGAAGTGATAAAGGTTAGACCTTATATACCTATCCCTCTGAGATGCTACAAATGTCAGCGGTTCGGTCACACTTGTGCTTTCTGAAAAGGTGTACCTACATGTGTCAGCTGTGGAGACGGCATGCATGAAAATGCATGTGCATCACCTCCAGCATGCGTTAACTGTAGCGGTAATAACCCATGAAGTTCACGAGAATGCCCCCGTTATATTGAAGAGCGAGCCATTCAGGAGATCTGGGTTAAAGAGATGGTATCCTTTTTGGAAGCCCGGAAACTTCTTCGTATGAACAGGCCCTCTATAACTAGCTCCCGTACCTACAGCTCTGTTGCGGCTGCTCCATCACCGAAACGGGAGCCTGGTACCCAAACATCTGATATGAACAGGGCAACTATATCACAGAAAGTTCTAGTGCTTAGATCACAACCAAGAGCAACGGTACCACCATCTAAAGCTCCGAGCACACCACCAAAGACTACTGCAAATAAGAACAAGTCAGTTAGGTCGCCTGACAAAACATCGGCGTCTAGCAACAGAACCAAATTGCCCGTTATGTTCTCAGCACCAGAGATAAAATTCAAGACTAAGTATGATAGAACTGCCTTACTGAAGGAAAGCGCAAAGCCTGCTCCCGAAAAGACTAAGAACATGAAAAGTCCAAGAGCATCTCCGAGATCATCTTCGGAGTCATCATCTGGGGAGGACTCTGACCCGGGACAGTCATCTACGTCGGTCAAAATTTTGAATCGTTTTGAGCTTCTCGAACCGAAAGTTACAGAAGTGAAGCAGTCCTCTTCCATAGAAGATATGGAGCAAGATGTACCTGACCATACTACTGCAATGGCAGCAAAGAAGACGTAATGTGCGTACTTATTTGACATATCCCATTACTATCGCCATGGCTATCCTTCAATGGAACATATGAGGTTTAAGAGCACATCGACTAGAACTGGAACTTTTGCTCAGTGAGCATAACCGCTTGTTGGTATGCTTACAAGAGACTAAGCTACGACCACAAGACAAGTTTAAAATCAGACGCTGCACACCACTGAGGTGTGATATTGAAAAAGAAGAGGGCATTCCTGCTCACGGGGACACTATGATGCTCCTCAGGGATGACATATATGTAGATCCGTTACAGCTACAATATGACATACAATCTGTAGCTGTAAGCATTAAGCTGCCATCAATCGAATTTTGCATTTGCAATGTATATTTGCCGCCATCAGATGACCTCTCGTTAACTGACCTTGAAGACCTGGTTTCCCAGCTTTCAACACCATTTCTAATAGTGGGAGACTTTAACGCCCATCACCCACTCTGGGGGTTAAATCGGGATGTTCGAGAGGCAACCTCACTGCAAAATTCTTGGAGAGCAATAACTTGGTTCTCCTGAACACCGGAGAGCCAACGTTCCTTTCAGATGCCTTTAGCACCTATTCGCACATTGATTTAGCAGTGTGTTCATCACAGTTAGCAGTGTCATTACAGTGGAATGTCATCTCTGATTTACATTCCAGTGACCGCTTCCCATGTCTTTTTAGTCTCTTAGCACAAGATGTGTCTCCCTCGCATATCCCTAGATGGCGCTTTGATCGTGCCAACTGGAACCTTTACACCCAGTTGGCTGTCTTTTATTACAACAAGCACGATTATGTGAATGATTTAGTTGAGCATCTCACAGAGAAAACTCTTTCCATTGCAGAACAGTCTATTCCACGTTCAGCTACCCACCCCAGTCGATTTCCTGTCCTATGGTGAACCAACGACTGCCGGAATGCTATTCGTGCTCGTAGACGTGCTCTAAGGGTATTCCAATGACACCCTACCCTAAGTAATCTAATTGAGTACAAGAAAGTGCGTGCAAAGTCTAGGGAAATCTTTAAGGATACCAAAAAAGACCTCGTGGAACAATTTTTTATCATCTTTTAACAGACGTACACCTTCCTTTGTTGTATGGGATAACCTAAGGCGCGTGGCCGGAAAATCGACCCCCTTGCCAATCGCTGGTCTGAAAACAACTGCAGGAGTTGTTGATTCGTTTGACGTGGCTAACACCTTCGGCCGTGCTTTCGCTTAAGTGTCTAGCTCAAATAATTATGCTCCTGAGTTCATAATTAAAAATCAGGTAGAATCCCAAGGTTTTGTATTTAGTTCCACCTTGGTAGAGTTGGAACAAGCTCTTTCATCTTCGTGACTAACAGCACTAGGAGCGGACGGAATCCACGTTCAAATGTTACATCTCTCACCTGAAGGTAAGGCATTGCTGCTCGAGGTCTATAACCGTGTTTGGGTTGATGCCACGTTTCCTGACAAGTGGCGAGAAGCTACCATTATATCTATCTTGAAAGCTCGCAAGGAGCGTCACCTCCCTTCTAGCTACCGTCCTATTTCCCTAAGCAATTGTGTATGCATGGTGATGGAACGCATGATAAAGGGGCGGTTGGTATGGTGGCTGGAAACGCACAACCTACTGAGTAGCATCCAGTGCGGTTTCCGACGACGCCGTTCAACAATGGATCATCTTGTGTCCATGTCGGCATGGATTATGAATGGATTTCTTAAAAACTGTCACACCGTCGTAATATTTTTTGCCCTTGAATAGGCTTATGATCTGTTTTGGAGGGCAGCTTTGCTAGGCACTCTGCACACCTGGAATATACGTGGACGCCTACCACTCTTCCTTCAGGAATTCTTGAAAGAGCGAGTATTCCGAGTAAGGGTTGGCTCAGTGTTTTCGAATCCTTTTGTTCAAGAGAACGGTGTACCACAGGGATCTGTACTAAGTGTTACGTTGTTTGCAATTGCGATTAATTCTATCTTGAAGTGTGTACGTCCGGGGGTCTCATCATGCCCTTTTGTAGATCACTTAGCCATCTACTGTACATCTCAGCTCAAACTGCTTTTAGAGCGTCGTCTACAGACCACCTTAGACAACCTTAAGAATTGGAGTTTAAAAAACGGCTTGCAATTCTCCGCTGAGAAAGCAATCTGTGTTAACTTCTGGCGTCATCAGAGTCGATTACCTCCAAGGCTCCGTTTAGGAGCGGATCTACTACCTTTCGCAGATGAGACGAGGTTCCTTGGATTGGTATTTTATAGAAAACTTAGTTGGTCATCGCATATAGCACAACTAAAAGCACGATGAGAGCGATCTTTAAATATCTTGCGGGTACTAAGTGGAAAATCGTGGGGAGCGGATCATACAGTGCCATCGCGACTTTATTGCGCACTCATCCGTTCCAAATCAGATTACGGTAGTATCATTTATGGCTCGGCACGACTATCTGTGCTGATGAGATTAGACACAGTCCATAATTGTGGCATATGTATAGCAGTTGATGCATTTCCAACAAGCCCTGTTTTAAGCCTGTATGCTGAATCTGCAGAACCTCCTCTGCATCACAGACGCAACATGTTATTAGCAAATTATGGCTGTGGACTTAAGTGCATGCCAACACATCCAACATTTACGCCGTTCTTCAACACCTTAATGGATACGCGTTATAGGAACACTTCTGTTAAACCAAAGCCACCTGGTTTTCGATTCTGGGAGCTGCTTAGAGAGCTTGATAATAAAATGCTCAAGATATATCCTAAGGGGGAGAGGGCACGCTCCTCGGTTATGCAGAGCATCCAAGGTAGATCTGGGCATGACTAAATGCGATAAATCTACCATGTCTTTGTCTAGTATCCACACTTGTTTTTTAGAATTTTTATTGCGTTATGAAGACCATTTTGTAATTTATACTGATGGCTCCAAGAACTCAAATGGTGTTGGTTGTGCTTATGTGTGTGGAGCTGAACTGTATACATTCTGACCCATACTAGCACTTCCATTTATACTGCAGAGCTTTATGCAATATACCGGGCCATTTTGCACGTACGGCGACGAAAGTTGGGGAACTGCTTAATCCTGAGTGATTCCCTCGGTGCACTTCAAAGCCTACGGCCGCTGTACAACTACCACCCTGTTGTGCAGCGTATCCAGGATGCCCTTCATGTTTTACACGCTTCCCCTGTTACCGTGGTGTGTGCATTTATTCTTGGTCACGTAGGCTTGCGGGGGAATGAAATGGCAGATTCAGCAGCCAAGACGGCTACCATGAAGCCCAGGGTTCGAGTACCTTCTGTGACATTGGAAGACTTAAGGGCCGTATTGCGGAGAGCTTTGCAAACCTGCTGGCAGGAAGAGTGGTCCGCTCTCCGCATTAACAAACTTAGATCTGTGAAGGAACTTTCGATTCCCTGGGCTACCTCCTGTCGTTCATCTCGTCATGAAGAGGTAAGTTTCTCTCGGTTGCGCATTGGGCACTGCGTTTTTACCCATAGTTTTCTATTTATAAAGTAACCTGCTCCAGTCTGTCCGTTTTGCAATGAAGTGTTATCTGTCCGACACGTGCTGCTAGAGTGTTTTTGCCTAGCACACATTCGGACGTCTTTGCAGCTGCCTGTCAGCTTTGCAGAAATGCTAGCGGATGACAACAAAGTAGAGGAGAAGGTTTTTAGGTTGTTTTCTAGATTAGACTTTAGAATTTAAAAGGGAATTTTTGTTACTTTTTGATTTATATTTCTTTTTACTTTTTTTTTTGTTTGTTTTTTGTTAAGTACAAGTATTTTTTGTACGTTTGTGTACACTTGTATAGATTTTTAGAACCATTGATATCTGGCTTTTGCCATGACTAGCTTTTTAAAGGGCGCTGATAACTGCTGTAGTTGAACGCCCTTATACACATCATCATCATCATCATCATCATCATCATCATCATCACCACGGTTAAAGGATTGTACAGTTAACCTAGAACCGTGTGTCATAAAAATATTAGTATAGTGGTTATATTCAAGTAGATGTGTGTTTTATTTCTACTTTATAAACAGAAGCTTCACAACAGTTCCTGACTAAACCAAAGTACTATTGATAAAATAGCTGTAGCATCATAAATAGAATTATAATTCAACAGCAACTTGGGAGTGAAGGCCATTTGGTCTGCCAGTCATGAGTCAGAGTGTAGTGGACACACAAGGTATAAAATTGAAAGAAGCGTATAGACAGTGAAGCACAACTTAGCACAAAAGTGAATCGAGAAGATATTGACACACTGCTTCACTCACACTGTTTTTTCATAGGACATGTTTCAAGAACTTTTGCTCTCATCATCACCTTGAGTCGAGTTCCAGCTGGTGATGAGAGCAAAAGCTCTTGAAACATGTCCTGTGAAAAAACAGTGGGAGCGAAGCAGTGTATCAATATCTTCTCTATTCACTTTTGTGTAGGCAGGAGTTGGGGAGATAGGAAGAACAGTACAACCATAGTTATGCACTATTATGTGTTTCAAATGGGAAGAATTCTCACCTGAAGCAAATCGGATGCGTTAGCGCCTTCAGCGTTGTCACCTCGTTACCCTCACTCTTTTTATATTTCCCTCGCACACTTGCAAGTCTTCTTAGCGCTAGACGTAAGGGAACGTAAACTGAATGTTCCAAAGTTTTATAATAATGCAGTTGAAATCACAATTGCAACATGGATAGTTGTATATTACACACATGGTTTAAATAGTTATTTCAAAATTATAGTTTATGAATTATTTTTGTAATCCAACGAAAATGCCAGTGGTGCATCCATATAGCTGTGAATGATACTTATGCTAAGAGATAATTCGTCATTGTCATTGTCTTCATCGTCTGAGTACTGGAAATTTATGATGATAGGTTCCAAAATCTCGTTATGTGCTATTTCTTTTGAAAAATCGTCTTCTTGTTCTTTATGTGATGTCTCATGCAGTTTTCCCAGTCTTGTGTTGCTTGTCAATTTCTTCGTGAATAAGTCGTTTGTCAGTCAGTTTAAAAATATTATTTCTGTTTGCAACATAATTTGAGTTCACATTAACTCAATTGGATTGTTCTGGCAGTAATAAGGGGGAAGGTCGATCGTGTCTCATTGATCCATATGATACACATTTTCATGGCTTTTAAACGGAAGAGTAACTGAACAATACTGTTGTGAACTCGCTAGAGTAAATAGAGATTACGAACCATTCATAAACAAAGATATAATGTGACCAGACATGTTCTGCCAGACCAGGAGGAAGTGTAATGTTTTCTCTTATCGAATTTAACAAACACCTTGGCTTATGCAAACTATTTCTGTTATCACATCATGTCAAATATTTACGTTTCATTTCTGAGTAATTTCAAATATACGTACACTCATACATGCCAACCAATAATGATATTCATTACAGTGCTTACATTGCAATGCATTGTTATAATACAATAGTACTTTATTTGTATTAGGAAAACTATTTGAGCTAAACCTATGGGGTTTTTATGGTTATGTTAAATACATTATTCTCTCCATCCTCATGGATCAGCTTTTGCAAAATCTGAATGTTTGTCTTAGCGCAAATAGTATTTATTAGAGATTGATTAGTTTGGCGCTCGTCACACACCACTTAGGGGGAATGCAATACAACAACACCACAGGACTCCGAAGGGCTGCTCATCTAGTAGTGTTCAAGGACAAACATTTACCCATTTGAAACACATATTAACCTTTCTGATTAAGAGTTTTGAAGTAGTTGCTGCACCACACAAGGAGTAAACATCTAGTTCATCCTCCTCATCTGTTTCACTGGAATCCATTCCAGTTTCATCTGCATGTCAGTTACCATATCAATGTTGTTGTGTTCTGCTTATCTTCATTTTCCAGACCAACATTATTACTATAATTTTTATTTGTTTCTTCCATTAATCCATCTTTTGCCAGTATTTATTTTCAATTTCTTTTATGTATATGCAATCTTTTAACCAAACATGTTTGGTCTTAGATAAAAGCTCTTTGGTTATTTCTTTGAGGATAGTTAAATTAATGAAAAAAACATTTGTTCATGCAATTTTTTTTTTTTTGTTTTTTTTGTTTTTGTTTCATTATATTCCAGTTTAGTTTGACAGGATGGTGGGAACCTCACAGTAATTAAATTTCTCAAAGTATAAACTTGAAAGAAGCGCAGGGACAGTGAAGCACAAATTAGCACAAAAGTTAATCGAGAAGATATTGACACATTGCTTCACTCACACTGTTTATTCACAGGACATGTTTCAAGAGCTTTGGCTCTTATGATCAGCTGGTACTCGATTAGTGCAAGTTGTAGAGGTTTCCTCTTTCTCCGTATCATCAATAGATGGCGTGATGTACTTGTCAAAGATGTCCGGTGGTGGAGTTTCAAAATTCATGACTCTATGACGATTTTTGTTAATGAAGATTTTTTCCCATGCGGAAAGCTCTATGGGGTAATTAACATATTTTATTAGTGATGTTTCCAAGTTGATGTCATGTCTAGTATTCAAAAACTGAAAAGCCACTGCTGATTTTTCTGTTTCACCATTTTTAATGTTTCTTATATGTTCTTTAGTTCTGATGTTAATATTTCTTTTTGTTTTTCCTATATAAATTTTAGGGCAAGTTTCACATTTGATCTCATAGATTCCTGGTTTTTCTTTGGTAGTGATTGAATTTTTGGGAGGGCCTTTTAACAAATTTCTGATATTAAACTTATTTTGAGGTGCAAAAATTATGTTGTGTTTTGAGAAGATTTTTTGTAATTTATTATAGGTTGATGGATGGAAGGTGAATTTTTTAAAAATGTTTGCTTTAAAACAGTAGCTACTTTAAAAACAAACTTTAGCTTATTATAATGCACTATTAGAAAAAGCTGATTTTCTTGCTAAGCTGGATTCAAGATTAATTTTGTTTGGGATGAGCCATTTGGCTATGTCCTTTTTAAAAATTGCAGTAGTATAAGTTTTATTTCTCTGAACAGTATATGTTAACAACAATAATACTACTAGTTGGTATGTTAGAAATCATTATCTTTTCTAATCATTTATGATAAATATTTCCATTTATTTCATCATGATAATCTTGGGATTTAGGCTTGGAATCATAAATTAATTCTGCTCCCTGCAAGAAACCCATTTCTCCAATACTGTAGACAGTAATAGCTCTTTAGCCTGCTCTGCTATAAATCAACTCATTACACCTGAAACTATGTACATGCTTCTAGCACTTTTTCACAATATAAAGCTTATGACTGTTGCCATTTCATTCCATACTTACCAAAATAGAAATGTGGTCAAACCTCCAATAGTATTTGATAAAACAGCCATTAGCTACAATAATGAAACAAAATTTTTGGGATTACATATGAATGAGAACATGAAATGGACCACACATATTCAACATTTAATAAATAAACTGAGTTCCATTTGTTATTTGCTTAAACATTTGAAAAGCTTAATAAATTTAGCAGCATTGAGAAATATATATTATGGTTACTTTCACAGTCAGTTACAATATGGGATAGTGTTCTGGGGGGAAAAGGCAGATGGAGTCTTTAAACTTCAAAAAGGAGCAATAAGGATACTAAGTGGGGTGGATAACAGAACATCTTGCAGGCCATTATTCAAAAAACATAAAATATTACCTCTAGCATGTATGTATATTTTGGAATTAGTGATCCATGTAAAACAAAATAAACTACAGATACAAAATTACAAAAATGCCGATATTCACAAATACAATACACGTCAGAAAGATGACTTTCACATTCAAAGCTGTAGAACGGAAATTTTCAGGTCTAGTGCTATCAATAAAGGTATAAGACTATACAACAGGCTACCAGAAAATATTAAACAAATGAACAGACTTCTACATTTTAAAAAGGGAGTAAAACTCTTTCTACTGCAACATTCATTTTATTCTGTAAAAGAGTTTTTAAATACTAATTAGTTTTAAGTGATTGTAAACAATGACAGTGGACATTAATGTAATTTTTATACTATGATGTGTCTGATATCAATCAAAAGGACAAAATAAATTTAATTAAATCCTGAATTAAAGTAAACTCCACATTTGTGAACAATTACTTTTATATAGCATTTCTCTATGGTCTTTATATAGTTTATATTTATTTTCTTTTTCTATTTTAGACTTTGTTGGTTCCTGTATCTGTTACAGTTTTTAGTCTTTTGTAACTTTTTATATTTATCTTTGTATCTTGAACTGACGTGTCCTATAAGATATGTATTATGTTCCAAAGAATGAAATAAATACAAATACAAATATGCATTGATATTTTCTCCATAAATATATCTGGTTTATTTGGCCCCTTTTCATTATTTTTGATTGCTGTTAAGTATTGTGCAAACTTTGTAACAATGTCAGAGCAATTTCAACAATGTTCAGTTAGTTCTCTTATTTTTACATTTTTTTTAATGAAATCCCATCTCTCAGAATTTTCCGAAAAGTTTTCATTGCTCTGGTAATATATTTCCATTTTTGAAAATATAAGCACCTTTCCCAACACTGGAATTTCCCTCTTCTGCTCATAATAATCCAAAATTTTTATTTAAAAGTGCTTTATTGAAGTTATCTGGAGAAACTTATTTTTTAAAGTCTTTGTTTGAGTTTTTTAAAGTATTTTAAAATATATTTTACAGTTCTTTCTGATTTATACAATTATAATAATTTGTAACTTAAAAAACTTCACTTATCTTTTAAGAAGTGATGACCGTATTTCTTAGAAATTGAATAGGATCGTGATTTCATGAATAAATCATCCACATCATCAGCTCGAACCATCAACAAACTTGTTAACGTTACCATCGCTAGATGTCACTATGTTTATTTTAGTACTACCAACATTTGTAAATGAAACAAATTTATAAACAGAATCTACTGCTGGTATTTCAAAATTCATTAGGCAATGTTTATTTTTTAAAATAGATATATTTTCCCAAACCATTAAATCTATCGGACCATTTAATTGTTTTAATAATTTAACTTCTGATTTATTTCATGGTTAAATGACCAAAAATGATCTGCTATAGCCGATTTATCAGTTTGTTTATACATAATGTTACAAAAATGTTACCAAATTATGTTTTGTCCTTCCAATATAAAATTTATCACAATTGAAACAATTAAATTGATAAATACCATATTTTTTTACTATCAGGAATTTTATCTTTTTCAGAGAAATGCAATAAAGTTTTAATACTATATTTATTTTGAGGAACTAAAGTTATACCAAACTTGAGATTTTTTAAAATTATAATTGTCTTTTATTTTTTTAAGGGTAGAAATATCATTAACAGTTTTTTATATTTAAAGTTTTCAATTTTTTATGTATAAAGTCTTTATTAAAACCATTAATTACAGCAGTATTAATATGTTTATATCCTTTATGAAATTCCTCTTTATTCATTGGTATATTTATTAATCTATAAACCAAACTATTGAAAACGGCAAATTTATGTGAAAAAGGGTTAAAACTTTTATTTTTTATGTAATTACCGATATGAGTAGACTACCTATAAATACCAAACTTTAAGTTATTATTATTTCTTATCTTTAGATCTAGAAAGGGAACGAATCCATTAATTTCAGTCTCTAATATGAATGTTATCGTTTTATCTTGCAAATTTAGTAATTTTAATGCTTCATTTACGTGTTTATCAGGAACAATAGCAAAAATATCATCAACATATCAATACCAACATTTAAAAATTAAAGGGAATGCTTTAGTGACTTGCATTTCGAAAAAACTCACTAAAATATCAGCAAAAAAAGGTGAAAGAGGATTACCCATTGCTAAGCCAGAAGTTTGTTGGAAAAAAATTCACCATTAAAGTGAAAAAATTTTGATCTAAACAAAGATTAGTAAGTTAAACAAAATCAGCTATTAAGTCCTCATGTAAATTTATTGAAGTCAACCACTTTTTTAAATAAATTAAAAGTTTTTCTGTAGGGAAACATGGTGATCCTATTCAATTTGTAAGATATACAGTCATCATTTCTTAAAAGATAAGTGAAGTTTTCTAAGTTACAAACTATTATATTTGTTTATATTTGTTTGCTTCACTGTTTGCTTCATATTTTACGTATTTCTTTCTGATTGTTTGCCACCCACAAGATTCTTTTTGTAGAGGTGTTGTTACCCGATTCCACCTTCTTTCTTCCTGGCAGAATTCAACTTTGAATAAGTTTTTCCACCTAATGATCCGGTTGTACAACATCTTCCTCTGTTTTTTAATTTCAGGAATATTCATATTATAACACCACATGGCACTACTGATAATATTTCACAATGGCACATTGAACCACTCAATAATATATGCATAACTGACTTGAAAGCTTTCACAAATGTGATGAGTTCTCCTTAGTCACCACTATACTTACTATGTCAACCCATGTTTCTGATAACAGCACGGGAGGCCAAGTGCAATAAAATAATGGTTGTCTCATGTTTATTTGATTTGCTCATTTAGTGATGTGATGGTGTGGTGCCACTTTACCAAATTTGGTCCAAAAATGTATGTAAACAAAGATTGGAAATGTGGTGTTTTGCACATTCTAGGACACAATATAACTATTTTGTTTATTGATGATGCTGCCAATTGATCAATAGCACCTGTAATAAGAATCAAGTTTCCTTTCCTTTCATTATTGCCAACTAAAACTTGAGTTAATCGTTCATCTTATATTTACTTTGTGAAATAAATTCATTAGAATAGTCATAGTAATATTTTCTTTTTGTACCAATCATTTTGAATTATATTGCAGAAATTGGGTTAATACCAAACCTCTAAATCTTAACAGCAGAAGATAACAAAGTTACATTATTATCTATTCTTTGATTGAATTAAATACAATAGCAAAAGAAATACACATTCAAATGGAGTTTGATATCATTGCAATTTTTATTTTTAACAGTTGAGCTATGTCGGCCAGGACTGTAGAAAGATACCACCAGTACTCGTACAATTATATGGCAAAAAGGTGCACTACTTGGACTTGAGCTACAACAGTCTCACAAGCTTACAAGGTATTGAGAAATTTTGCAACCTACAAGAACTGGTATTGGATAACAATTGTTTGTCAGATTCAGTTGTTATTCCCATGCTACCAAGACTGCAAACTTTGTCTCTCAACAAAAATAATGTAAGTAATTCCTACTCTGAGAAAAATTGAAAATAGTTCTAGTCTATATATCAACTATTCAAATATAAGATACTATAATTCATTAGTTAATTGTGGAAAAGCAACATTCATATTCTTTTTAGTCAACTCTTACCTTGAATTTTTATTTAACAAAGCTTTATTTGTACCATTACTGTGCCTCATAGTCATTGACTCATTATAAATGATCATTCATTCTGTTATAAATATGATTTACGGAGCTATAAAAAGTACATATTCAGTTATAGTTAAAATACGAAACTTGCAGTAGTAGTGTGTATGTTTATATGTGTCAATGTAGCTACTTAGCTTCAGTAATCATTTTTTTTACAGGAAATAAAATAATATTGCTAAATCCTTTTCTTATTGCCATTTTGCTTATGTTTTCTATTAATCATAATACTAGCATAAATATAGTTGGATGCAATTGTTTCTAAAGCATGGCCTTGAACTCTTAATTCATGGTGACAAAAGACAACAAATTTCCATAAATGCCATGGCTTTTCTTTGAGAAGAGTCAAAGTTTGGACCACTAAGTAAGTGTTATAAAAGTGTACAGGTGAAAAATAATTAAGAGTACTACATTCCCTTAGATAGTTAAGGTACTATCTTCAGAATGACATTTCATCAAAAACATACAATATAGAACACTAAAAGAATAAGTGGTAAAAATTTATCTTATGAAAGAGGATCAAAGTTTCTAAGTATTGTCAAGAGTAAAATAAAAAGAAGCAGTTCAAAGCTATAATAAATTTATTTTATCTGATCAATTAAATAAACAGCATTTTAGTTATGTAAAAAACTGAAGCTGCTGAAAGTGAAGTAAACTAAGTATTAAGAATAACTAAACACTATAGTAACACAAATTCACTATTACTTATCTTATTCACAATCCTTTGGGACCAGTTTCGAAGCAACTGTGCTTCATTATCAACCTGTCAACTTGACACGGATGACACTGACACACCTGACTGACCTTGGCCACTTCCGGAATTTGAAGAATAGCTCCCTATCTTACTGCCATCTTCCGGAGACAACACAAACTTTTCATGACATTCTACTTGTATATGAAAATTCATCATGCGATCTTTATTCTTCAAAATAAATATTTTCTCTCAAACCATTAAATCTATCGGTTCATTCAATTTCAATAATTTAACCTCTGGGTTTATTTCATGTTTAGATGCCCAAAAATGATCAGCCACCACCGATTTATTTGTCTGTTTATATTTAATATTTCTGAAATGTTCCTTTGCTCTGGTTTCTAAATAATGTTTGGTGCTACCAATGTAAATCTTATCACATTCTAAACAGTTAACTTGATAAATACCAGATTTCTGAAATTTTGTCTTTTTTAGAAAATTGGAGTAAATTTTTTATGCTGCATTTATTTTGAGGTGTGAGTATTATACCAACTTCTTTGACAATTTTTTGGAATATTTTATTTGCCCATGGATGATAAGTACATTTTTTTTAAATATAATCATGTATGGGTGGAGTCAACATGATGACTGGACGTAAACCAGAAGATCTGTGGTTCAAATCCTAGCCATGGCATTGAATTTTTCATGTTGACTCTATCCTTACAAAACCTTAGCCTATGTATGGCTAGTGTGAGGAAATGATTAATTTCCACCAATTAACTTAAATATAATCATGTTTTACTGTTTTAAGAGTGGAAACATCATCATTTACATTTTTTTGATATTTAAATTTTTCTAACCTTTTGTTTATAAAATCTTTATTATATCCATTAATTAAAGCAGTGTTAATGTGTTTATATTCTGTATTAAATTCTTCATTGTTTAGAGGTATGTTTATCAACCTGCAAATTTGTGTAACAAAAGGTTGAAACTTTTATTTTTTATATAGTTATCAGTGTGTGTTGATTCCCTATAAATGCCAAATTTTAATTTATTGTTATTTTTATTATCTTTTGATCCAGGAAGGGGAGGTAACCATGTTTTCAATTTCTAATGTGAACTTTATAGCTTTATCCTGCAAATTTAGAAGTTTTAAAGCATCATCTACATATTTCTCAGGAACTACAGCAACAATGTCATGCACGTATCTATACCATATTTTAAAGATTGAAGGAATAGCTTTAGTGACCTGTATTTCAAAAAAACCCATAAAAAATCAGCAAGAAAAGGTGAAAGAGGACTATGCATAGCTACTCCAGAAATTGGTTGAAAAAATGTGCATTGAAAGTAAAGAAATTTTGGTCTAAACACATATTAGTAAGTTTCATAAAATCATTTATTGACTCCTTATTCAAATCTATAGAATTCAACCACTTTTTAAAAAAACATTAGAAGTTTTTCTCTGGGAATACTGGGAAATAGAGCAGTTACATCAAAGGAAACAAGCCTATCATTTTTTTGAGAATACTACATTGCTGATCTTGTTTACTAACTTAAGTGAATTTTTGATACTTAAGCTGTCAAATCTATCAAGAGTACTAAATTTTTTGTTGTTCAACCATTTCATAAAATTTACAATTGGTCTCATTTTATTCCCAGATTTATGAATCTTGGGCAAGGCATAAATCCTCTGTAAAACTGGATTACTGACTTTAACCATATGCTGTCCTTTTTTAGGTATGATTTTTTAACCTCATTAAATGTGTTATTCTTAAGTGAGTGTGTGTGTGTGTGTGTGTGTGTGTGTGTGTGTGTGTGTGTGTGTGTGTGTGTGTGTGCGTGCGTGTGCGCGTGTGCGTGCGCGTGTGCGTGTGTGTGTGTGTGTGTGTGTGCCATTCTTAATGTTTGTTTAATCTTCTTGCAGTAAAAGTTCCACTCTGTTAGTGTAATCCTGTGTTTGTTTAATATTACAGTTTTGTTCTCTTTATCAGCTTTAGTGAATATATCTTTTTCTTGTAATGATTTAATGATATGTTTGTTGTAATTCTCCTTGTGTTACTATAGTGTTTAGTTATTCTTAATAAACAGCATTTTATAATCATTTTATTATTTTATGGTTGTACTTCCGCTTGGGATTTCCTGCCATGTTGCAGTGGACTAGAGCATGGTAGCTCTACTTCCCAGTCACCATATGTACCTGGTTCAAAACCACTCGGCGACACCATGGCTCAGTGGTTAGACCGCTTGGCTCTCACCAAGGCGACCCGGATTCGATCCCAGGCGACCGCAAAGTGAGATTTGTGGTGGACAACACTGCGTTGGGGCGGATTTTCTCTGGGACCTCCGGTTTCCCCTGCCATCTCATTCCATTTAGTAAAAGCGGGCGTTGAACACTACACATTTCATTTTCAAAACCACTCATTACTATGTGGCTATAAATTCCGGATGTTCTTCCAATGTTCAATTCACTTCTACCACCATTGCCACGACGACCACAAGCATGATGACCACCATAGAGTGTAAGAAGATGTTATAATAATTGAATCTTATATGCTCATAGTCTGCAGGCATGAAGGCCTTTAATAACTACTTGGTTGTGTTCAAATTGGTTTTTAAAAAGCCATGAACATTCATGGTACTATCTATCCACAATTCAGTTCAGCTGAAGTGGGTGCTAAGGCACGGAAGAATTCTAGGCAACCAAAGAACAAACAGAGTTGCTAAGAACGGAACTGAACAATCATTTATTGGATCTGAACTAGTACTGGAGCATTAATCAGAGCCGGCCAAGCTGGCTGTCAGGTTACTGTTTGCTCAGTGAATATGAGAAATAGTGCATTTAATCTGTAGATTTCATGCACTCCAAAGCTCTCATATGGAGATTATACAGAAGCAGGACACACAAACTGCAAAAATTAAGCAGGAAAATGAAAAGGGTAAAATGATGCTCAAATGAGTCCGGGGTCTGGGGTCCTACCCTAACCGAGATTCGAACTCGGGACCTCTTGAACAGAGGCAGACACGCTACCATCTACCGAGGCAGGCAACCTGTCTGCTGACAGTGTCAACTGACAGATGAGACAGCAACCCATCTATACTACAAGTGCACTTACCAAAGAGTCCTCAGTTTTGGTTCTGTTTATTATGAACATCAGAGTTCTGAATTAATGCTAAAAAATCTGTGGTTATGGAATAGATCTGTTAAGCAGTGCAAGGCATTGTTGGCCCCTTACTGTTATAGTCATACTTCAATATTACATATGATATGACTTAGGTCATTGCCAGAGGCCAACTAATAGTTACATCATTGATTGTTTTTAAAAGTTGGACTACAAGCTTTTTCAGAACATAACTTCGTTCTGGTACAAATATTTCAGTACCATTTTAGTTAATTGATGGAAATTAATCATTTCTCCACACTAGCCGTATATAGGCTAAAGTTCTTAATAGATAGAGTAAACATGAAAAATTCAAAGCCATGGCCGGGATTTGAACCACGGATCTCCTGGTTTCCATCTAGTCGCTCTTAACCTTTGAGCTACCATGGCCAACATGCCGTCCTGACATTAAATTCTCCATTTGACTCATATATTTCCCCAATAGACCACTAGGGGCTCTTGCATCCGAGATACACTGTTTGTGGCGACTTACTATCGTAAGTACTTAAGTCCCAGGCTTCATCATTTAACTCTTATTATTTTAGTTAATTGATGGAAATTAATCATTTCTCCACACTAGCCATATATAGGATAAAGTTCTTACTAGGTAGAGTCAACATGAAAAATTCAATGCCATGGCCAGGATTTGAACCACGGATCTCCTGGTTTCCATCCAGTCGCTCTTAACCTTTGAGCTACCATGGCCAACATGCCGTCCTGACATTAAATTCTCCATTTGACTCATATATTTCCCCGGTACACCACTAGGGGCTCTCGCATCTGAGATACACCGTTTGTGGGGACTTACTATCGTAAGTACTTAAATCCCAGGCTTCATCATTTAATTCTTATTATTTTAGTTAATTGATAGAAATTAATCATTTCTCCTCACTAGCCGTATATAGGCTAAAGTTCTTAATAGATAGAGTCAAAGGTTAAGAGCAACTGGATGCAAACCAGGAGATCTGTGGTTCAAATCCCGGCCATGGCATTGAATTTTTCAGGTTGACTCTGTCTATTAAGAACTTTAGCCTATATACGGCTAGTGTGGAGAAATGATTAATTTCCATCAATTAACTAAAATAATAAGAGTTAAATGATGAAGCCTGGGACTTAAGTACTTATGATAGTAAGTCGCCACAAACAGTGTATCTCGTATGTGAGAGCCCCTAGTGGTCTACCGGGGAAATATATGAGTCAAATGAAGAATTTAATGTCAGGATGGCATGTTGGCCATGGTAGCTCAAAAGTTAAGAGCGACTGGATGGAAACCAGGAGATCTGTGGTTCAAATCTCGGCCATGGCATTGAATTTTTCATGTTGACTGTATTTATTTCAGTACCAATTTCAAAGGCCAGATTTCAAGATCACAGGTCTATAAACATTCTACAGTAAGCAAGCTCTCCAATGCTTTACCGTAGTACATTACAATGGATGATGATGAACCATCAGTTAATTTTGTTGGGACTTTAAATGTGAACTACTTTTAGGAGATTTAAGAACAGCTGTGTAAAAATTATAAAAATTTGAAACATTATTAACTGTAAAAAGATGTCCATTTTATAACAGTGTTAGCCACTTTTTAAAAACTTACTTCAAATAATTCTTCATTGTTAACTAGGATCGTTTTCGGAGACATTCACACCCATCTTAACTATTATGGTAACTGAAGGTTGTTCTCTCTTGTATCTTCCTTCCTCAGTTGAGAGCAACCCTCTGAAATCAGGTGACAGATTTCCAAAGCTATATGGTTTCACTGACTGGTGGGATTTCAAAATTTAAAATTTCTCTGAAACTTTTAAAAATTACCAGATGGTTAGTTCTAGTATAGAAGTAATAGGCTTTCATTTTAATATCTGTGTCCTATGTTTTGGTTGTCTATCCAGAAGTGGTATACTATGGCGAATTTATCTGTTCGTTTAAACTTTTTGTTTCTTTGGTACTCTTTAAATCTAATATACAAATTCCATTTTGTCGTTACTATACAGGGTGTCAATGAACTACACCAAAATATTTTCAGAGCAAGTGGAGATATCTTAAACAAGAAATTTGAGATTGGAGACTTATGGCCTGTTGGTTAAAATGTGAAAGTTACGGCTTTAAGTTTCTAAAGTACCAGTACGCCATTGCTAATGATCATACCACTTGAGTGCACAACACACAAAAATGAAGATATGTTGTGTCAGAGTACTCCCTCTGGTGCATTAGTTTTCAAGAGAAAGGTACAAAAGTTTGTAAAACATCTGTATCGCCTCTGTTGACCTAGAAGGAACCTCTCTCTTGCAATTGATGGGCTGGAAGGTTGAGTGATGTGGTTGGCATGTATTGGGATACCATTCCCTGTACAGCACTGCAACAGCTAACCCATTACTTCGTGATTCACCATAAATAAGTTGCGTATCTGCTAGTTCAGAAAAACTGTACATGTTCTCTATGTTGTCCCACAGACAATCCTCAGCACTAACTGCAGTGTCCCGAATCAAGGAAATCATGGTAGTGTTATTGCATGGGCCAATCAGATTCATGTTCTTAGTTACAAATTATGCCATTTCTTCCTATTAGAATTTACACATTAAAAAGACAAAGAAAAATACTACATGACAGGAACCAAACCAATGACCTTTGGAACACCAGTTTTCGGCGTTATAGATTGGGCTACCAGAACATTTACAGAAACAGCACTACAGTCCGGCCGCTGTATCTCCGGCTCTGATGTTTAGTGGCTGCAGGAGGTGGAGGGGGAAGGTTAATAGTACCAACATATAATAATGAGTAATTGAAAACATATCATCAGAAGTATCTTTATAATGAGAGTATAGGACTATATTAGCTTCAAAACATTGAAATACAACTTGTAATTTCATTATCATACCACTCTTCGAATATTTCGTTCACACCTTTCACGCACACCAACTGCTTCTGTTGGTGGTACTGGGAGTCTGTACATCCAGTGTCGTGGTCAGGTAGTTAAAACTGTCTGCTAGCGCCAATCAGCGTTGTCGCTGCTAGGCATGGCTTGCAAATCCAGCACCGTGTTGCCGCTACAATTTTGTGTGGACCACATGGCTTTTAGTTGCTTTTGGATCCCGCTCTGGTGGTTTAAGTTTTTGTGTGTGCGTGAATTCCGATTTGTAGCGTCTGTAAGTCTTATTATTATCGCTATTATAGTAATATGGCTACTGGTTCATCAGAATTCAAGAAAAAAGTCGGCTCTTATAAGAGCCAAAGCCGTGAATTTATATTCAGGCTACGTGAGTACTTCGAGAAGGAGCGGGGCAATGGTGGACCTCTACTACCTGTTACCAAGGTGCTGGACAGAGTTTATGACGTCTTGAAGGTGGGAAAAACCACCATGAAGAATGTGATCAAGGAAAAGTGCCCAGCTGATTTAAGTTCGCCGTCTGCAGTTCTGCGTACACCGGGAAAGCAAAGGCAACGAGGCAGCCTTAAAGCTTCACTTGATGCTTTTCAAAAGGATGCTATAAGGCGACATGTATATCAATATTATATGAGAAAGGAATTTCCCATTTGTGCGAAGTTGCTGTGTTCTTTAAAGGAAGCGGGCTTATTCGATGGCGGAAAAACCAGCCTAAGTAAAGTACTGAAAGAACTAGGTTTTCATGTAAAAAACTGAAGCTGCTGACAGTGAAGTAAACTAGGTTATTAATAATAACTAAACACTAGTAACACAACGTTTTTAAGAAAATGGTTGAGTTCTAATGATTTGGATAAGGAGTCAATAGAAGATTTTATGAAACTTACTAATCTGTGTTTAGATCAAAATTTCTTTACTTTCAATGGAAATGTTTTTCAACAAATTTCAGGAGTAGCCATGGGTAGTCCCCTTTCACCCTTTCTTGCTGATCTATTTATGAGTTTTTTTTGAAATAGAAGTCACTAAAGCTTTTCCTTCAATTTTTAAAATATGGTATAGATACGTAGATGACATTTTTGCCATAGTTCCTGAAAGATATATAGATGAGGCTTTAAATATTCTAAATTCACAGGATAAAGCTATCAAGTTCACAATAGAAATTGAAAACAATGGCTACATCCCCTTTCTAGATCTAAAAATAATGAAAAATAACAATAAATTAAGTTTTGGCATCTATAGAAAGTCAACTCACACGGATAATTATATCAAAAATAAAAGTTTTAACCCTATGTCACACAAATTTGCTGTTTTTAATAGTTTGATTTACAGATTGATAAACATACCTCTAAATGAAGAAGAATTTAATGCGGAATATAAACATATTGTAAACACTGCTTTAATTAACGGCTTTAATAAAGATTTTATAATCAGAAGAATGGAAAAATTTAAATATCAAAAAAATGTTAATGATGTTTCCACTCTTAAAAAAGTAAAAGAGGATTATATTTTCAAAAAATTTACTTATCATCCGTGGGCAAATAAAAAGTTCCAAAAATTTTTCAAAGAAGTGGGTATAATACTAGCACCTCATAATAATTACAGTATAAAGAATTTGCTACAGTTTTCTAAAAAAGACAAAATTTCAGACAACAAAAAATCTGGTATTTATCAAGTTAACTGTTTAGAATGCGATAAGATCTATATTGGCAGAACTAAGCGTAATTTAGAAACCAGAGTGAAGGAACATTTTAGAAATATTAAATATAAACAGACCGAGAAGTCGGCAGTGGCGGATCATTTTTGGTCATATAATCATGAAGTAAATCCAGAAGTTAAATTATTGAAACAATTGAAGGAACCGATAGATTTAATGGTTTGGGAGAAGATATTTATTTTGAAAAATAAGGATCGCGTGATGAATTTTGATATCCCTCCTATAGACATCATCAATAAGTTTGTGTTGTCCCCGGTAGATGGCAGTTAGATAAGGAGCTATCCTTCAAACTCCGGTAGTGGTCAAGGTCAGTCAGTCAGTTAGTGGGTGGATGTCAAGCTGAGTGGCTGAGGATAAAGCAGATGGTTGCTTTGAAACCGGTCAATAAGATAAGTGAAGTTGTGTTACTAGTGTTTAGTTATTATTAATAAACTAGGTTTTCAGTTTAAAAATTTTTCTGGGAGGAAAGCTGTAATGGAAAGAAGTGACATAGTTGCATGGAGAGGTAGATTTTTGCGGGAAATTCTAAAAAGCAATCCCGAAAAGGCGGTATGGCTTGATGAAACGTGGGTAAATGCAGGACACACTAAGACAAAGGCATGGACAGATGACATTATTGCAGGCACAGTGAAAGTGCCAGTTGGAATAGGAAGCAGACTGATTTTGCTCCATGCTCGTGGTGTACGTGGTTTTTTTTCCAGGAGCAATGCTCTTATTCAGATCAAAGAGCACGCGTGATTATCATGAAGAAATGAATGGAAATACATACACATGTTCCTCTACTTGAAATTCCCGCTAAAGAACTGGCAACAACGCGCTTCCCCCTCTCGAGAACTGTCAGAGCCGGAGATAGAGCGGCCGGACTGTAGAGAGGCTATATGATGCAAGAAGGCTGTTAATTGCTGTTCACTGTCACACTGGCAGGTGATTAGTTCAAGATTTGAGAGATCTTTGAAGCATTAAATCTTGAGAATGTCAATAACAAGCTTCTAAGAATCAATATTTATATAATTGGGAAGCAGTTTTAAAACAGTCTAATCCAATAATTTCATCCATCTTGTTTAAATACCACCAATTAGGTTTAACACAACTGCACTATGTTTAGCCACAGACCATGCATTGTCTGTCTCAACTTGCTTCTATTAGTCACATCTACAATCACTGAAATTATTTTGGTGCAGTTCATTAACACTCTCTATACAGTTTATCACAATGTTTGCAACTTATTTGATAGATGGATATGTACTTAAGTTTGCAATTTTTTTTTATGTGTGTGAGAGCGAGCACGTGCGCGCGCACATGTGTGTGTGTGTGTGTGTGTGTGTGTGTGTGTGTGTGTGTGGGTGTGGGTGTGCGTGCGTGCGTGCGTCTGTGTGCGTGCGTGTGTGTGCATGCGTGCGTGTGTGTGTGCGTGCGTGTGTGTGCGTGTGCGTGCGTGCGTGCGTGCGTTCGTGTGTGTGTGTGATTTTTTTCAATGACTTATTCAAACTTAAGATATTTATTCTGTGATGCACAGTTTTGAAACAATGGGGTATGTAATATTTGGCCAAGTTAATTAGTGACCTTTATACACCACACACTAGTAGTATATTAGTGTAAATGAGCTTTAACATAGTTTTTATTTGCTACAATTTTTATGTTTTTTCAATGAATAAAAACATTTATTGTTTTACTACATTAATGAGTTTACTAATCTGATGATAAAGTATTTCTATATGTAGCATTGAAAGAGTTTTGTGATATTTATGTTTTCCTAAGTATGTTTCTGCATTAACAGCAGTTCTCAGTACTTTCTAATTATTGTTAAGATCCAGCATTAGGTTAACTTTAAAAAAAATATGATTTTGATAATGTTCCTTTTTCCCATCTGGACCCTTATGTGACAGTAGCTCGAACCTTCTACAGACTTAAAATTAAAAAGTACTTTGACCACTGCAGTTTGCCACTGAGACATAACATATAATGAAAATATCATTGAGGTCTGCTAGTAAAAATGAGTCAGATAGAAGCGCAATGGATTTATGTTAGTGGACCAGTCTGCTAAGCCAGAATAAATCTCAGTTTTGGCCAGCTCTAAATGTTTAAAATCTAACTTAACTTTTCAAACATTGTTTTATATTACAAGCGTCACACATAAGAAATGCCCCACAATGTTTATCATTAAATATTTATTCCACAAACTTAGAATGTACACATTAGAAATGCAGCAATTGTTCTCAGCTGGTCTTATATTTAAATGAGCTTTCAACTCTTTTCTTAAATGATTTTCTAATAAATAATTCACCATATTTATTTCCTGGAGTTTTAAGCCAGATTTTATGATGAGCTTTGCGCTAGGCCATAACAGCCTCTTTTACTAAACATTGAGAAGTTCCAATAAATTGTGAAGCTGCTCCTTGTCTTGCAAGTTCACCAGCTTTTTGATTTCCCTTGGTGCCACTATGTCCCAGTGCCCAGATGAGTTGACCTCAGTTCTGGCTTGCCAAGCCTCTGAGTACATTTAGGCAGTCTGAAACCAATTCTGATATTACCTTAGGATTACTTGGAACCTTAAGTGTAGCCTGGTTTTCTGAATAGTGAAATACAACATTTAATTTTTTCTTTATATTTTATTGCTTATTTTATAGTTGTGCCAAGTTTTTCGCCAATTTGAAATAAACAAATCGCCATTTAGGGAAGCGAATTTGTAATATTTTATGTAATTTAATTTTGTCTTAAATAATTTATGATTTGCTGCAAGTTGAGTTGCATTGTGACTTCTTTATAATATGTAACAGTTTGATAAAGAACTTCAGCTTCTTCTCCCTTGTATAACTAAGTCAGCAAATACAAAACTTCATCTCCTGGACGTGGTCTTGGATCAATGTTTTTGTTTCTGCTAAATTATAGAAATAACATACCTGTATTTCTTTAAAGATGATTATTTCTTCACCAACATAAATTATAAATTAAATCATTACAATTCTGCATTACTTCTTGGGAACATGTCTTCCTTGCTCAGATACAAATCTTAATAAGCATCTTCCAGATGTTGATTCCATCCCCATAGTAACCACTCTATCAAATCCTCATTACCAGTGTGTCTCTTGTCTTTTTTCTATCAATAAATGTACTTTCATATAGAGAGATAGATAGTTATTTTATACTTCAGCATTTATACAACTTAGGTAGTTACAACTACAGTTCTGTATTGAATATCTAAACCTACATGATTGATATGATTTATTGAGTACTAAAACAAATACATCTTGGGCTACCCCTAAGCTGGGCTCTGGCCCTTGTGCCTACAGGGCAGCCATTAAATGCAATTACACGCTTTACACATGTTTGTCCCTTTTAATAGTCATTGCTTTTCATTTAATTTTCCATCCTGCGCTAGATTTTTCATATGTACCAAATTTTTGTCTATCTCTGTAAATTATTATGCTCATTTGTGCTTTGAATTGCTATTGTTTCACTGTCTGTATTCACTTAACCTCCCTTTTCAATACTTCTCATTTACACATTGCCCCATTTGCATCCCCTTTCCCTGTTACTAATTATTTAATTTCTTTAGCACATTTCAGCAATTTGTACAGCCATATCACATTTGTTCATAGCTTTTCCTATATATCTCACGACACCATTCTATTTCTTCCTTTCTACAATTTACCCATAAAAGCCATAGTTTTGCCTTGTTGATAGGTTCCTACATCTTGATATCCCCTGCCTAAATCTCTTTCTAACACCTTGAATCCCCACACTTGTTTCACACTGTTTTTCTCTAATCCCTTGCACCTCCACACTTGTTTCATTCTGCTTTACCATAATCCCTTGTATCCCCACACCTTTTTTGCTCATTTTCTTAATCAGCTCAATTCCCATACTTGTTTCACTCTGTACTTGACATAGTGCAATTACATTTTTTATTTTCTTCTTCGCTCTGCTGTCATTTCTGATTTTCCCCCTTTCTCCTATATTTACACTGTTCATCACTTCCCCTCCATCAGTGCACACTGCATGTTTTCCATGCATTCCACTGCATTCTATTCCATAATAGAAGTTAGCCATTTCTTAATGACTCTGAGCATAAAAAACTCTTTAGACCTGGTAGAAAAAATTCAAAATCTTAAACTAAACCCCCATGGCACTTAAGTATCCTTTGATGTCTGCTACCTCTTCCCTAGCATTCCAATAGACAAACTTTTGATTCAACTTAAGAAACGGCTAACTTCTATTAACCTAGATGCCAATGCAATAGAAGAATATTTGGCAATGACTGAAATATGTATACAAAAAAATTATTTTTGTTTTCGATGGAAAGTATTATAAACAAATTTCAGGACTAGCTATGGGAAGCCCGCTATCGTCATTTTTGGCCAATTTATACATGAGCTTTTTCAAAACACATATAACTAAAGCCTTCCCTCATATTTTTAAAACATGGTACAGATACGTAGACATCTTTGCAATAGTGCACTACAAACAAATAGATGATGCTTTGAAACTACTCAACCTGCAAGAACCCAGCATAAAATTCACAGTAGAAACTGAAGAGGACTGTACTCTACCTTTTTTGGACCTTAAAATCACAAAAAGCAATGAAAAACTAGAATTTGGTATTCATAGAAAAGCAACACACACAGATAATTACATCAGAGCAAATAGTTTCAACCCAATTCCACACAAACATGCCACCATCAACAGTGTCACACACAGATTAGTAAATCTACCCCTCAGCCAGCAAGAATATCAAAAGAATACCATCAAATCTTAAAAACTGCAATTAAAAATGGATATGGAAAAAACCTTGTAGATAAAAAACTAAAATCATTCAAACTTCAAAAGAGATTAAAACAGATCATAGCTCTCACACCAATAAAACAAAAAATTAGATTTGCTAAATTTATTTACCACCCCTGGGCCACAAAAAAGTTCCAAAAAATATTCAAGAAATACAATATAACAATGGCACCAAAAAACAATTACAACATTAAAAACCTACTTAACAGTAATAATACTGATAAGATAAAACCAGAGGAAAAGTCAGGCATTTACAAGATTAAGTGTAAAGACTGTGAAAAAATTTACATAGGGTGGACAAAAAGAAACATAGGCACTAGAAAGAAAGAACACTTCAGGCACTTAAGATACAAAAATATTGATAAGTCTGCAATAGCAGCTCATTTCTGGTCTGAAAATCATGAAATTGAAGATAGCAACGAATTACTTAAATACGTACAAAAACATAATGAACTCGTCATATGGGAGAGAATATACATAGAAAAACATAAAAACCAACTAATGAACTTTGAAATCCCGCCAGAAGAGAATCCCACATTTAAGTTCATCACTAAACCAACAAATGGCAGCAGCAACTCCAGAATTACCCACACCACTGGATCAAGCTTCAAGTCGCATAAGAGCCGAAGATGCAAACGATGGTTTGCGAAACATGTTGTTCATGTCGTGATTAATTTAATTCGGAGGACCACTTGATTTTAGCAGAAATCAAGGAAACTGATTTTGTGGACTGTACTCGATAGAGCTGTATTCATATCTCTAGATAAATTTATTGCACACGCTACATTTCTTATATGAATAATCATAAAGAAGACAATACATTTAACATTTAGATAAACTAAAAAACGTCTTTCCATTGCAACAACGTTGCACTCAGCCACACAACGAAACACAACACATATCTTCTACGTCTCAAACATGTCTGACTAACTAACCGGAAAAAGACTACTTTCTTGCATGCTGGCGAGTCACATGACCAGTTTGCCGCATAACCGGCGCCAAGTAAAATATTCATGCGCCCGACAAACAAATGAATATCATGGTGCAAACATACTGGGGCCCAAAAACTGAACAGTTTTTTAATTTAACATAGGCACACTTTGAAAAATATCACTGTTGTTCTTGAACTGGCAGAGGACACAGTTTCACAATGGGACGCCTATATTCACCCTTAGAAGTTCGCACTGTAGCTACCCGCACTAAACCATCACCACCAGGATGAGTCTCAGTGATGATTCCAAGTTCCCAATGCAGAGGAGATGAATTGTCTTCCATTAGCAGGACCATGGTGTCTGCCTTAAGATTTTCACTGGAACTGGACCACTTTTGCCTCTGCTGGAGTGAATGTAGATAGTCGGTTGACCACCGCCGCCCCACATGTTGTAGACGATCTTGGAGCTGTTGCCATTTCTGTAACTGATTCAGATTGTCAGAACATGGTGATGGTATGGAAGTTAATGGTTCTCCAATGAGGAAATGACCTGGAGAAAGGTAGGAAGTATCAAAAGGATCATCAGTAAGGCGTAGCAATGGATGGGAGTTCAAGCAAGCCTCAATTTGAATTAGTAATGTGGTTAATTGTTCATAGGTCAGTACTTGTGTACCCATTACTCTATGAAGATGATATTTCATAGATTTCACTGCAGCCTCATGTAATCCTCCAAAGTGGGGTGAGCTGGGTGGTATAAAATGCCATGTGCATTCATTAGATGAAGCGTAGTCTTGTACAATCTCTTGGTGCTTGCGAGATTGCAAAAGTAGTCTAAGTTCTCTAAGTTTGTTGTTAGCACCTACAAAATTTGTGCCATTGTCACTTAGGATCTCTTTACACAATCCTTGTCTAGCTGTAAACCTTTGTAAGGCAGCAACAAAAGCATCAGAAGTCATGTCTGAAACCAACTCAATGTGAATTGCCTTTGTGGATAAACAGACAAAGATAGCTATTTAGGCCTTCACCTGACTCTTGCTGCGAGGCGAGCCATAACGTAGGAAGACTGGACCAGCGTAATCAACTGCAACTCGTAGGAAGGGTCTCGCTGGAATCACTCTGTAGCTAGGTAGATTGCCCATTAATTGTTGAGCTCCCTTGGCCTTGAGTTTGAAGCACGGCAAGCACTTGTATAGGACTGACTTAAGAGTTTCCCTTATTCTCGGTATCCAATAACGTCGAAGAGAAGAGGTAAGTAGCTGATTGGAAGCATGCAAAGGTTTAATATGTTCACTTTCAATAATTAGTTTGGTAAGATGATGCTTAGGAGGTAAGATGAGCTGATGTCTTGACTGGAAGGGAGTTTCAGCCTTGTCAATTCTTCCCCCTACTCGGAGTAAACCTCCATTGTCGACAAATGGATGCAAAGATTTCAATGAGCTTTTAGTAGGAACGTGTCCTTTATCATTAAGTTCTGTTAACTCTGTGATATAAGCTGATTGTTGAGCAAGTTTAATGCAGCAGTGCAATGACTGTTGAAGCTCAAGTGCTGAGAGAGGACCTTGCCGTCTTGTGTTGCTGTTTCTACAGTTGAATGCAAATCTCAGCATGTATGCTGTCACTCTCTGCAGGCGTAACAATTTTGAAAAATGAGAAATGATATCATCACTTTCTGTAGTGACCATCAAGCATGCAGTAGTGCGTTGCTCAGTCGCATCTTGAATATCTAATCGTTTGGGTTGTTCTGGCCAAGATGCAAAGGGTTGTGAGATCCAATCAGGACCTTTCCACCACAAGTCATTTGAGGCAAGAGGTTCAGTTGAAACTCCTCTTGAAATGAGATCTGCTGGATTATTTTGAGTAGCTACATATCGCCAAGCAGCAGTTTCTGATAACTCTTGTATTTGTGAAACTCTGTTGGCTACAAAAGTCTTCCATTTGTGTGGGTTGGATTTAATCCATGCTAGAACAATCATAGAGTCCGTCCATAGATAGTTCTGTGAAGTCTGCAGCTTAAGGTTAGCTACAACCTTGTAAAGTTTAGCGAGTAGTAAAGCACCACAAAGTTCGAGCCGAGGAATGGTTTGTTTCTTTAATGGTGCAACCTTGGATTTGGAGCAAAGAAGTCTGGTTTTCACCTCATTGCAGCTGTTCATAGAACGAAGATAAATACAGGCACCATAAGCCTTTTCTGAGGCATCGCAAAACCCATGTATTTGTATGTCCTTTAATGTACCTGTGATTAGGACGTGTCTTGGAATACGTATAGCATGAATGATGGACAATGTCTCGCAGAAATTTAGCCATTGTTGGATGAGGTGAGATGGTATCAATTCATCCCAACCGAGTTTTTCCAACCAAAGAGATTGTAGAAACATCTTGGCATTTATGACAATAGGACTCACTAGGCCTAAAGGATCAAAAATAGATGATATGACAGAAAGTATGCTTCGTTTGGTGTAGCTAGAATTTAGATTATCCTGAAGAGATGGATTGTCTTGTATCTGGAATTGATCTGTTCCAGGATGCCAGAGGAGACCAAGAGCATGCACATTTTCACTGCTATCCAATGAAAGTGGAAGTTGTGTCTCTCTGTGTTCCGGTGGAATGGATTTTAAAATATCTTCATGATTAAAACACCATTTCCTAAGTGGGAATCCACCACTGTCTAACATCTGAAGTAGCTGCCTCTGAATATGTAAAGCTTGCTGTAGATCATTATGACCACATAAGCAATCATCTACGTAGAAGGATTCACGGATAGCTTGAGAAGCTAGTGGATATTTAGCCTCTTCCTCTGAAGCTAGTTGATGCAAAGTCCTTATGGCCAAAAAGGATGCAGGTTTGGTACCATATGTGACTGTAGTAAGAGCGTAGTCCTTGATAGGTTCATCTTTGTTTTCTCGCCATACTATTCTTTGAAGATCTTGATCATCAGGATGCATTTTCACTCGCCTGTACATCTTAGAAATGTCAGCTGAGAATGCATAGCGATAAGTTCTGAATCGTAAAATTATGGAGATAAGGTCATCCTGAATAATAGGACCTAACTTCAGCACATCATTCAAGGATAGTCCTGAAGATGACTGCGCAGATGCATCAAATACAACTCTGGTGCGAGTAGTAGTAGACAAAGGTTTGAAAACTGCATGATGCGGAAGATAGTAACAAGGTTTGCCTTCCTTTGGTGGTGACACTTGCTTCATGTACCCCATGGATTCATATTCAGAGAGAAATTGAGTGTAATCTTCTTTAAGTGTGATGTCGTTTTGAAGATGTCGTTCTAAGTGCATAAAGCGATTGATGGCTTGCTGTCTAGATTCACCTAAGCGATTTTTGTCCTCCTTGATGGGTAGACGAACTGTAAAGCTACCATCGACATTACGAGTGGTTGTTTTTACATAATATTCTTCACACTCCTTTTCCTCCTTAGTAAGAACATGCTGAGGAAATTCTTCCAAATCCCAGAAACGTCTTAACTGTGTGTCAAGGTTATCAGTGCTGATGAAGAAATTATGCTGAGGCGAAGGCTTAGCCTTGTACTTGTATGATGACCTTGGAATAGGGCCTGATATTATCCAACCGAGGGCTGTGCTGGCTAGTATAGGATGTCCTTGTCTCTTTAAGGTTTTCCCATGCAATAACTCGAAGAATAAGGAACTTCCAATTAGGATTTCAACTTCATCAGGAATGTTGAACCTAGGATCTGCTAATGGAATGCTAGAAGGAATATTCCAGTTGCACAAATTGATATGTGTGGAAGGTAGTTTTCCTGTTATACGAGGAAGTACTAGACATTCAATTTTAGTCTTAAAATCATGTACCATAGATTTCAGATTGACCTGAGCATGGTGAGTGGCCGTAGAAATGGTGCCATTTATACCATTGATAGGCGTATCAGCTGTCACCTTATTAAGCTGTAAGCGCTTCGCAAGATCTGCAGTTATGAAATTGGATTGACTGGCAGAGTCGAGGAGATGCTCTACATTGTATGAGATTGCCATATCTGTCTTCCACTTGCACTAGTGCGGTGGCAAGCAAAACCTGCTGTGTGGATTTTGATTTAAAAGAACAGTAGCTAGATGGCGCGTCAATTGTTCTAGTAGAATCATTTACAGGACTAGAAGTTGCACGTGAAGCATTTTTTCTGTTACTATCATGAAGCAACTTGCTGTGAGTGGATGAGCCACAATTGCAGTATGAGGCACGATTACAAGTACTTGATATGTGATTAGGAGCAAAGCAATTGGCACAAAGGCGCTTGGATTTAATGAAAGTCCAACGCTTATGCACATTAAGGTTTTTGAAGTCATCACAATTATGTAGCATGTGATTGCACTGACAAAATGGACATACACGATCACTCGTGGATAGGTAAGAGTGTTTACTATCTCTGCTGTTGGGCTTAGCAAAGTGCAAGTCAGTCTTAGGCTTAACTACTGTCTTGTTACATGCAGTGTTAGCAAGCAATTCAAAAGAGTGTGCTCTTGCTTCTAAAAATTGCATAAGATCCTTCAAAGAAGGGAAGTCTTGAGAATCTATTTTACTCTCCCATTCTCTGCGTGTGGTGTCAGACAAATGTTCTAGGAGAAGTTGCATTAAAATGATTTCATGCAAAGGCACTTCAAGTTTTAATGCTTCAATGGCATTCAAGTTATTTTGAAAATGGTTGAGCAAGGTACGTAGTTCATTTACTGTTTCCTTATGCATTACTGGTAGTGCTAATAAATTTTTTATATGAGCTGTAGCTATTAATCTTGTATTGTTATAGCGTGAGCATATGAGCTCCCATGCTACATCAAAATTTTCACTAGTGACAGGTATGTTCTGTATTAGTGAATGAGCTTGTCCCTTGAGAGAGGAAAGTAAGTAGTGATATTTCTGAATAGCATCTAAAGCTTGGTTGTTTACCACTAAGCTTGTAAATGTATCATAGAAATGTTTGAAATGAGTAACATCACCCTCAAATTTAGGTAATTGTATCACAGGCAGTTTGATAGCTTTAGCTGCTTGTGACGATTGCGACTGCACTGTGTGCTGCGAATGTCCAGAACCATTTTCTTGCTGTTCATGATCCTGCATTAATTCAGCTAACCTAGCTTTCAATTCGAGGTAACTGTTTCTTGTTTCCTCCTCGTGTTCTGCATGCATATCTAATTCAGTTTCCGCTTCCACAAGAGATTCAATTTGGGTCTGAATAGCTTCATATTTGTCCCAAATTTCACTTAAGTTATCGAAATTAGCTCTCAATATGAAAATGTTGACCTGTTCTGGTAATTCATCAAGAAATTTTCGAACAAAGGTAAATTTTCTTTTAATTATACCCCTTCTTTTGATAAGAGCTTTCAAATCCTGCTCCATATTGAATGTTATGAGACTTGCTTAAATGAGAGAAAGAAAGAAAAGGAATGTTCTGACCTGAAATGTGTTGCGATGCAGGCTACTGCGTCGTTGCAAATGAAATACTGATAATCTGCTGTGTAGATCCCGATGCCTGGCGTCCTGGGGCCCACTGAATCCATGCAAAAGAAACTGTTGTGATGCCCAATAATATCCGGCCCGGAGGACCAATGTTCGTATCGTGATTAATTTAATTCGGAGGACCACTTGATTTTAGCAAAAATCAAGGAAACTGATTTTGTGGACTGTACTCGATAGAGCTGTATTCATATCTCTAGATAAATTTATTGCACACGCTACATTTCTTATATGAATAATCATAAAGAAGACAATACATTTAACATTTAGATAAACTAAAAAACTTCTTTCCATTGCAACAACGTTGCACTCAGCCACACAACGAAACACAACACATATCTTCTACGTCTCAAACATGTCTAACCGGAAAAAGACTACTTTCTTGCACGCTGGCGAGTCACATGACCAGTTTGCCGTATAACCGGCGCCAAGTAAAATATTCATGCGCCCGACAAACAAATGAATATCATGGCGCAAACACATGTCATCAAAATAGGTACGTAAATGAAGCCGATGTGTAATAAATACGACTCATCTATAAATTAATAATTGAATCAATAAGTTTGTTGATTTGTAATGGTGCCAAGGCTGCTGGAATTTACTTGTTGAATGCAGTTAATGGTTGAGAGCAGGTACACGACTTGACCACCATTCGGGCTGTTCCAAACAGCATGCCAGCCTGGAATGAATGAATGAATGTATGCTTTTGAATTAATGGTACTGCCCTTTGGCATCATATCAATGATAATCACATCCTCACAGTCCTAAAACACTGACCATGCCTTCCTAGCTTACTTTACATCCATTTATTAGAATAAAATCAGTACACTGTATTTTCCTGGCTTTCATTTTGTGCTCTGCTGTGCCATCTCTGACTCTGCAGCTGAGATTGTGTCACCATCTTCAGAAATTCTGAAGCAGCCAGTCATGACAATAAATTCATAAGTTTGGTACATACCATATGATATGAAGCTTCAACTTGAGTTTCTGTTGGGTGACAGGCTTTTCTGGGCTTGTGCAGGCTTTTTCTGATAAAACAAAAACAAATAAAAAAGTTTTTCTTTTTGGTTTATTACAGATTAACAACCTGGAGTTGTTGCTTACAAAAGTTTCACGCACATTACCCAAGCTTAATTACTTAAGTCTCTTGGGAAACTTAGCTTGCCCAAATCAACTCTCAGACTCTGAGAAGGATGAGGAAGATTATCAAAGATACAGGTAAATTTTTATTTATTTCCTTCCTAGCTTACATTGTCCAGACATATTTAAGCATACAAGGAAACAATAGTATTACCTAGTACTGTTATATTAACTTTGTAAATCTCTTGGAACAAATTTAAGCAGTCCTGTGTAGATTTTGCAAAACCTAAAGTAATTTAATGTTTTGGTTATTCTGATAACTGTACAAGTATTGTTAAGTATAATTGGTAAATAGTTCATAGTAGCTACATAACATTTCATTCATGATTGTAATATCATTCTCGCTGCCATAAGGTTGTATGTCAGTTGAGATTTTTACAAGAAGTCTGATTAAAACATAAAATAGCTGCAAAAATGCTTTTTTGCTTCTAGAGCTGAAACTTACACCAATTTACACTGTTTTAATGTACTGTTTCAGCCTTACTGATGTTGAAAAATTAGTTTCATAAAAATATGACAACATAATATCTAAAGGCAAAATCAGAGAAAAGCCAGTCCTCTGACAGTATAGTGACAATATTTTATACAGGATGAATCACCTAAAACTTGCACTGTGAATATTTCCAAAATGGAAAGTGCTATTGATGTGCGGTTTTCACAGCATTGTTTGGTAGTTAGGGGCTCGTAGATTTTAATAACACTTAGAAGGTGTATTTTTGGAGCAAACATACACTTTTTTAATGGAACAATGCCTGAGTACATAAACCAATCAAAAGTATGGTAAAGTAGAATGTTAATAGTGTTTTCTGCAGGATTCTATGTAGTGCCAATAGTTCATGAGATATCTTATTTTGAAACTTTTACACACCAACAATTATGTGTTCCACCATTCAACCAGCTTAGTCGTGAGATATGATGTTGATATGGATTGTTTACATGTGTATGCAGTTCATTTGTGCACTGTAATGTTCTAGTCAGTTACTGATAGTTGAAGAAGTTGGTTGTAAATAAAAATGGGATTTACAAATGCAGAAAAAGCCGACATGCTTATAGTATACGAAGAGTGTAGGAAGAATGCAGTTCGTTCTTGTATGGTGTATACGGAAAGATATCCCAATACATGTGAACCATCTTGGCAATTATTCATCAACCTCTTCAACCAGTTATGTGAAAGTGGTAGTGTAACACCAAGAAAATGTAAGAGAAACAAACAAATGACTGGAGATGTAGGAAAAATTAATGCGTCTAACTTTATTTTTATCAGCAATGAGGCGCCGTAATGGGGGTGGTAGAGGTTTCTGAGCACTAAAATTGGCACGTCTAGGGGGAGTAGCTTGTGCCATGGCTGAGGCCATAATAGCTGTGATAGTGGTGGCCAGCTGATCTGCCTCTTCAGTGGAGTTGCAAGGAGTTAACTTGGTATTCTGCTCTGCCATTATTGCAGTGTACTTGATCCAATTTGTGAAGCGTGGATTAGTGGGTTAGGGTGTGCCTTAGCAGTTGCACGGGCTTGAGAGAGAAAGAGAAGAGGATAGTGATCTGAGGAAAGTTCAGGGATAGATAAAATTTGAGGGTGCCCGCAAATATTTTTGAAGAATGGCAATATCCAACCAATCTGGTGGATGGCGGTCCCCATAAGTGATTGTGGGTGATGTAGGAGCAAGTACAGCAAGGTTGTGGCATTCTAAATAGCGCTCAAGAAGAGAACCTCTCGAATTGCACATTGTAGAGTTCCACAACGTGCTTTTGGCATTGTAATCACCCATAGCTATTGTGGGTGAGCCTGCAAAGAAAATCATATCCAGTTCACTGACGTTGAAAGGCCTGCTAGGTCGTATATATACTGAATAGATGTTTAGAGGTCCTCTGTTGGTGGACACTTGGACCCCTGTGGCCTCTAACACACCAGTGTTTGGCAGATGTAGCCAGTGGTGTTGTAAAGTGCGGCTAATGTATATTGCTGTGCCACCATATCCATCAGCCCTGTCTGTCCTGTGACAGGTCATACCTGGGATGGAAGCTTTCAAGTGGCTGGAAAGGTGCATTTCCTGCACCAGGAATACCTGCACTTTATTGCGAGGAAGCTTGCAGCTTCTTTTAGCTTATGCCGCAACCCGTTAGCATTCCAGGAACATATTCTCAGACTCTGGATGTTAGTTAGAATCTTATTGCTGTCTGCCATATTGTCCTAGGAAGGTAAATACACTGTGGACCAAGATAGTGGATGGAGGTATCTTGACAGGTCGCTGGGCTAGTGCATCTGCCAAAGCTATTGCAAAATCAGTTTGCAATTCTATTGGAATTCTATCCATAAGCTTCAGAAACTGATCGTCAGGGATAGTAGTGCATAGCGGTGGTGGTGATGAGATTTTGGATGCCTGAGGTTGATGGGCAGGCAGTCGTTGTTGGGCCAGTTGTCGTGTTCCAGAAGACAATATGGGTTTGTACTGTTGGATTGACACAGTCTTAGAAATGGCACCAGTTTCCGAACTGCTTGCTACCTTCCTTTGTGGTAATGGCAGATTTTGCTTCCTCTGGGTGGCTGAGGATTCCTTAGTTGTAGCAACGGTAGGAATTTCCTTTTCAGATGTAACGTTTTCAGCAGGCTGGGCTGTGTTTTCAACATTGTTTTGGGTGGCAGCAGCGTAGCTAGCAGCAGCGTAGCTAGCATATTGTATCTTCACTGGTGGTGGTAGTCTTGGGTAACAGGTACCCTTAAAGGCTTTGGGTAGACCCATAGGGTTCGGTACCTTGGGTGCAGCATCATGTCTTGATCTCTGACCATTTTTATGAGGTGCATTTCCACCCTGGCTTCTTGCCAAACTGGGCACTTGGCGTACCTGCAGGAGTGGTCTCCAGCTGAGATGGAACGGAGCATGGACCTAACGGAAGACCTAAACGAAAACGGTCTACATCAGGGGACTCTGTTTGGGGTTGACTTGTGTTTTTTATGTTGGATTCAAATAACGGTAAAGCCGGTTTCCAGACCGTATTTAATTGAAGTCTTACGTCTCTGCTGAGATTACGTCTTTCTGAAAGGATAGCTAAAGCTTCCTTAACTCTCCGTGGCCAGTAGCTCGCACTTTTGGCAATAATTGTTGTTCCTTCAAAATCGGCCCAGTGTTCCTGTTCGAAACAATGTTCAGCCAGACCTGATTTTTCGCTGGATTTTGCTTCCTCTGGGTGGCTGAGGATTCCTTAGTTGTAGCAACGGTAGGAATTTCCTTTTCAGATGTAACGTTTTCAGCAGGCTGGGCTGTGTTTTCAACATTGTTTTGGGTGGCAGCAGCGTAGCTAGCAGCAGCGTAGCTAGCATATTGTATCTTCACTGGTGGTGGTAGTCTTGGGTAACAGGTACCCTTAAAGGCTTTGGGTAGACCCATAGGGTTCGGTACCTTGGGTGCAGCATCATGTCTTGATCTCTGACCATTTTTATGAGGTGCATTTCCACCCTGGCTTCTTGCCAAACTGGGCACTTGGCGTACCTGCAGGAGTGGTCTCCAGCTGAGATGGAACGGAGCATGGACCTAACGGAAGACCTAAACGAAAACGGTCTACATCAGGGGACTCTGTTTGGGGTTGACTTGCGTTTTTATGTTGGATTCAAATAACGGTAAAGCCGGTTTCCAGGCCATATTTAATTGAAGTCTTACGTCTCTGCTGAGATTACGTCTTTCTGAAAGGATAGCTAAAGCTTCCTTAACTCTCCGTGGCCAGTAGCTCGCACTTTTGGCAATAATTGTTGTTCCTTCAAAATCGGCCCAGTGTTCCTGTTCAAAACAATGTTCAGCCAGACCTGATTTTTCGCTGGTTGCATCAGGCAGATACTCCTACTATGTTCTTTTATTCTGGTGGCTATTCTCCCGGTTTGCCTGATGTAATGAATCCCACATTCGCAGAGAATGCGGTAAACCCCCGGCACTCTCAGTTTGAGGTCATCCTTAACCGGTCGGAGTAGATTTCTGATTTTGGGTGGTGGAACATGTATAGTTTTAATGTTGTATTTTGACAGTATTCTGCTGATAATACTGGATAGCTTGCCGGTATATGGGATGCATGTGGTGGCCGAAGGTTCGACTGTTGTTTGTGGAGTGGAGTCAGGTGGTTTCTTGTGAGTGGCCCTGGAGATAGAGGTTTTGATATCGCTGGTTTTGTAGCCGTTTTGCCGGAAAGTATAGCTGAGGTGTTTCAGTTCTGTTAGATGCTCTTGTTCACAGATGGCGGCCGCTCTGTGAACAGCAGTGTTCAATATGCTGATTCTTTGGGATTTATGATGGAAGCTTTCTGCATTGAGATATAGGTCTGTGTGGGTCGGTTTACGGTAAACAGTATGGCCAAGTTTACCATTGCTGAGCTTGAAGATGATGTCGAGGAATGGCAAACTCCCATTTTTGTCTACCTCCATTGTGAATTGGATCTGTCGTCGACGACTGTTTAGGTGTGCTAAGAAATCCGGCAGTGTGTCCTTCCCATGAGGCCAGATGACGTAAACATATCTGTCCACATATCTGTAAAAATGGGACGGTTTAAGTGGTGCCGTGTCTAGAATTTCATGCTCGAGATGTTCCATGAAGAAGTTTGATATCACTGGTGATAGTGGAGAGCCCATCGCCATGCCGTCGACTTGTTCATAGAAGATATCATTAACCACGAAGTACGTTGAGGCCAGTGTATGTCAGAATAGCTCTGTGATGTCGGCAGGAAATTGTTCTGAAAGAAGTTGGATGGTTTCATCTAGGGGTACCCTTGTGAATAAGGAAACTACGTCGAAACTGACGAGTATATCAGAAGTGGAGACGTTGATATTCTTGAGGATTTGTACAAATTCAGATGAATTCTTGATGTGGTGTTGGCACTGGCCGACGAAAGGTTGCAGCAATTTAGCCAGGTGGGTACATAGCTGGTAGTTAGGGCTACCCCTGGCATCTACTATAGGTTGCAGTGGGACCCCAGGTTTGTGGATGTTAGGTAGCCCGTAAAGTCTTGGTGGTCTGGAGTCTGAAGGGGTGACTGAACTTTGAACCTCTTTAGGGGGGCTAGATTTCTCAATGAGCTGGGTTGTCCGTCTCTATTGCATTGGTAGGGCCCTTCTGGAGTATCTTGTATGATGGATGTTCCAGTAGCTGTTGAATTTTCCTATTGTAATCCAGAGTGGAAAGAATGACCGTGGCGTTGCCTTTATCTGCTGGTAGGATCACAATGTTGTCCTAGCGGAGCATTTTAAGAGCCTTCCCCTCTTCTCGGCTGAGGTTGGATTTAGGCAGGGATGTCCTTCTTATTGCATTGGCTACTGCAGTACGTATTTCATCTGCGCTGTCCACGGTGAGCTCCTGAATGGCAGGTTCAATACTGCTGATGTCTGCTATTGGAATATGACTTGGAGTAGGTGCGAAGTTCAGGTCTCTGAAGAGAACTGAAATGCTGGCTTGGTCCAGGGTTTGGTCTGTGAGATTGATGACCAGACGATCAGTCGGTAAAGGCTCTGCTGCATCTGGTTGCTTGTTGAGCGAATGAAACTTCTTGGATTGGCGGGCTGTGTTGCATAGTATAGTGTGGCCTCTTGTGTGTGTGGAGATCTCTACCATATCCCAGTCCATGGGTGACAGTTTAGAAGAAAGAAGCCAGAACGACTGTAACAACTGTTGGTCCAGTGAATCAAGTCTGTAGCGTGTATGATGTATGCGTTCTCTTACCAGAGCTGTGCTGGCACGTCTCAGGATTTGTCGGCACTCCTGGTCTTGATGGGATACCGCAGTCTGGCAAACTTTGGTATGGTGTCTTCATCTCTGCATCTCAAGAGAAATGTCAACAAGTCAACACAGAGTCCCCTGACGTAGACCGTTTTCTTTTAGGTCTTCCCTTAGGTCCATGCTCCGTTCCATCTCAGCGGCCACGCCTCAGCGCCTCCCATTGGCCTGTGCAGAGCACAAGGACTATCCCTTAAATAAAGGCATGATGCTAGTTCAACTCATTCAGCATATCCTGAAGACGGGAACAATGTATGCTCCCGAAACGTCGGTACATCACCAAATCTACACCTGGCTTAAAGCCCGAGAAAACTTGGAATATTTAAAAGTCGTAGTCAAATCTTGTGGTCCTTGCTACTTAGATGTAAGAAGAACAGAGGAAGGTAAAAGTTTTACATCTGTCAACCCATTCATCATACAGAAAGGCCTAGATAAAATAGCTGGTGTAGTAACGTCCTGCACAAAATCTAGAAATGGCACACTCCTGGTAGAATTAATTTCAACATCCCAGGCAAAGAAAATATTGAGTGCTAATATGTTAGGGAGTTACCCTATACTTGTCGATGTGCATAGTGTTGTAAACACTCGTGCATTGGACAGTATGTTCAACGAGGATATTCAGGAGAACCTTCAAGAACAAGGTGTAACAGCAGAGAATGAGGGGAATTGGTCCCTTCTTGTACTCTGTTTCTGACATTTGATCAAGTTTATCTCCCACAAAGGATAAAGGCAGGGTATGGAGTAAATAAGTAATTTGTATTTCCATTTCAATTACAATATTATTATACCTTTACATACAGTATGCGCAAGATACGAAGAGCGCTGGATTTACGGGGTAGTGCAGGTAGAGGGGAAGTTGTGAGAGCTAATGCTCTTTTGTTTCTGCTGTGTGGTCAACCTTGAAAAACAAAGTTCAGCAAAATAGTGTGTAAGATAAGCGAAGAGATGCGCCGCAAGTGTGAGATCTGTGGACAAACATTAAATTGAACTCGATCCTATAAGCTGTATATTTATTTACTTACTATTTATGAAACACATAAAAACAGTAAACAAATATGACAGCCATAAATACTCATTCGCTTTGTGATTCTTCGAATTCTGAGTCCACTGCATCGGGGTTTCATCGCTAGTATCCTCTGATCTGTTGATAATTTCATCAATTGCATTTTCAATTACACCATTATTTCTCCAATATTTAATTTCCAGTTCTTGCATTATCCTTCCCAATCCGTCGCAGTTACAGAAGAGAATGCTTCTATAGCAAGTTTCTGCAGATTTGTGGCTGACATATCACCAGTAACATTGTGTCCTCTGAAAATGTTCTTTATTTTTGCCCATGCCAGTTCAATTGCATTGAGATCACAGTTATACGGAGGTAAACGAATAATAGTGTGTCCACTTTCAAGAACCATAACATCCACAACATACGTAAGTCTTGCTCCTAGGTTTTTGGCCTCTATTAAATACCGGTGTAGCTTTGGTAATGGAGGGAAATAGAAAGCTGTGTAGAAATATACAAAGGGCTAAGAGCAAGAGAAAAAGAAAGATAAAAGAGCAAGATATAAGGAAAAGGAGGAAGCCAAAAAGGAAAGGATTGAAGGGAAAAGAAGAAAGAAAGAAAACATCACTATTAGTTATTACCATACACAGATCACAGCCTTACCTGCATTTTCCTGGTGTTTTTGGAGATTCATTGGGATGAGATGTACAAAACTATTTAATACGCCTGACGGTGCTGACGCTTTTTCCTGTGTAAGCAGCAGCTCGTTCTATTGATTTGCTGAGTGGGAACATTAACTGGTTGTTATCCTTTTCTATATCGCAACTTTCTGCAACTTTCGCTATTATTTTGCGGCCATCACTATGCACGACTGTATGTTCATGTTTCGGAGTTGGAGTTTGTTACTCGGAAGGCACATATGATGATGAGTTTGGTGTGCCCTAAGCCATAATTACAAACCGGTTAAGCTGTAGTAATTAACCTCAAGCTTGCACAAAACGAATGCACACAGAAAACAAAGAGCGCACATAAAAGCTTAGCATATTAGTCAATAGATGTCAGAGTGCACTAGTTTAGTGTACTAGTATAGCGCATTTCATGTTTCTAAGTTGTCATCTGTGTTTACGGAGTTAGCCGAAACCTACTGAGTGAGGTGTTGGGAGACGAATGCTCAAGATAAATTGCGCATACTGTACTTAATACTACACTGAGTTACCCTTGGGCCCAATAGACTCAAACTCTGAGGTTGTCAAGCTAATGGGTCCCTATTGGCAACTTATCTAAAACACTTCATCATTTTCATCATATTTATGTGTCTTCCTCAACCATTTGGCTCTTACTTTGCCCAAAAAGTTCCCAATTTCAATTAAATTCTCCTAGTTTTTACACTCATTAACTTCATTACTTGAATTTCTTTTGGTAGCCTTGCCCATTCTTTTTTACCTATCTTCTCCCTAAGCAACCTAGTTTCTTCACATTCTAAAAGCAAATGCCATTCTTTATCCCTTTGGTGATACAATGGGCATTTCTCCAGATCCCTCCCTCTTCCCAAACCCTTCATTTTTACCACCCCTGTCCTGGCCCATGCAATTCTTCTCTTGCTGCTTTATCACAAATATCAGAGTATTTTTCCCTGTTCCACATTACTTTCATCTCTATAAATTTCCAGTGAGCTTTTCAAGTTGAAGCTTCCTAACATTTCTTGCCTTTCAATATCTTCCGTTCTTAACCTAAGTTCTTTCCAAAATCCACTTTGCAATAATTCCCTGTTTTCCCACATGACACCCAACCCTATTTTAAACATCATTTCCTTTATATTATTTAGTCACGAATATTTCTGATTTAGTCTTTCCTGTACTATCAAGCATTGACACAGAATATTCTGCTCATCTAAACTCCTAATTCTCGCCCAATATTTTAACACCCTTTCCACTATTATCCCTCTAGTTCCCATTCTTCCCAATTCTGCTTGCGCCACTCCATTTGTTGAAGCTTGTGGTAAGCCCAAAACTTGTTTGCAAAAATTTCTATGTATCACATTCATATTTACACCCCCGCTCCTCCAAACCCCATATCTCTGCCCCATAGGACATTTTTGCTTCTACTACGGCTGTGTAAATTCTCTCCAGCTGTTTTATTTGTATTCCTGGTAATTTATCTAGGCATGCTTTAATACCTTTTAATGCAATTTTACCTTTTGCCATTGCCATTCTCTTCTGCTCTTTCCAACCTCCGTTACTGCTTAATTGTACTCCTAGATAATTAAATGTATTGACCACCTCATTTTCTCTTCCTTGCCAGTACCATTTCTCCTCTTTTCTTAACTTGTTGCCTTTCTTAAATACCATAATTTTGGTTTTGTATACATTAATTCTAAGGCTCCATTTCTTACAAAATTTTACCTATTGCTCCAATTGCTATTCCCACTTTGGAAATGGTTCCTGCTACTAAATCATCTGCAAATAGCAACCCAGGTATTTCCCTGCTATTAATTATTGGCACATGCCTATTTTCCATTCTAATTACATCTAAAATATCATCTATAAACAGATTAAACAGTGTGGGGCTCAACTTACACCCTTGCCTCAATCCTATATTATTCTAAATGAATCTTGTTACTTTATTATTTGCCATCTTTATACAAAACTCATTGTCTATATATATACTTTGTAAACTCTGAATAAATCTGCTACTCATTCCTGTTTTACTCAATTTGTACCATAGTGCTTCATGATTTATTGTGTCAAAGGCCTTTTCAAAGTCAATAAATAACATATATGCCCTCCCCCTCTTATTTGGTAAATATTTACTTAACGCGCTTATCACAAAGATATTATCCACTGTTCTTCTGTCTTGCCTAAAGCCTGCTTGGAAATCTGATAGCTTGCTCTCGTCTTCTGCCCACTTTTGAACTCTCTCTGCAAAGACTCCAGTATATATCTTACCTAACACAGATTATAAGCTGATTCCTCTATAATTTGCAGGATTATCTACCTCCCCTTTATTCTTAAATATTGACACAACCATTCTTTTTCTCCAACTACTTGGAACCTTACCACCTTCAAATACTTTATTTAGAATTCTCACTAGCAAACTTAATCTATTTTCGTTTCTAGACAATGCCTTCCAAACCTTCCCTGGAATCCCATCTATACCACATGTTTTATTCCTTTTTAATCGTTTTAGTTGTTCCCTTAGTTCCTCAATTTTTATTCTACTATCTAATTGTGGATTTCTCCTATGCTATCCAATTCTCGAATACTTCCGTCTCCCCTCTTTTATCCCTAAAAGGCTTTCAAAGTACCTGCACCATGCTTCTGAACTTATGTTGCTTTCCCTAGTTCTACCCTTATAGGTTCGTTTCACTAAGGACCAAATTGCCTTTGTATCATTCAGTTTTACTGCCTCCCTCATTTTCTTACACACATTTTCCTCCCTTTCTTTCTTTTTAGCTTCCATAAGTTGCCTGTACCCCCATCTTTCAATTATAACATTTTCTCTTTCTCTTATGTCCCCTGTTAGTCTCCATTTCCTTAACTCCCTTATAACTCTCTGCTTTGCCTTGCTTCACTCTTCATCATACCAACCTCTTCTAATATTTGGTTTATCTATCACTCTCATTTTTGCCCCTGCCTGTTTCACTAACTCCTCTAATTGTATTACAGTTTCCTCAATTTTATTTTCTCTCAGCATTTCCTCTATACCAACTACCCTTCAACTCCTCCATAAATGTTTCTGCTTCCTCATCCCTCCATTTATATCTATGAATTTTTATTCCATTCTGCTCAGAGCATAATTCCTTCTCCTTATCAATACCTCCAAACACTACCCTTAAAGGAAACTGGTTACTAGAAGTAGCTATATTTAGGACCTCAAAATCTTTACAGTATTCATCTAAATCTGCTGAATATAGAATATAATCTATTACATTTTGACCATTTCTATTCATAAAAGTAAACTCCCCTAGACTGTCATTTCCTTTCACCCCATTGCACATCATCAAATCATTCTCCTCACAAAACTTTATTAGTTTCTTACCTTCATTGTTAATACATTTATCTTTGCTCCTTCTTTCCCCCCTCGTTTCTTAACCCATTTAATTCCCCTTCAAAATCTGTTAACTGCAATTGATTTTCCCCCACTCTTGCATTGATATCATCCATTATAACAAATTCTTTATGTATGCCTCTGTTTAATATTTCTTCCATGTTTTGTCTCATCTTAACAAATAACTGTGGGTCATAGAATTCTAAGGTATTTGGCGGGTTATACACTATTGCCAAATATACACTTTCTCTCCCTGAGGCGGTCCTTGCCAGTTAGGAACCTGGTTGAGTCCTCCCAGCACTCAACACCTCATAAAGTCAGGAAGGTGACGGATGAGGGTTACGGATGGGGGAGGTTTCCTAGACAGGTCGGGGTTTTCCTCGGGGTTCGTTCAGCATGGACTCTCTTCTTTGTTCCAGGGTGTGGGATACGTCCTGACTGGATGTGGTATGATCAGCAAAAAAAACACCTTGACTGTTCCATGATCAATTTATTCGCTACAGTAATTAGATACCTCACTCGCCACCCGTAAAGTCGCTGTTTGTAGACTCTTGTGTTGTTATTGGCGGTAACGAAAGAGTTCTTTACACGTGTTAAGTATTCAGTGTATTCCAACCGCACTGGTATGTACGACGTGGTTCCACTACGCCCGACTGACAGAGAGTGTCTCAACTATGAAAATCACGGATCCACTATCTCCTGGATTTCCCCCTCTATCGTTACATTTTGAATTTTTGTGTGAATCACGTGTGTAAGTTCTAAACTGTAATTGGTTGGTTTCAATTTCGAGTTTAAACCATCAGCTGAGAGCTCTGGGTGGCTTCTAATCGGGAAGGATGCGGAGACTCCATACGTCCCGTGTCTAGTTTTCCGGCGATGTCATGGTTCGAACCTGAGTCGCATGCGCCTGAGGATTTACATAGTTCATGTTGGATCTATTGGATGGGGGTGTTGGTGGGCGTGGCACATTTCTGTCACGTGTCATATCAGCGTTTGTATTTGTTGAATTCAATGGACTTCTGGGTCGATGGGTTGTCCTAGCATATTCATTGTGAAAGTTTCTAGGTGGATTGCTCCGGTTCGTGCCTCCTCGTCTGTTGAATGAAATGTACTGAATAGGTTAGTTATATGGGGGCCGATTATGTGTGTAATTCGTCCTCTCGTTCCTCTCTCGTCGGTCGTATGGCCTGGAGGTTCTCTGTCTATTGGACCAGTTCGTGTCAATATGCCTGTTTTGAGGTCCTTCTACCCTCATCCCATCAGTATTTTGCCTAGCGGGATGGGTATTTGTTCTGTGCCACGAGACTGGCACTTCTATCTGCGGGTCATGACCCTGCAATGCTGCCAATAATTCAATAGCCTCGCTGAGGGCTTGTGGCCTGGCAACAACTAAATGGTGACGAATCATATTTGGGTAATGTCTAAACATGGCATTAATAAAATCATGTTCGGAAAGAGGAGGATCAAGTAACTTGTTCAACTGACCCAATCTTAAGAAGTAGTCAGTCATGGATTCGTTGTTAACACGCTGATATCTCCCGTTATTGATCTGACTGAGAACGTTGTACTGAGCGACCGCATTCCAATATTTCTGTAGGAATGCAATTCTAAAATGTTCGTACTGCGCCAATTCTCCGATCGTTAAACGAAACTAGCTTAGAGCAGAGCCAGTTAAGCTCCTCTGAATTATGATCATTTTATAATTGTCGGGTATCTCTCTCAATGCGAAGTAAGACTCAATATCATTGATAAACTGCTTCGCATTGTCGCGAGCGCTGTCAAACGTCGGCAGAGGAAGTTCAGTGAGGAAATTCATGAGCATAGACGGAGGTGGGCGTGTCTCGATACCTTGAAATTCGTAACTAGTGTTAGGGGATAACAATGGAACGCTTACATGATCGCTCACTCTTCCCTCGACACTTATACCACTACCTGAGGTTATGGGCACCGTTGAGGCATGGCACTGTATATTACTGGTTTCGTGCCTGATCGCTGCTCGTATCTCAGTTACGGCAATTTCCTTTGCCTTTTCTTGCAATTTGTCGTACTGGGCGGCAACTACGTGTGTCATTTCTTCCCTTTGTTAATTTCGCTAAGATTTAAGCTTTGATTTTCACCCATTACAGCTTCCACTCCCTCTAGTTCTGTATTAATGCCTCTTTCCAATGCTTTATGTCTCTCTTCCATAGTGACACATGTGGTTCTCGCCTCAGACCTTACTTGTTCTAAATTATTTCTTAAAGCTACATCCATTATCTCTCTGATGCTGCCAACTTCGTTTCTATACTCAGATCTTATCTGGTTCATTTCTACCTGCGTGGATCCCAGTTCACTCCTAATGGCAGCCCGCTTCGGTAGCGTAGATGGTAGCATGTCTGCCTCACGTTCAAAAGGTCCCGAGTTCGAATCTCGGTCAGGGTGAGTTACCTAGATAACGTTTTTCCGGGGTTTTCCCTTATTCTTCAAGACGAATGTCTGGGTAACTCTAAGCTCCATGGACCCTGGACTCATTTGAGCATCATTTCAACCAATTCATTCACCGTCCGATATAACTTAACGTTGGGGCAGACGTAAATTACAAAAAAACTTCCTAATGGCACTTATTTCTACTTGTAACGTATCTCTGATGTGATTAACTTCACCCACTACGCTATTTAGTTGTTTCTCTGAGAGCTCAGCTCACATTGTTTCTCCGAAAGCTTAGCTTCCTGTTCCCTAAGTTGTTGACTTAACCTTAACTCCATTTCAGTATTTTGCGCTGTTATTTTATTGTCTATTTTTTTTTTGTATAAGGGAAACCCCGGAAAAACCTTACCCAGGTAACTCACCCTGACCGAGATTTGAACTCAGGACCTCTTGAACGTGAGGCAGACATGCTACCACCACGCTACCGAGGTGGGCTTTACTGTCTAATGTGCTAACTCTAGCTGTCATCTCATTAGCTTGTGCTGTGATTTTACTGTCTTAAGATATTCATTTTTTCTATCAGCTGAAGCATTAAGCTATCCATACTGCTTAGTCCTGGGTTGGCAAGAGAAGGAGATTGCTCTGCCATTCGAACTTCTACTTCTGGGACTATTTCTACATTAGCTTCCGTATCCCCAAATCCACTATTCACTACCATACATCTATCATCTGCCATTTCGTTATGTTTACTTATTACTTTTCTATTCCTAATTACAATTACTGCCTCGTTTCTTGAAGAAAGGAAAACTATTTTTTTACAGTATTCTGTTCCCTATTACTGGCTGCATCAGCCTATTTAAACATAAATGGTTTAACACAAGATTACAAGATTATTAGTATACAACTGAAATTGGTTGCACTTGCTCGTTGACGTCCATATCCGTTGTTAGGGTAATCCTGGGTAGGGGAATAACACTGGTTTGAAACTTTCACTAGGGGGGGGGATATAGGTTGTTGTTTCCTGGGGCTGTTCTGCTGGTGATGGCCGCTGTGTTGTCTCCGTCGTCGACTTCCGCCGGTGCTCCAGAACTCAAACTCTGTTGCGTCTTTTGTTCTCCGTGGATGCTGTAGTTTCCCTGCCGCGTCGGTCAGAACTCCAAAGCAAGCATACTGGTTGGCACCTTATGATGTTGTCTCACAGTTCTCCAGTCATACACATTGGTCAGGGCTTCGAAGAAATACACTTTAGTAGCCAAACACTATGACGCCATATTCAGGACCTCGTGATACAGGTTGGTCGCCAAATAGTCACTTGTACAGTCAGGTCTTCGATAACCACATTGGGTGCCAAATTGTGAGGCAGTCCTTGCCTGTTAGGAACCTGGTTGAGTCCTCCCAGCACTCAACACCTCATAAAGTAAGGAAGGTGACGGGTGAGGGTTACAGATGGGGGAGGTTTCCTAGACAGGTCGGGGTTTTCCTCTGAGTTCGCTCTGCATGGACTCTCTTCTTTGTTCCAGGGTGTGGGATACATCCTGACTGGATGTGGTGTGATCAGCAAAGAAAACACCTCGACTGTTCTATGATCAATTTATTTGCTACAGTAATTAGATACCTCACTCGCCACCCGTAAAGTCGCTGTTTGTTGACTCTTGTGTTGTTATTGGCGGTAACAAACGAGTTCGTTACACGTGTTAAATATTCAGCGTATTCCTGCCGCACTGGTATGTACGATGTGGTTCCACTACGCCCGACCAGCAGAGAGTGTCTCAACTATGAAAATCACGGATCCACTGTCTCCTGGATTTCCCCCTCTATCGTTACATTTTGAATTTTTGTGTGAATCACGTGTGTAAGTTCTAAACTGTAATTGGTTAGTTTCAATTTCTAGTTTAAACCATCGTACGAATTTTGTATGTGCACTTGACCGAATGTTGGTAGAAAGTTTCCCACAGGGTCCACTTATTTAATTCTGAGGCAGGTACGCTGCAAAATTTTAGGAATTCGGATAATCTAAGACTCTATTGTATCGATCACATACGTATTGGCATGGAAGAGAGACAGGGCGGCAGACCGACCTTCTACATGGTTCGGATGCTTTGTTTTCCTAGGGGTGGACCTGTTATGAAGAAAGCCGACCGACCATATGTTCTCAACCTGGAGGGACCTCATATTTGTTTCTTGGTAATAGCTATGTATTTCCTTTTGATGCAAAATAATCAGTATAGAATATCTATGTTAAGCTAATATTATTTTGATAGAACATATATTAAGCGACTTTATGTTTATGACCAAGGGGAACTATTACATCCCCCATACTCCACTTAACAGACACCACAAAACTGACTTTTCACCTAATTCATTCAATATTTTCACCTTTATTTTTAGGGTCTTTTTCACTAATAATCTTACACCTCCTGAACTTCTACCTTTATCTTTCTGTTTAGTGCCACATTTCCCATAAAAATCAAAATCACTCAAATCCACATGATTATCTCTTAACCAAGTTTCCACCACACCTATCACATCAGCCAGAATTAGAATTTGAGAAATTTCTCCACTTTTCACCTTGCCGCACCATCCATCAACATTCCAGAATATAACTCACAAAACCTTGCCCTATACAGATCCCTTTCTCTCAAATCTGAATTGCTGCACTTTGGCCTTACTTCTAGTTATACTTTCCATCTTTTTTCTCTTCTATTCATGGTCCAGTACTTGCATAATACTGCCTCCATCCGTAGATATAATGCTGAGACCCATTTCTCTCCACACGTTTAAGCCTGCTGTCGATGCAACCGCGTCACGTCTCACATTCTCAGTCAGCTATTGTTCTGGCCGAATATGCTTGCTCAGTGACGTGCTGAATGACGTCTGCTTCCTGCCTCCTTCCTTGTGTTGCGATGTATTGGGTGACGTAATCATTACTCCAGTTGCTCCGCCTCCTACTCCTCTCGAACTCGGTTACGTATACGGTTCCTCTCTGCTGGCCATGGATACTGCTTGCCTTTGCTCTTCTGTCCCTCGTCTACTATTTCACTGATGCCTTATTCCTTCGATTTATCCACAAATCTAGACCTCTAACAAAAGCTTTATCTCCTTTGGACCTGGTATTCTTCATTTCTTGTAGTAACATGTTCCTAGTTTCCCTATCTTTTTTCCCGTAATCTTGTTCAGTGAATATTCTGGTACCTTTTAATTTTTTGGTATTTGATAAAATTGTCCATTTTATTTTCGTTGTAGCACACCTGACGATCACTGGTCGCGGATTACGACCTTTCCTCCCAACTCTAAATACATCGCTTATCTCCCATCCTTCTATTTTTGACCCCATTTTATCCTTCAGAATCTCTTCAATCTGGTCCCAAACGTGTTTTTCTCTCGATTCTTCAACTCCGAAAAGTATCACATTTATTTTCCTTCTTTTATCTTCAGATTTTTCCAAGAATGTAATTCTTTGCTTGCATTCTATTTCTCTGTTCACTTCATCTTCAAATCTTCCCCACATTCTTTTTAACTCTTCAAATTTTTCATCCATCTTCTCGTCGATTTTCTTTTCCATTCCTTTGATACTTGCATTTGTATTTGTTATATCCTCTGCAATTCCTTTCAACATGCTCATTATATTTTGTTCTGACTCCGGCCCCGGATTTTGCTCAACTCCGCCGATCACTAGTAGCACTAAAATTATAAATATGAACCAGGCCATAGTCGCCAATAGGTTTTTTGAATCTCCGGCTCCTGATCTTATTTCATACGCAGCAAATAGCCCAAGTGGCGGCTACACCGTCACAAAAATGGGTAACTGTAATGCAAATTTGCAATATGAATGAGGCCACCATAACAGAGGATGTTCTTGTGCCTAGCTCACCAAAGAATTTGCAATCAGAACGTACAGCTCCAGCCACGCCAACTAAGATTACTGCCAATAAGAACACCTCTGCTATGTCACCTGATAAACGTCAATGTCAAGGACTAAGACCAGCCTGCCTGTTATGCACCAAGCACCAGCAAAATCGTTTAAGACCAAATATGACAGAACTGCATTCTTAAAAGAAACCATGAAATCTGATCTTGTTAAGTCTAAGGAAAAAAGGAGTCCAAGAATATCAGAGGACTGAGGAATCTTCTGGAGAGATCTCCGATCGACGACTTTCACCTTCGTTGATCTCTATATCTAATTGCTACGTGGCAAGTTTTCTATGGAAAAAGAGGCCTCTTCTGTAGAGGACATCGTGCAGGAAGATCTTGACCATGCTGTCAGAATGGCAGCGGAAAAAAGGCAGGACAAAGCTGCCTAAAAGAGTGTTATCCTAACACTCAAGAAAAAGGGCAAATTGATTAGAAAATCAACGTGATGTAGACTTAGGTTTGATATTCCATCCCATTATGATATCAAGGCAGTGTAGAAGGGGTTTTTTTTTTTTTTTTTTTTTTTTCAAAAGTTCAAACTATAAAATTATATCCCTTTTGGCCTTTCGTTTACTATAATTTATAGTTTCTCAGTTGCTTTTATCGTTATTCTGCATATATATCTTATTTGCCATTTTAGTGTGATTATTTTTTATAATTTATAGTTACATTTATATCTGGCTTTTGCCATGATTTAGTTTTTGAAAGGGCACTGATGACCAAGTAGTTGAATGTCCTTATATACACATCATTATCCTCATCAGGACCTGTTGAGTTGCTGTTGGTGCCATCACTTTTTCCTCTGTCGTCTGTCAGCATTTCCTTCTTTCTCCTGTTCTGACTACTTCTGTTTCACTGTCTTTTGATGTCACACTTCTGCTAATGTTATTGCCATCGGACTTTGCTGATTCCCTGTTTGTTGATTCATCAGTTCTTGTATCATTGTGATGTCCTGGGTTTCCACATCCATCATCAAGTTTATGCTTTCCTGGTTTATTGCATATAAGCTACACTTATCATTGATTTCTTTTTCTGCCAACTTGCCATCTATTCATCAGTAAAAATGTGTATATATGTCAATTTCCCTTGTCTATGTGCAACTCTTCTGCATTCTATAATCCTTTTTAGTAATTCTCTTTGATTGTAGGTTAAGTCTATTAATATGGATGTCAAATCCTTACAGTTTCTTTGCCTGCTTTATCACTTTGAACACTAATTGTGTACTGATGAACTTCATTAATGTTCCAAGTTTTCTTGGGCTTCAAGCCAGGTGTAGATGTGGTGATGTACTGATGTTTCAGGAACAATGATGCTGAATATGATTCAGCATATCCTGAAGACAGGAACAATGTATGCTCCCCAAATGTCGGTACATCACCACATCTACACCTGGCGTGAAGCCCAAGAAAACTTGGAATATTCACGCCGCCAGGAAAGCTTCAGCTCCTATTTCATTAATGTTTTTCTTCTCCCATTTCTCCTTCCAAAATGGAAATCATCACATATCTCATATCTTCTTACTCAAATCCTAGTTTTCCTTCTGTGAGTTCTTGTTCTTCATGTCTAACATCCTTTCCTACATTCTCTTCAATTCCCATAATCACTAGATTGTGTCTTCTGTTCTTCTCTTCTATCTTTTGTATTCATCATTTTACAGACAGAACTCTCTATGATTGAATTATTGGAGATGACTATACTAAAATGGTTCAGAAAATAAGTTTTAGTGTTGAAATTAAAATCATTTTATCTTTTGGAAACTAACAATAATAAGAGATAACAAACATCAATTCATATTAAAGCTGGTGATATTGGTATAATGAAATGTTTCTCACTTGCATTATTTTTACATACTGATAAGAGTTGTATTTTATAGAACAATGATTGTACTAATAAGAATGCTTTGAGGGCAAGCTACAAAATATTGAACTTTATTTAACCAAGTATTTCACATAAATTTCACTTTTGTCAATGTAAAAGCAAACAAATGAAAGTCTGATGAGGCCAGGTCTGGACTGTATTCGTATGCTGGAGTACCTTCCAACCAAATTTATTGATTTTCTCACTTACAGCTGCAGCAACAGAGGGGCCAAGAAGTTTGATATCATATGAAGTTACATCATTTGTTATAAAAGACACAACACAAATTTACCAATGTGTTAATGTTGGTCGCAGCATTCACAGTGGTTTCATGTGCAGCAGAGTCCGCCAGTGAAACACAATTCTTATCCCAGAATACTGTCAGAAGCACTTTCTCTACAGATTTATTCACTTTTAATTTTTTCTTTACCAACAAAGCTCCACTCCACTAAGGCCTGCTTTGTTTCAGGCATGTGGTGATATGGCCATGACTCACACATTGATGATTCCCTTCAGAAAATCATGTACTTCTGCTGTGTAACATAATAAGTGATTCAAGTTTGTCATTGTTTGCTGCCCTTGTGGTCGTTTTTCAGGTTCTTAAGCACCCAGTGAGTGCTTTACGGATCTTCAGTATCATGCACAATATCATTCACTGTACCATATGAAATATTGAACTGCCGAGATATGGTTTGCAGTTGGATCTGCTGGTCGTTCAGAACTGCCACCTTAATGGCTGTGACATTCTGCGTAGTAGGGCTGTTGCCAGCAATCCAGAACGAGGCACATCACAAAGATTATCACAGCCTTCTTTGAAGAATACACCACCTGGAGTATTCCACCTATGGTTCAAAGAGTTGTCCCCATACATAACACGCATGCCCCTGTGAACTGCACTTAAGTTGTCATTTAGCCCATAAAAATCGAACTACACTTTGCTTCAGTTTTACGTATTACACCTTGTTGCTCTTCACAAGTAAACAATAGTAACATACATGCCATCTTTAATGCACAGTTCATGCTTCTCTTGCTAGAGCTAAACATGAGAACAAAATATTATCCATAGCAGAAGCTTCAAACTCTCTCTTGGTGAGATTTCAATATTCCATCCACAATACCAATTGCAGAAAAAAGAAATTATTGTGCATTACTTTGCAATCCATCCTCATAGATCCAATAAAATATAATGCAGAAGCTAGGCAAGAAGTTTAGCCTGGAGTTTTTAAAGGCGTTTCATTGATAGAGGTAGAAGAAAGTCAACTGTGCGGGAGTGGTATATCATAAATGGTACTGAAAAGGTAGCTCAGCTCTTTTCAGACATGGAAATGTTCTCATCATCTCAATGACTATTTCCTTAATTCATTTTGTAAAAATCCAATTTTTTAGAATAAGCAAAGTTTTGCTGTTGAAGCTGAACAAGCAATGTTGGAGATGAGAGAGTCAATAAAAAGTCCAGATAATCTATAAAGTATGAATTTCCAAGCTCATTTAAGAACATTTCCAATACAAACACAAATGTGGGTGAAGCCTCACTGTTATGAATATGATCTGCCCAGATGAAATATCCTCCCTTGCCAGTTATACAAAAGTCATCCAGAATAAAGAGAACTTCTGATTACTTTTCCAGGAAATTCAAAATATACATTTCATTTGTCTAAAAGTATCTTTAACATTAGTATTTTAATCAAAATCCTTAGAGCCATTTTTAACAAAATCAATTTTTTTTTAAAAACTGTCCATGTAGACAGTGTTCATTCTTATCTGTGATTTACCGCACAGAATTTGACGTCATCAATAACATTGCTGATTGAGCGAGTTTATACACAATTCCCCCTAGCGGCTTGAAACCATACATGATGAGCTGACAGCAGCTTTGAGGCCTCCCTCTATCGGCAGATAAATGTACTGTTTGAGAAGTGGATGGTGCCTGAGTAATAAAGCTGCATAATTTTGCATGGTGCTTAGATACGATAACTGTTGTAGCTTGTTTTAATGAATGTGGACACTACAAGTGACGGATAAATACAAACAATATTTTGCAATTTGGTGTTTCTCTGTGAACATATATAACTTAATATAATTTAATAAAGAAATGTCAAATTAATAGCAGTATTAGTTTCAAAATAATTTAGTAAAGAAATAGATTTTTTTGTCCTTATAATGGTGCACGTCATATCGAATGAATGAATAAATGAATTAATGAAACAGTTGATGTGATACTCAAATGAGTCCAGGGTCCCTAGAGCTGAGCTACCCAATATTGTGTTCAGAGGATAAGGGAAAACCCTGGAAAAAACCTTATCCGGGTAACTTATCCTTAGCGAGATTCGAACTCTCGAGTGTGAGGCACACACGCTACCACACACCACAGAGGCAGGCAAGAAACAGATGTAAATTAACCAAATATAAGCTGCTTCTGTATGTTTATGAAAACAATGAAACCAATTATAGTTAATTGATGGAAATTAATCATTTCTTCACACTAGCCGTATATAGGCTAAGGTTTTTGATAGATAGAGTCAAGATGAAAAATTCCGGCTGTGGTATTGAATTTTTCATTTTGACTAGTGTCGCCTTGGCGGTAGACTCGCGAAGCCTAAGCCGAAGCCAAAGCCGGTGGAGATTCGGAAGACTTCAGAACCAATCGTTACCGGTAGCGACAGGCAGTTGAATGTAGAGTTAGAAAAATAAACAGTTTTGAGGTTCTAGCAATTTTGTAATGTTGAACAGTGTATTTCGAGGAGAATAAAGTGTAGTTTTTGTGTTTTGTAACCTCGTTTTATCATTTCACGAACCCACAAAGTCACACTATCTATCAGTGAAAGCAATAATTGTTGAACATTAACTTCTGTTAACAGCTTTACGGAAATTAAATAGCAAGGAATAGTTGAACACAAATAACTAAAGCTGAGACAATGTGGCAAAATAAATATCAGCACTTCTGTAAACGAATGGCTGAACGTGATCGGCATTGAGAGCAAGACACTTCCTTACTCTTTTCACCATATGCTCATATGCAGCTTGCAGCAGTTGTAACTATAGTCAGCCTATACATAATTAGCAGTTGCAGTTGCTCTAAAGTCTTGGGTCACCTCGAATAAACCCGATCTTTGACATAACCCCAGAGGAAAAAATCCAACGGCGTAAAATCTGGAAATCTTGGAGGCCATGCAGGATTACTAATGAATCTGTTGAGGAGAAAACACCATTATTCAGTATAAAAATTATTTGTGGTTGGTTTATTGACACTCGTCACTTACTTTTTCATATATTTATGAGAGACTAGTTTCAAAGGCCCTAGCCTCCATTTTCAATCTCTTCCCAACTGGCATCTGTTGTTATCTGCTCTCTCTGGTGGTGGAACTATGAACTTTTTTGTCAAATTATCTACTGGCGGGATTTCAAAGTTCATTACGCGATCCTTATTTTTCCAGATGAATATGTTCTCCCATGTTGTCAATCTATTTTGGTTTATCACTCCTTTTAATAATTTTGGATTTGGATCAATGTCATGGTTTTCATTCCAAAAATGAAATGCTACTGCTGACTTGTCTTCTTGTTTCAATCTGATGTTTCTAAAGTGTTCTTTGACTCTGGTTTTTAAATTTCTTTTTGTTTGAGCTATGTAGCATTTTTCACAATTCTTACAATTTATTTGGTATATTCTAGATTTGTTACCTGAAGGAATTTCTTCTTTTGTTTTTGAATTTAGTAATTTTAAAATTGAGTATCTATTAGTAGGTGCCAAGATGATATTTTGTTCCTTGAATATCTTTTTAAATTTATTAAATGTTTTTGGATGATATGTGAATGAACTGAATATGCTGTTGCTTTCTTTTTCTTTAATAAATGTGGTTGCTTCCTTAATGGTTTTCTTTAGTTTAGATTTTCTAATTTTCTTCAACACCAAACTTTTGTTGTATCCGTTTTCTTCTGCTATGTGTATTATTGCTTTTTGTTCCTTGAAATATTCTTCTTTTTCCATGGGTATGTTGACTAGTCTGTGTGTAAGGCTGTTTATTATTGCATGTTTATGTGTAATTGGGTTGTGGCTATTATTTTTTATATAATTTTCTGAATGTGTTGGCTTCCTGTAAATTCCAAATTTTATTTTTGTATCATTCCTGATGATATTTAGATCCAAGAAAGGTAGTTGTCCATTGATTTCCTTTTCTATTGTGAATTTGATAGTCCTTTCTTGCAGATTGAGTAATTTTAATGCATCATCTAAATGTTTACTTGGTACAATTGCAAAGATGTCGTCAACATATCTATACCAAACCTTGAAGATCAATGGGAAGGACTTTTTAATTTGTGTTTCAAATGCACTCATAAATAAGTTAGCCAAAAAAGGTGAAAGTGGATTGCCCATTGATAATCCTGATTTCTGCTTGTAGTGTTTTCCATTAAAGCTAAAGAAGTTTTGTTCAATGCATATTTTTGTTAGAGAAATATATTCTCCTGCTTCTATTGCTTCCATATCAATTGTAGCTAGCCATTTTTTTAACACAGTCTGCAATTTTTCTGTTGGTATGCTTGGAAATAAAGATGTGACATACCAACAGAAAAATTGCAGACTGTGTTAAAAAAATGGCTAGCTACAATTGATATGGAAGCAATAGAAGCAGGAGAATATATTTCTCTAACAAAAATATGCATTGAACAAAACTTCTTTAGCTTTAATGGAAAACACTACAAGCAGAAATCAGGATTATCAATGGGCAATCCACTTTCACCTTTTTTGGCTAACTTATTTATGAGTGCATTTGAAACACAAATTAAAAAGTCCTTCCCATTGATCTTCAAGGTTTGGTATAGATATGTTGACGACATCTTTGCAATTGTACCAAGTAAACCTTTAGATGATGCATTAAAATTACTCAATCTGCAAGAAAGGACTATCAAATTCACAATAGAAAAGGAAATCAATGGACAACTACCTTTCTTGGATCTAAATATCATCAGGAATGATACAAAAATAAAATTTGGAATTTACAGGAAGCCAACACATTCAGAAAATTATATAAAAAATAATAGCCACAACCCAATTACACATAAACATGCAATAATAAACAGCCTTACACACAGACTAGTCAACATACCCATGGAAAAAGAAGAATATTTCAAGGAACAAAAAGCAATAATACACATAGCAGAAGAAAACGGATACAACAAAAGTTTGGTGTTGAAGAAAATTAGAAAATCTAAACTAAAGAAAACCATTAAGGAAGCAACCACATTTATTAAAGAAAAAGAAAGCAACAGCATATTCAGTTCATTCACATATCATCCAAAAACATTTAATAAATTTAAAAAGATATTCAAGGAACAAAATATCATCTTGGCACCTACTAATAGATACTCAATTTTAAAATTACTAAATTCAAAAACAAAAGATGAAATTCCTTCAGGTAACAAATCTAGAATATACCAAATAAATTGTAAGAATTGTGAAAAATGCTACATAGCTCAAACAAAAAGAAATTTAAAAACCAGAGTCAAAGAACACTTTAGAAACATCAGATTGAAACAAGAAGACAAGTCAGCAGTAGCATTTCATTTTTGGAATGAAAACCATGACATTGATCCAAATCCAAAATTATTAAAAGGAGTGATAAACCAAAATAGATTGACAACATGGGAGAACATATTCATCTGGAAAAATAAGGATCGCGTAATGAACTTTGAAATCCCGCCAGTAGATAATTTGACAAAAAAGTTCATAGTTCCACCACCAGAGAGAGCAGATAACAACAGATGCCAGTTGGGAAGAGATTGAAAATGGAGGCCAGGGCCTTTGAAACTAGTCTCTCATAAATATATGAAAAAGTAAGTGACGAGTGTCAATAAACCAACCACAAATAATTTTTATATTAATTTTGACGTCACTGTTACTAAATTCCTCCAAACACACACCATTATTCAGGTTATTCATGCTGAGCACATTCTGGAAAATATCTGTAAATTTGCCATCTTAACTCCCAGGAAAATGTCTTTCAAGGAAAGCAATTGTACCACTGGCGGTATGTGCAGGAGCACAATCCTGCTGGAACCAGCCTTCAAAATTTTCATTTTCATCCAGTTGGTCAATAGACCCAGATAAAATTTTCTCCCTATATTGCTGAATGTTTAGGCTTCCTTCAAAGAAAATTGGGCCGATTATTCACTGTTGCAAAATGGCAGATCAGACACCAATATTTTTTAATACTGTGGAATTTCCACAAACTGATTTAGAGGCTCAAAACACCATATGCGTGCATTTTGTGGTTGACACAGCCTGTCAGCAAAAACCAGCATTTGTCTGAGGTGAATAAATCGAGTTGCTCATCCTCAAAATACTTGAGAAAGTAGTTGCAGAATTTTACACGGACCAATAGGTCTTGCTTTTGCAACTTATGCAACTGAGTGATTTTATAGAGTAGAGTTGTAGTACCTTCCTGACTGCCGTATGGCAAGAACCGATGGAAAGTCCCATCTCCCCCACTAGCTGCCGCAGAGATGTCTGAGGCCTTTCTGTCTTGCTTCTAGATTGGGACCAGTCACTTTATAGCGTCCAGTGCCTCTCTTTTTGCAAGTTACTGATCCTGTATTATCTTGGAAATGTTTGATGCACTTATTAGTTTTGAAAGATCAACATTAATAAAGATTATTAAATTTTAGATGAGTCGCATTTTTTAACACATCTGCTTCACTTTCGTACCTATTTTGAGGACATGTTTCGCAAATCTTCGCTTGCATCTACGGCTCTTGTTAATAAAGATATTTTAATTAAGTGTGAGAATGACAAAAAATTTATATCATATACTGATAAAATGTAAGACCTTTATGTTGCAAACAAATGTATGTCTTTTTGACAGTACCTGGATACTTTAGACAACATTATGCTCTGAGGGACTTGTCTGAATGGCAGACAGTATTGCATAAACTCCTCTATGCAGCTATTTAAATTCTATTTATATGTCACACCAATTATGTTAATCACGAATACTTTAGGAGGGGTGAAAGGGGAAGTTGCTTGTATTAGTTATCATCACAACCACACTCAGAGCGCTGTAATTCGCTTACTATTCCGCAAACATTAGCACTTCCTCTAGGTAGAGGGCACTATGATTTCAAGATAGACTCACCAGTCAAGTATGACGTCATTCTTGCTCTATTGGAGGGCAGGAAATCACGAATAAAAATGAACACTGTTATAGGGTAGTCTGTGATAGGGTTATTTTCTTGAAAATATTCATGTCACATCTTTGGAAAGTAGTAAACTTCAGTACAAAGTTTGGTATTTAAGGAACTTTGACTTTTGAGTTATTCTATTCACACACATTCATACCCACCACACAAACATAAAAAACAGACACAGATGCCTACCTTTACTAGAATGGCCTCTTTTATACTCAGGGAGTCTCAAAACTTGTATTTCTGGTGAAATCTCAATCTCATATTTTTAGGCAGTAGATAATTTGACAAAGAAGTTCATAGTTGCACCACCAGAGAGAAGATAGCAGACGACAACAGACAATAGTTGGACCGAGGTTGATAATGGATGCAACGGCTTCCAAAACTAGTCCCTCAATAAAACAAAAGTGTGACAAAGTGTTAAAATCCAACTAAAAATAGTTTTTTCAATTAAACATACATACTTATCCATTATAGTTCAGTAATATAAATAAGCATTTCTCTATTACAAATTATTATGGATCAGGTAATTAAATTGAGGACGTCTTTGAGAATGAAGCTTTTCACTTTTTATTGCATATGGGTGAGTATAGTCAAGAAGAAAATTACCACAGCACTGAGCAAGGGTGAGCTGTGATATAAACACTTGTATATTTTATATATTTACTGTTGTACTGAATGAAGGAAATAAATAATATTCTAACCTGTTCTACAAAGCCAATGATATTGTCTTATTTTGCAGCAAAATTGCACACTGTGTATCTCTTTAACACAGCTGAGTAAATGTTTTATTTTTGCTTTTATTTGTGTTTATATTCAAAATTAATGTTTAGAGTTAAGGCAAGAAAAATGTGTCAAACTATTTAGTCTATGGCCCTGACATTTTACAGGTAGCCCTTGCTCCCTCTCACTGATTATGTGATCTACAACTGCAGAGCTGCTAACATACTAGCAAAAATCACCATCCTTATGCAATTCACGATTTAGGGTCCTAAGCTGCAGCCCATGATTAAGGGCTGTAAGTTGCAAATTGTAGGCAAGGAATGATTTTTTATAAGGAGAGTATTGAAGCAGTTGGACAGTTTGTTTGCGGCTGCAGAATAACAGTAGAGCATAGTCATAGAATCTGTAAATCAAAACTCCAATAGAAAAATGGTTTCAAATAACAAGCAATCTATAAAGCATTATGGTGTAAATTAGGCGTAACAACAAAGAGAACTAACTAGAACTTTAATTTAGTTTAAAACCTTGACAGTCAAGCTGCATTAAATCCCTCCATTAGTTTGACACTAACTAAAACTTGAATAATAAATGTAACACTAGAAGATATTCATTCCAATTTGATGTAGCTCAGAACAATAATAACAATAATAGGTTTTAGTAGTCTTTGCTCAACTCTGATTTAAAAAACACAAATGATTAAATAAATGTATCACAATGCGTACTTTGTATATGACATGATTAGATAATTTTAAAATTATTGCCAAAAATGTTAACCCTCTGTGCATTTATCAACCTTATGTGTTAGTATTTAGAATAGATTTTTTAATTTGTCTCTTTTAACTAGGTAATGAAACTTAAATATACAAAATAAACTATGTGAATGTTTTCACTGTAATTTAATTGATTTGGACAAAATTCTGATTTTTAGATATTATGTGATTTATCGCTTGCCTGGGTTGAAATTTTTGGACTCCAAAAAAATCTCAACAGAGGAGAAGAAGGAAGCAGAGCATCGAGGGCAGTTCATGAAGATTGTGCGACCAGGGGACTCGACAGTGGGTATAATTAATCTTTTTCTCAAAAATATGCAGTAAATGAATCAGCTCATTGTGTTGTTATAACATGATTCACAGATGAAATTTTACATTTTAAATAGCTTATGAGCTGGGTCAATTTGCCAGATTTAACATTGGTGGTATAAGGCTTCTAATATCTCCTTTAATTGTTAAAACTTGTGACAAATTACTTTTTTGTAGCTTTGTCCATTTTACAACATTTTCTGTTAAATTTAGAATAATTTATACTATCTATACATATACCTTCATATAGTAAGTTGTTCATGACAATTTACTTAAAACCTCTTTAAATGTGGAATTGGAGGAGTTGCATGTGACTACCTCACTTCCTAACTCCTAAATACAGAATGGGCCATCAGTCAGTTATGAAAAATGTGTTTGGTGCAATAATATTAAATAAATGGAAGTACAAATTTGTCAACACAAAAACACATGTACAGTTCATTGAATCTACAAAGGATACTCAAAATGATTCCCATGCTGTTGTAAAATACACTGCATCTTTTCAACACTGATTTACAAATTTTCTTACAAATCTTCCAGGATTGTAAGTTTTCACATTCAGATCAGATTCATTCCTTCTATGTACAACATTACGCCCCTCAAAATCCAACCTCTGCGGTCCTCGTCCCGAGGGGTGGGCAACAGGAAGTAGGGGACTTGGTGTACCCCACGACCGCTACGGCTGCCGAGAAGGCCCATCAGTAACCCCGAAAACTGACAGAAGAGGCTCTGGTATTTTTCCCCAGGGACCTACTATGGTAGGTACGGGATTGGCGATCCCGGGGTCCCTAGCCACTCACCCTCATTTCATCCCCTTCACCTCCATCAACTGTGCCACGCTCTGCTACTGCTGATCAGTATGCATCACCTTCTTCCCCTTCTAGTTTTTTATTATAATTATTAGCACTTAAGGTCTTAGGTTTATAACTCCTGTCTCACCAGCAGGGATCTCTCCTATCTCCGTGGTTCTGTCCCACAGTTTTCAGCGCGGCTTCCGACATGTGTGCTCTCCGGAGGTCTCAAAAGTGAAGGTTGAGCGGACCCTTCGCACTGCCCCTATGTGTAGCCTTAGGTGCGGAGCCCGTCCACACCGTCAAGTACACCCACGTAGCTCCTTGAGGGCCCGGTCTGTGTTAATCTCCCGACGGCCGTGTTGCCGTTGGGTTAGTATCACGGACCGGACGTGTTACCGCTGACGGAACCCCGGTGTAATCAACCACAAGTCCCCTGAATCCGCGTGTGCCTATTATACGCAGCGCGGCCTAAAGTGGGGAGCCACAGGCGGTTATTCCTGTGGTAGGGGCATAAAGCCGGGGTGTGCGTGGTGAACGGTTTACCCATACGGACAAGCAGTGGATATTGAAGGGTAGCTTTTCTGAGGTACAAATGAGATCGGTCATGGGTGGGGTCCCCATGACGGCACAGACCGTGAAGACTCGGTGTCTTTCTTTCTTTAACCCCCGGATGGCAGGCTGACGCCGACGGTTCCGGATGGGGGTCTATATCATCATGTCTCCGCGCAAAACCTCCTTCATTGACCCTTATTTATTGATAACCTTGGCAAGTGATGGCAAAACGTTTAAGGATATTAGCCCATTTTATATAAAGCGTGAGCTCGATAAGATCAGTGGCCCTGTTAAAAACCTACACGTCTCCGAGATGGCAGCTTACTATTAGAGACCACAACAGCGGACCAATCTAAAAAACTGCAAAAAGCGTCTTTGTTGGGCTCCTACCCTATCCGGGTAGCCCCACACAAAACGCTGAATACCTGTAGAGGAGTAGTCACCACCTCCAGTTTAGATGGTCTAGCTAATGAAGAAATAATAAGTTGCCTCTCTGATCAACTCGTTTGTCAGGCGTACCGGCTAACACGTAAACAAGATGGCAAGGAGTACCCACTACGTACGGTTTTTCTAACTTTTGCTGGGACTAAGTTACCCGAGTACATCTATTGCGGCTATGAACGTGCGAGCGTCCGTCAGTATGTTCCGAACCCCATGCGCTGCTTCCAATGTCAGCGGTTCGGACATACTAAGGTCACGTGTACCAATCCTGCTCTTTGTGAGCAATGTGGCCTACCGAAACACGACGACCCAAACTGCAGTCGAACACCTTGCTGCGTGAACTGTGGCGGTAGTCATCCCTCCAGCTCGCGACAGTGCCCTAGATTCATGGACGAAAAAAGCATACAGGAGCTATGTGTAAAGGAACGCCTGACCTTTCCAGAAGCACGACGGCGCTTTGAACAACTGAAGCCTGCTACTACTACTGGATATGCATCAGCAGCTCGCCGTACTCCTAACACCACTGTTGCTGTTCAACACGTCCCTGTCGCCCACGCATCCACGCAGACTGACTTTCTAGCCGTTAAACCCACGTGTCAGACTGCTTGTATATCCACCAGCACTACCTCCGTTTCAGCCGTACAGACTCCAGCCACCAAGCCATCACCGAGTAACAATCCAGTAGTAAATGTGAAAAACCGATCTCGGCCACAACATAGATCGCGAAGTCGCTCGCCTTCTATTAGATCCCGGTCTCGTTCTACGAGCCGTACGAGTTCTGACTCCCGAACATCAGCGGAGTCTCAGGAGGCAAACGATTCTCGAATCGTAGGGCCCAAATCAGCCAACGTCAAGAAAAAGGTTAAAACGGCCCGCTAAAAACTCTTTATGGAAATAATCCAGTGGAATGTCAATGGTTTTCGAGCTCATGCTCAAGACCTACAACATTTAGTTTCTCAACAGTCACCATCAATTATTTGTCTCCAGGAAACCCACTTACATCCCAATCACTCGTTACACCTTCACTCTTTCTCTGCATTTAGAAGCGACTCTCTTGCAGGAATGCATGCAAGCGGTGGCGTTGCTACCTTAGTGGCGCCTAACATCTCAGCTGCCAATGTTCCTCTCACCACACCATTGCAAGCTGTGGCTGTTCGGATACAGCTGGAGAGCATCAGTTTTACCATCTGCAACATGTACCTGCCGCCGCTCAGTATAGTTCCAGAGCGTGATCTTCAAGCTCTATTGGCTCAGCTCCCCTCACCACTACTCCTTGTGGGAGATTTGAATGCCAAGCACACGCTCTGGGGATCAGACGCTGATGACGCCCGTGGATGCCTCCTCGTAGACGTCTTCGATAATTCTGACCTGCTTCTGCTAAATACTGGTGACCCGACATTCCTATCATCCGCTTATGGTACACATTCCGTACTAGATCTTTCTTTCTGCAGTCCGTCATTAGTACCACTACTTGAGTGGTCAGTACTTTCCGACCTCTTTGGCAGTGATCATTACCCCATTAACATTCATTTTTCTGGCCGCCAATGTGTACCTTCTCGACATCCTCGCTGGATTATTTCCAAAGCTAACTGGGGAAAATTCCAATCCCTCATACACCTCATCGACGATAGTTTCGACACCATCGAAGAAATGGTCGAATATTTTACTTGCTCGATCCTGCTCGCAGCAGAATCCAGCATTCCTCGAGGTTCACCTACACCACGTCATATCCCTGTACCGTGGTGGTCCGAGGAATGCAGTTTGGCTGTCAAAGCACGCAAACATGCTTTGCGCATTTTTCAGCGGCACCCGACGGAAGGGAACTTCGTCGCCTTCAAACGTTCTCGCGCTAGGGCACGCTTTATACTGTGCAACGCAAAGCGTAAATCTTGGGAAGCCTATGTGTCTTCGCTTTCCCGGCGCAGCTCTACCCAACAAGTATGGTCAGCTGTTCGGCGGATCTATGGCAAGTATCGCCGGACGGTAATTCCCGGCCTTGCCATCAACGGTTCCATGTGCACCACCGAGCAGGACATAGCTGAAGCCCTAGCTACCACATTTGCTGCCACGAGCCAAACTGCCCGCTATGACGCTCTCTTCCTGCCTATTAAGGAAAAGGCGGAGCGGGTACCACTTAATTTTAATAGTGACTGCACCGAGCCGTACAACCAACCTTATACCGCAGCCGAGCTCGCCCATTCTCTGGCGTTAGCAAAGGATTCTTCTCCAGGTCCCGATGACGTACACCGACAGATGCTGCTACATCTTCCATCTGAGGCGCTATGTTTCCTTTTAAACATCTATAACCGCATTTGGCATGAGCGGGTTTTCCCTTCCTCCTGGCGAGAGGGTATTGTCATCCCCATCCCTCGACCCGGAAAGGACCGCACGCTACCATCTAGCTACCGCCCCATTTGCCTGACGAGTGTCATCTGTAAGACCTTCGAGCGAATGATAAACGCTCGGTTAAATTGGTGGCTAGAAAAACATAACCTTCTGTCCAACTTGCAATGCGGTTTTCATCGCCATCGCTCAAGTGTCGATAATCTAACACGCCTTGAGGGGTATATTTCCGATGCGTTTCTATTGAAACAGCACGCCGTGGGTGTGTTCCTCGACCTGGAGAAGGCTTATGACACCACCTGGCGATACGGCATACTCCGTAACCTACATGGTTACGGTATGCGTGGTCATCTACCCGAATTCCTATGCAACTTTTTAAAACTTCGCGGTTTTCGGGTTCGCATAGCAAACACGATATCACGGGAGCGGATACAGGAGAACGGTGTACCTCAAGGGTCAATTTTGAGCGTCACCCTTTTTTCCGTAGCGATTAACGGCATCACTAGTGCCGTTCGAAGTGGAATTCCATCATCCCTCTATGTTGACGACTTCGCAGTTTATTATATGTCTGCCAACATAGATCACATTGAGCGCCAACTGCAGCTGACCATTACCCAGCTAGCAGCGTGGGCGCTTCAAACCGGCTTCCGTTTTTCTGCTGCGAAGACGCAGTGTATCCACTTTCACCGCCTACGAGGTATTCACCCGCCTCCTGATCTTCATTTGAACGGCACACCCCTGCCATTTGTCTCGCACCTGAAGTTCTTGGGCCTCTACCTGGACCGACAACTCAATTGGGAGCACCACATTCGTCACCTTGGAGCCTCTTGCGATCGTTCTCTTCGGGTGCTGAAGGTATTATCTGGAGCATCTTGGGGGGGGGGGGGCGATCGCACTGTAATGTTGAGGCTGTACCGCTCTCTGGTTCGGTCCAAGCTGGACTATGGCAGTTTTATTTATGGCGCAGCGACCGCCTCTAAACTTCGCCTTTTAGACACCGTGCATCATACTGGCATCCGCCTTGCCACAGGAGCTTTCCGCACGAGTCGAGTCGACTGCCTGTATGCAGACTCAGGCGAACCTCCACTCCATATTCGTCGCTCGCTGTTACTCTGCTCATACGTTTCGAAGTTGGCAAGTTATCCCAATCATCCTTGTTTTAAACCAGTTCTGTGTCCAGATTTAGTCCACCGTTATATGCGCCCTGGTTCTCGGACTCGCCCCGTGGGAATAAGATTTCGGGATCTACTACATTCGCATGGCCTCCGAATGCCTCGCGTGGAGAGGTCGTCCATCTGCCCCTATCCTGCATGGCAGCTCAATCGTGCGCGGTTCGATCTCGCTCTTTCAAACAACTCTAGACTCGCTACTCCACATTCGGTGTTCCAACAACTGTTTGCCGAATTACTGGGCCGTTACCCTAACTATGTTCCGGTCTTTACAGACGGTTCTCAGTTAGGTAACGCTACGGGTTGCGTGTTCTTCGTTAACGGTGAGGCCCACAAATTTCGACTTCTGGACTCAACTTCGGTCCTCTCAGCAGAACTGTATGCCATCTTCTATTTGCTCCTTTTTATTTGCAAGTTAGCTCCTGGCCCTTTTATTGTCTGCACTGATTCTCTGAGTGCTCTTCAGGCCTTGCAACAGCACACTGCCACTCACACACTTGTTTTAAAAATACAGGCCCAGATCTCGCAAATGCTCAGTCGCGGATACCATTTTGTTTTTACTTGGACCCCAGGCCATGTTGGGATTTCCGGGAACGAGGAGGCGGACGCGGCTGCTAAGTCCGCTTGCCATTTGCCCCGGAGTTTAACAACTACGGTGCCGTACCAGGATGTGCAACGTTTTTTCCGTCGCCAACTTCTATCTGCTTGGCCACAATCCTGGACAGCTTTGGAAGGCACACAACTCCGGGCGATAAAGGAGAGCGTACAACCCTGGCCAACTTCCTGCAGGGATAACCGGCGGGCCGAGGTGATACTCACCCGGCTGAGAATTGGGCACACACGCGCAACGCATGGCCATCTATTAAGAGGGGAAATGGCCCCTGTGTGTGCTCCGTGTGCAGTACCTCTCACTGTGCGGCATGTATTGCTGGATTGCCCGCAGTACACCCGCGTTCGCCAGTCTTTGGGCCTAAGAGCTAACTTGCATGGTATTTTAGGGAGCGACCCAGTGGCTGTGGATAAGGCACTGCGGTTTGTTTTTAACATCGGTTTTAATAAACATGTGTGACTTGTATTTTATATTTATTAATTTTAGAGATTTTATATTTTTAGTACTGGGATCAGTTTTTTTTATGGGCTTTTAATAGTTGAGTGTTTATATTTTATCTTACTTTTTAACTTTGTGTAACCTTTAGTTTTTAGAATTGACTTGGGGCCCAAATGACCTTGCTGTCGACGGGCCCTAAAACACCACTCACTCACTCACTCACTGTACAACATTACGAATCTTGACAGAATAAACCTCATTTTATAGTATATCCCAGATTGAAAAATCCATTGATCATGAAGGTCATTCAGTAGTATCGAGTCTGCCACTCCATTCATAAAAGTTTTCATTAAAGTCTCATAACTCCATAAGGCAGTAGTACTGCATCTTCTCATGTCAACTTTCCCGTAACCAGTTGCAGACATTAAAAAGTGAACTGTTTTCCTCCTCTAACAGCAGTTCTTGAAGCACATCTAGGTAATTTACAGAATTTATGTTACTGTAAAAAAAGTAGGCCCAATTAGCCCACTGGTGCAAATCTTTGTCCATGTGCTCGTCCCAGTTCAATTTAATTCAGTTTATTAGTGATGGAATTAGTACAGGATTATAGGCATTGTCAAGATATTTTTAAGAGTATTACACAATATTTACAATCTCTGTTCACAGTATAAAAGAAATAGTTTTTTAAGAGTATTACACAATATTTACAATCTCTGTTCACAGTATAAAAGAAATAGTTTATTACTTTTAATATTAGACAAATGAGTTAACCTGGTATATATTTTTCTCCACTTACAAGTTTTTTAATGAAGACCAGTTTCTGGGAACTTCTTCCCTATCCTCAGTTCTGTGTTTGACTGACTGATGATGCATCCAGTGTCTGCATCTGGCTTGGTATCGTGTTGCCATCTGATATTCTGGTAAGTTTGATGAGATCATCTATGACGGGAATTTCAGAATTCATCAAGAGGTTCTGTTTCTTCGTAATAAATATGCTTTCCCAAATCTGCAGTTCTGGAGATTTCTGTGCTTGTTTGATCAGTTCTATTTCTTGCTTTATGCAGATTTGGGAAAACATATTGTGACTTTGTGGGTTCGTGAAATTAAAAGTGCAAGTTGCACAGGTTCAAATGTTCTTTATTTCTGCCGAATTACACTTATACAGCTCAGATAACAGCAGAATTACGTACCACACACAATTACATAACAATCACAATCACAATTCACCAGTTTGCAGGACGCATGTCCACACTGCACTCGCTACTTGGCACCTTGCCGTACAACTCTCTCTAGAACTGACTAACTAACAACTGACTGACTCGTCCAATGCATCGCTTATATAGACAAATCGCAGTATCTGGAAGTTTCGAGGCTCAACGAATCATCATGGTTTTTCCAGACGTCAGGGGCAGGGGAAAGTGACGGTATAGTGACTTGTACTTTTCTCCCCACCCCCTCAGTGTGGCCTAAACGCTTCTCGTCTCACCCTACCTGCCAGCTGGTTCTATTGGGCCTTCCAATATTCGGGTGGCACTGCTCCCTCCTCAATGCTGGTTGTCCGGAACAGCACCATCGTAGCGGGCCAGGTGATCCAGGTATACCACCAATATCTTTTGCGGTAGACCACGTCGTTAATCCTCTTCACCACCCAGTACGGTCCTTGCCATGGCTGCTGAGGCTTCGGGCAGTGTCCCTTGGCCCGGGTAGGGCGGCACAACCAGACCAGGTCACCTTGCTGGAACCCTTGGCTGTTGGCCCGCCTGTCGTATTGGGTCTTCATGCGGTCGCTCGCCTTTTGGATGTTATGGCGAGCCATCTCATGCATATCGTGGAGGTGGTCCACCAGGTTCTCCACATACTCGGTCGCTGGCTGTTTCGCTTCAGGGGGGCTTCCAAAAGCCAGGTAACAAGCGAGGCGCAACTCTCGGCCGAACATTAAGCTGGCTGGCGTCATCCCCATGGTGTCGTGTGTTGACGAGCGGTAGGCCAGCAAGAACAGTGGCACCTTGACGTCCCAGTCTCGCTAATGGCTGGCTACGACCTTCCTCAGGTGTTCCTCTAAGGTCTTGATGTATCTTTCGACCATGCCATCCGACTGAGGATTTAGAGGCGTTGTGCAGGTCTTGTTAACCCCAAACCTTTCTAGTGCCTCCCTTATTAAGTTGGAATCAAAATTGGTACCCTGGTTGCTGTGGAGCTCCAACAGCACCCCAAATCGACAGAATACTTGCTCCACGAGGTAGTCTGATAGTGGAAATTAATTATTCTTTCACACTGGCCGTGTGTAGGCTAAATTGTGGAAACGTAGAGTCAGACTGAAAAATTCAATGCCATAGGCGGGATTTGAACCACGGATCTTCTGGTTTCCGTCCAGCTGCACTACCATTGTGCTACTATGGCCAACGTGCCGATATGACATTAAATTCTCCAACTGACTCGTATTTTCCATTAATTAACCTAATAGTGGTTAACTATAAACCCCGGGCCTTAAAGTACTTACATGTAGTAAGTCGCCATTAAGGTAGTTGTCTCATGTGTTTATGAGAACTCCTAAGTTGTTTACCGGGAAAATACGAGTCAGTTGGAGAATTTAATGTCATATCGGCACGTTGGCCACAGTAGCACAATGGTAGTGCAGCTGGACGGAAACCAGAAGATCCGTGGTTCAAATCCCGGCTATGGCATTGAATTTTTCAGTCTGACTCTACGTTTCCATAGTCTGATAGTCTTTGCCTCCTGGTTCGGGATGGCATACACCTCCGGCCACTTGGTGATGTAGTCCACGACCACCATCAGGTACTTGCTGCCTCGGTCGGACACTGGGAATGGTCCAGCTATGTGGACAGCGATCCGTTCGAATGGCGCTCCGGCGTTGTACTGCTGCATGCGACCCCGGCTCCTAGTCTGGGGGCCGCGACTTGCCGCGCACACATGACATTGACGGCACAATCTCTCAGCGTCTGCTCGGAGCCTCAGCCAGTAGTAGCGCTGCCGTAGTTTGTCAATCATTCGGTTCGCTCCCAGGTGTCCTGAAGTACCGGCGTGCACTTCCTCCAAGACTTCCGGGACCTTACTCCGGGGAAGTACCAACTGTTCTCTCTGCGTCTTCTCATCGGGTGATTCCCATACCCGGAACAGCACGCCCTCTCTTGTATTCAGCGAGTCCCATTGGGCCCAGTACGACTTGTATGTGGCGCTCCTTGGTGCGATGTCCTCCCAGGTTGGTCTCGTCCCTGCGTCCACTTCCCTCAAGAGTGGTCCCAAGTCGGCGTCCGCCAGCTGCTCCCTCCTCACGCCTGCTCTATCCCTGCCATCTGCAGGCACTGCCGTGACCACACTGACAGCTGCGGTACGCTCCTTTTCTACCACTATTGTGCATTGGCCGCACTCCTCTGGACAAGGTCTCCGGGACATAGTGTCTGCGTTACCGTGGCTCTTCCCTATACGATGTTCAGAGGTGAAGTCATACTCCTGTAGCCTCTGAACCCAACGTGCTGTCTGGCCTTCTGGCCTTCTTAAAGCTCAGTAGCCAGGTTAGGGCCTCATGATCCGTCCTCAGGTGGAATGGCTGACCGTACAGGTACTTGTGGAAGTGATCCAAGGTCTTTACTACCGCCAGTAACTCTCGCCGGGTGACGCAGTAGTTCTCTGCCTTGGATAGCGTCTTGCTGTAGTAGGCTATCACCCGCTCATGGCCGTCCTGGATCTGCAATAAGACACCTCCAATGCAATGGTCACTGGCGTCTGTATCCACAATGAAAGCACCTCCTGTTGTGGAAATCCCAGAATAGGAGCACTGCACAATGTCTTCAGGAGCTGGAGAGTGCCTTCGGCGTCCTCCGTCCACACATAATGTCGGTGTTCCTCTGTCAGGCGGGTGAGGGGCTTGGCGATGTTGGAGAACACCTTTATGAAGCGGCAATAGTAACTGCACAGCCCCAGTTAACTACGCAACTCTCGCTTATCCATTGGCCGAGGCCAATCTCTCACGGCCTGTGTCTTCGACACGCTCGTCCACGTGACTCATCCGCCCGTCCAGCTCCGTGATGTCCTCCTTGACTCCGGCTTACTGTTCCACAAACTTGGCGGCGAGGGCCTCGTTGGCAGCCTTCATTTCAGTTGTTAATTCCGTCATCTTCGCGGTCATCGTCGCGGCCAAGTTGTTACTTGCTGTCTCCAACTTCTCTTCCATTTTGGCGGTGATGATGTCGTTAGGCATCTTCATTTCTGTAATTCCGCGGCCAGGCTGTTATTTGCCGCTTTCATTTCCTTGGTCAGTTCAGCCTTCATTTCCATCATCTTCTCCAAAATCTTTTCCAATGCCGTATCCATCGCTGAATATCCCACTTTCTGACACCAGTTGTGACTTTGTGGGTTCGTGAAATTAAATGTCCAAGTTGCACAAGTTCAAATTTCCGCCGAATTACACTTATACAGCTCAGATAACAGCAGAATTATGTACCACACACAATTACGTAACACTCACAATCACAATTCACCAGTTCGCAGGACACAAGTCCACACTGCACTCGCTACTCGGCACCTTGCCGTACAACTCTCTAGAACTGACTAACTAAAAACTGACTCGTCCAATGCATCGCTTAGATAGACAAATCGCAGTATCTGGAAGTTTCGAGGCTCAACGAATCATCATGATTTTTCCAGATGTCAGGGGGAGGGGAAAGAGACGGTATAGTGACTTGTGGTACTTTTCTCCCCACCCCCTTAGCGAGCACCACCCAGTCACCTGGGTAGGTGTGGCCTGAACGCTTCCCGTCTCTGACCCTACCTGCCAACCTGGTTCTATCGGGCCTTCCGATATTTGGGTGACAATATTTATTACGAAGAAACAGAACCTTTTGATGAATTTTGAAATCCCCGCTGTAGATGACGTCATCAAACTTACCAGAACATCACATGGCAAAACGACACCAAACCAGATGCAGACACCGGATGCATCATCAGTCAACCACAGAACTGAGGTTAGGAAAGAAGGTCACAGAGACTGGTCTTCATTAAAAAACTTGTAAGTGGAGAAAAGTATATACAAGGTTGACTCATTTGCCCAATTTTAGTAACAACGGCACTCCACTTTCTAAAATACTGCTTTTTATTCTATATAGTTGATTACTATCTGTTTCAAATGGAATGATGTTTGTCCTTGAGCACTGCTAGGTGAGCAACCAATAGGAGTCCTGCAGTGTTGTCATGTTGCATTCCTCCTAAGTGGTGTGTGCCGAGCACCAACCTAATCAATCTCTATTAAATATTATTCACGCAAAGAAAAAACTTCAGATTTTGCCACAATTGATACATGTGGAAGATATAGAGCAATATATCTAACATACCCGTGAAAACCTCATATTTTTAGCTCATATAGTTTTCCTAATACAAATAAATAAAGCACTGTTATATTATAACAATGCATTGCGAATAAGCACTCTAATGAGTAGCAATATTGGTGTATGTATATTTGTAATTATTCGGAATTGAAATGTTAATTTTTGACATGATATGATAAAAGAATTACTTGAATAAGCCAAGGTGTTTGTTAAATTCAAGCGAGAGGGAACAGTACCCTTCCTTCTGTTCTGATGGAACGTGTCTGGTCACATATTTGTTTATGAATGGTTCGTAATCTCTGTTTACTTTAGAGAGTTCAAAGCAGTATTATTCAGTTGTTCTTCCATTTAAAAACCATGTAAAAGTGTATCAACTCAAATAGTTTTCATAATATAAACAAATATATTTACCGATGCATCATGAGGTAAAGCACTGTCATTATTGGTTGGTTTGTATGTGTGTACATATACTTGTAATTACTCAGAACTAAAATATATACTGTTGATATGACATGATAAAAGATTTACTTTGAATAGGCCAAGGTGTTACATTCGAACCCCAGGGGCCTACTGTGGTAGGTACGGGAATTAGTGATCCCGGGGTCTCGAGCCACCCTGACACCCTCGATGTGGGTTCCTCTTAGTGGTGAGGGGTCAGACAAAACACCCACACACATGTAGGCCATGCATGGAGACCTGTGTTGGTGGAAAGGTTTGTGCTGGTGATTGAGGGATGAGCATCTGAATTTGGGGGGGGCTACGCATTTCCAATACACTACTTTGGTTTCTGCTTTGCCTAAATGGGAGGTTAGGGACTAACCTGCTCCTAATCAATTGGCCAGGACTAGGTACTGTACTGAACTCCAGGGTGAGTTGGAAGGTGATCCCGCTATATCTCCTGTGTAGCCCTGTCATCCCAGTGAGATGACCCCTTGTTGGGCTCCGTGGTGGGTGGGGAGCCTTGGGGAATGAAACTCTCTCCATTTCTTATGGCAAACAAAAATGTTAACAAAATTGTTCACTAAAGTGGAAAAGAAGCTGAGGCTTGTGGTCCTCGCTATTTGGTTATTTTTAGAACTGAGGAAGGTCGGAAATTTACCACCGTGAATCCGTTTATCCGTCAAAAGTGTCTAAATAATATTGCTGGTCCAGTTAAATCATGTACTCGATCTCACAAGGGCATGCTTTTGGTCGAAGCAGTGTCACCGACGCAAGCTACAAAAATTTTAAAAGCTAATATGCTGGCAAGCTTTCCAGTGCATGTGGAATTACATAAGACACTGAACTCTTCTCGTGGTGTTGTAAACACCAGAGCATTGGATGGTATGTCCAATGAGGAGATTCAGCAAAACTTGGCAGAACAAGGTGTGACAAATGTATATTGAGTTCACCATAAAGGATGAGGTGAACTAGTGCCCATTCGTACCCTGTTTCTTACCTCTGATCGGGTAGAGCTCCTGCAAAGGATTAAGGCAGGGTATAAAGCTATTGAAGTGAGGCAGCATGTACCCAAACCATTGAGGTGTTATAAATGCCAGCGCTTTGGCCACACAAGTGATTCTTGCAATGGAGTTGCTAATTGCGTTGGCTGTGGGGAAGTCGAGCATGAAAATGCATGCACTTCACCTACAACATGTGTTAACTGCAGTGGTAACCATTCACCGAACTCCAGAGAATGTCCCCGTTTTATGGAGGAAAAGGCTATCCAAGAGATCTGCGTAAGGGAGAGTGTGTTCTTCGTGGAAGCCCGGAAACTCTTGCGTACTCGTCAGCCATCTGTCCCTAGGACAGTCACTTACAGTACAGTTGCAGCTAAGCCGGCACCTAGACATGAAATTGCAACGCAAACTTGCGAGATAAACAGGGCAACAATATCCGAAAGTATAATTACACCAAGATCACATCGAAAGCAACAGACACCAGCACGAACAGTCAGCCCCTCAGTTAAGTCACCAGACAGGCCATCAACATCCGCCAATTAGAGCAAGTTGTCCGTAATAGACCAAGCACCAGAAATAAAGTTTAAGACCCAGTATGATAGAAATGCCTTTCTCAAGGAAAATGCCAAGTCTGCTCCTGTAAAAACCAAGGGAAAAAGGAGCCCACGATCATCGCCTCCGAGATCATCTTCGGAGAAGTCATCTGGAGAGGACTCCGACGGGCAACAGATATCTTTGATGGTCGTAGCGCCAATCGGTTCGAGCCTCTCGAACCGAGTGTTGAAGAAGGGAAACAGTCGTCCTCCATAGAAGATATGGAGTAAGAAGCACCTGACCATGCTGCTACATCGGCAGCAAAGAAAAGGCAGGATAAACCTGCAGACACCAGCCCAACACCAAAGAAAAAGGGCAAATTGATCCGAGCACTGCTAAAATCTACATAATGTGCGTATTTATTTGACAACATATCCCATTACTGCCACCTCATATTTGTAGATCCGATACAGCTGCAATCTGACATCCAGTCTGTAGCTGTAAGGATTAAGCTGCCTTCAATCGAGTTTTGTATTTGCAATGCATCCATACCTCCATCTGATGACCTCTCGTTAACTGACCTTGAAGATCTGGTTTCCCAACTATCAACACCGTTTCTCATACTGGGAGACTTAAATGCCAATCACCCACTTTGAGGCACAAAGCGGGCATGCTTGAGAGTCAATCTCATTGCAAAATTCATGGAGAGCAAAAACTTGGTTCTCCTCAACACCGGAGAGCCAACGTTCCTTTCAGATTCCTTTAACAGCTATTCCCACATTGATTTAGCAGTGTGTTCATCTCAGTTAGCATTTTCAATACAATGGAATGTCATCTCTGATTTACATTCCAGTGACCACTTTCCATGTCTTCTTAGTCTCTTAGCACAAGATGTGTCTCCCTCACGTACACCTAGCTGGCGCTTTGATCGTGCCAACTGGAACCTTTGCACCCATTTGGCTGTATTTAATTACGAGCATGATTCTGTGTATGATTTAGTTGATCATCTCAAACAGAAAATTCTTTCCACCGCAGAACAGTCTATTCTACGTTCGACGACCCACCCCAGTAGATTTCCTGTCCCATGGTGGACGAACGACTGCCGGAATGCTATTCGTGCTCGTAGACGTGCTCTATTTTTTTTTTTGTAATTTACGTCCTCCAACGTTAAGTCATATCGGACGGGACGTGCTCTAAGGGTATTCCAGTGACACTCTACCCTAAGTAACCTAATTGAGTACAAGCAAGCGTGTACATAGTGTAGACAAATAAGGATAGCAAAAAGACCTCATGGAACAATTTTATATCATCTTTTAACAGACGTACACCTTCCTCTGTTGTATGGGATAAGTTAAGGCGCATGGCCGGAAATTCGACTCACTTACCAATCACTGGTCTGAAAACATCTTTAGGAGTTGTTGATCCGTTGGATGTGGCTAACACCTTCGCCTGTGCTTCCGATCAAGAATCTACCTCAAATAATTATGCTCCTGAGTACATCTCAATTAAGACTCAGGTAGAATCCCAAGGTTTCGGTTTTAGTTCCATAAACCTTGAAGATTATAACCTTGGCAGAGTTAGAACATGCTCTTTCATCCTTGCGACTGTCAGCACCAGGACCGAACGGAATCCACATTCAAATGTTAAATCTCTCAACTGAAGGTAAGGCATTCCTGCTCGAGGTCTACACCTGTGTTTGGGTTGATGCTACGTTGCCTGACAAGTGGCGACAAGCCACCACTATACCTATCTTGAAAGTTGGAAAGAGCCTTCACCTCCCTTCTAGCTACCATCCTATTTCCCTTACCAGTTGCATGTGTAAGGTGATGGAACGCATGATAAATGGGCAGTTGATATGGTGGCTGGAAATGCACAACCTACTCAGTAGCATCCAGTGCAGTTTTTGACCACGTCGTTCAACAGTGGATCATCTTGTGTCCATGTCGACACAGATTATGAACGGATTTCTTAAGAACTGTCAAATCGTCGTAATATCTTTTGACCTCGAAAAGGCCTATGATACATGTTGGTGGGCAGGGTTGCTACGTATTCTACACACCTGGAATATATACTCCTCCACAGGAGAGAAAGTCTCCGAGGGGCGAGATGCAGGGGGTTGGCCGAAGGTCCCCACTCCCTCCCTGGACAGGTTTATGACACCCCATGTCAGTACAGTTACAGACCATTCACAAACATGCTGACGGCTTCTACTTTTGTGAATGAATCTTCTCGGCTTTAATGTACAGAGTGGATAGGGCGCATGTTTTTTAACGGTCTGCTCCTTGTATAGCAAGCGTTCTCTGCCACACACATACGCTGTCGTTGTCCCACAGCACATTCCTTACAGGGATTTTCTTTGCATTGCTATACTATACGTGTACGCCTAGCACTCTTCCTTCAGGAACTCTTGAAAGGCTGCATCTTCCGAGTAAGGGTTGGCTTAGTTTTTTCAAATCTTTTTGTTCAAGAGAACGGTGTACCACAGGGATCGGTACTAAGTGTTACGTTGTTTGCTATTGCGATTAATTCTATCTCGAAATGTGTACCTCCGGGGGCTCGTCGTGCCTATTTGTAGACGACTTTGCCGTCAACTGTACATCTCAGCGCACACCGTTTTTAGAGCATCGTCTACAGACCACCTTACACCACCTTAAGTGTTGGAGTTTAAAAACGGTTTCCGATTTTCCGCTGAGAAAAACTATCTGTGTTAACTTCTGGCTCCGTTTACGTGCAGATCTACTACCTTTCGCAGATGAGATGAGGTTCCTTGGATTGATATTTGATAGAAAACTTATTTGGTCTTTGCATATAGCAAACTGATAGCACGATGTGACCGATCTCTAAATATCTTGCAGGTATTAAGTGGAAAATCATGGGGAGCGGATGGTACAGTGTCATTGCGGCTTTATTGCGCACTCATCCATTCCAAATTAGATTATGGTAGTATCGTTTATGGCTTAGCACGACCATCTGTGGTGAAGAGATCAGACATAGTCCATAATTGTGGCATATGTATAGCAGTTGTGGCATTTCCAGCAAGCCCTGTTATAAGCCTGTATGCTGAATCTGCAGAACCTCCTCTGCAGTACAGGCGCAATATGTAATTAGAAAATTATGGCTGTGAACCTCATTGCATGCCCACACATCCAATGTTTATACCATTCTTCAACACCTTAATGGACACGTGTTATAGGAACACTTCTCTTGAACCAAAGCCACCTTGTTTTCGATTCCTGTAGCTCCAAGCTTGACACTAAAATGCCCAAGATGTATCCTAAGGAGGAGAGGGCATACCCTCCTTGGTTGTGCAGAGCATCCCACGTAGATTTGGGCATGACTAAAGATGATAAATCTACCATGTCTTTGTCTAGTATCCGCACATGTTTCTTAGAATTTTTATCACGTTAGACCATTTTATAATTTATACTGATGGTTCCAAGAGCTCAAATGGTGTTGGTTGTGCTTATGTTTTGTGGAACCAAACCGTATACATTCGGATTTCATACCAGCACTTCCATTTATACTGCAAGCTTTATGGTATATACCGGGCCATATTACATGTACGTCAACGAAAGTTGGGGACTGCTTAATCCTGAGTGATTCCCTCAGTGTACTTCAAAGCTTACGGCAGCTGTACAACTACAACCCTATTTTGCAGCGTATTCAGGATATCCTCAACGTTTTACACGCTGCCGGCATTGGCATGGTGTGTGCATGGATCCCTGGTCACCTAGGCTTGCGGGAGAATGAAATGGCAGATTCAGCAGCCAAGACGGCTACTATGAAGCCCAGTGTTCGAGTACCATCAGTGACATCGGAAGATTTTAGGGTCGTATTGCGGAGAGCTGTGCAAACCTGCTGGCAGGAAGGTTGGTCCGCTCTCTGCAGCAATAAACTTAGATCTGTGAAAGAACTTCAGATTTCCTGGGTTACCTCCTGTCGTTCATCTCGTCGTGAGGAGGTGAGTTTGGCTTGGTTGGGCATTGGGCACTGCATTTTTATGCATAGTTTTCTGTTTAGAAAGGAGTCTGCTCCAGTCGGACCATTTTGCAACAAAGCATTATCTTTCCGACACGTGCTGTTAGAGTTTTGTTGCCTAGCACACTTTAGGATATCTCTGCAGCAGCCAGCCAGCTTTGCAGAAATGCTAGTGGAAGACAACAAAGTAGTGGAGAAGGTTTCTAGGTTAGACTTAAGAGTTTAGCGAAATGAGTTTTTTGCAGTATGGAATTATTTTGTTATGTACATGTATTTTTTTTTTCAGTTTGTTTACACTTGTTTAGAGTTTTAGAACCATTTATATCGGGCTTTTGCGATGACTTACTTTTTAAAGGGCACTGATAATCGCTGCAGTTGAGCGCCCGTATACACATCATCATCATCATCATCATCATGTTAAATTCAAGAAATAGCAAACACTTCATTTCCGGTTAGCCTGCAGATTTTTGTATGATTATGAATGAATGCTGTATAAGCAGTGTTTATTTACTCTGGAGAGTTCAAATTAATAATATTCAGTTCTAGTATTAGATTATTTCAGTATTATTCTTCAAATGTATTGAACTATTTAGTTCAATTATTATTCTCTAAACAACAGTAGAGTAAGAGTTAAATAGTGCAATGGCTTCTTGCGGTGAATTTAGTGGCGAGTCAAAGAGGCAGGTATTGTGAAGTCAGGTTCGAAATATTAGTTTTAAGGTCAACACGTTCTTCAAAAAATTGGGCAATGAGAAAAATAGAAATAAGCTTGATTTCTAAAATTCTCAGTGGCTTACTGCTGAAGCATGTGGTGTACGTAAAGCAAGTGTGTCCCGCATTTATGGAGGGGCAAGAAAATCAGTTCCCAGTGGTGGCTAAATGTTTGTGTCGCCCAGAAAACATGTTGGTCCTCCGAAGAGGGTTACAAATTTAAGTGACTCTGACAAGGATGTTGTACATGTATCTGTGTTCGAGTTTTATGACCAAGGTGAATTTCTAACTATGCAGAAAATAACTTGTACTCTTACTGCGTGAGACATACAGAAAACCTACAAGAAGATGATTGCAAGAAATGAATAGCACGTGACGGGATTTTGGAACCTATAATCGTACATTTGCAATACTCAGACGAACACAGTGACAGTAACGAATTGTCTCTTGACATAAGTGACATTGATAGCGATATGGATGTTGCCACTGTAGTTCCATTGGATAAGAAAAATAGGTAATTCATAAACTATAATTATAATTATAGCATTTAGAAATGTAAATAATTCGTGAAAATGCTTTATCCGATTTTGTTTTTGAAAACTGCATCATTATAAAAGTTTGGAAAATTTAATTTGGCTACCCATACGTCCAGCTCCAAGCAGACCTGCACCTTGTATGAGTGTACAAGAGAGAGGGAAATATAAAAAGAGTGGAGGTAACAAACTGGCAATGCTGAGTGCTCTAATGCATCTGATTAGCTGGACTCCAGAACTGTTCCCATTTGAAACACATAATACGTTAGAAACCACTGGAACTACAAATTTTTGAAAACATTTTCATCACTTAAAAAGAGAACCTCCTATTATTTTAGTTAATTGATGGAAATTAATCATTTCTTCATACTAGCCGTATATAGGCTAAGGTTTTTGATAGAGTCAACATGAAAAATGCAATGCCATGGCCGGGATTTGAACCACAGATCTCCGGGTTCAATTCCCAACCATGGCATTGAATTTTTCATGTTGACTCTAACAGAACCTCCTGTTGAATTTGGAAATCCCTGCCGTTTGTGATGTCATCCTACTGATGAGAGCAATAAATAGTAGCATGACACTAATCTAGACCTAAAAACCTGTTGTGATATTAGTCAAACACTGAACTGAAGACAGGAAAGAAGTGTTTACAAGTTTTGACATACTTAGATCTATACAGTCTCCATTTCAGCTTTTTCTGAATCCTTTGTAGGTTCTCTTGATATCCCATAATCCTTAATGCAATGCCATGGCCGGGATTTGAACCGCAAATCTCCGGGTTCAATTCCCAACCATGGCATTTAATTTTTCATGTTGACTCTATCTAACAGAACCTCCTGTTGAATTTGGAAATCCCTGCCGTTTGTGATGTCATCCTACTGATGAGAGCAATAAATAGTAGCATGACACTAATCTAGACCTAAAAACCTGTTGTGACATTAGTCAAACACTGAACTGAAGACAGGAAAGAAGTGTTTACAAGTTTTGACACACTTAGATCTATACAGTCTCCGTTTCAGCTTTTTCTGAATCCTTTGTAGGTTCTCTTGATATCCCATAATCCTTGGATGCTTTTGTTTGAGATTTAGTCTACAATTGCATAAAACTTTCAGTAACAACATTTAGATTCTCTTGTGCAAATGTTAATAGCATAGCTTCTTTATAACATAGAAGAGAAAAACTCATGAGTTAACAAGGAAAAATGATCATTGTTGGGGTTTCATAAAATTAACAAAAAGAATTAAATTCTCTGAAGTTGCACTAAATGGAAAAGTGCTAAAATACTCAAATAAAGCAACATTTTTAGCATTATGGGTCAATCATAATCTAAATTGAATGTGCACATCCAAGAATTAATGAAAGGCTCAGCCAGTCATGTTACCAAATCTTCACACTTGGGATGACATGCACCAATATTAGAGTAAGCTTTACTCCTATAGTAAACTACTATTCAAGTCAGCGTTCAGTGACTTCCATATGGGAGTAAATGCTTCCAAAGTATTTTATTCCTTTTAGATACTCCCAAAGTAAATTACCATAGCAATAATAGTAAATATCAAAGAGCACCGCCATGTTAGTGAAAAGAACACAAATATGTAACTGTAGGTTATTTAACTTCAGGATTTTTTTTCAGGATTTTTTTAAATTTATTTTAAGTTGTTCCTATAGATTTAATGGTTTGGGAAAAGATATTTATTTTAAAAAATAAACATTGCATAATGAATCTCAGAAACTATTTGTAGTTGGTTTATTAATACTCGTCACTTACTTGTAAAAGTGAATGACGAGTATTAATAAACCAACTACAAATAGTTTCTGAGATTAATTTTGACTTCACTGTAAATTTCTCCAAACACATATATTGCATAATGAATTTTGAAATACCAGCAGTTGATTCTGTTTTCAGGGTTGTTTCGTTTTAAGATTTTGGTAATACTGAAAAAACATAATAACATGGTAACCAGAATCTTTGACGACGAAGTGTGTTGATGGACTGACGATGCAAGCAATTTGTTTGTGAAATTGAAATTGATCTCAAGTAATAAGAAAAATTGACATCATTTTCTTAAGATAAGTGAAGTTTTTGTTACAAATACTTATATTTGTGTAATTATTCATTGCTTCACTGTAGTTAGCTTCATTTTCTGTGTAATCTCATAACAAATTCCCTCAACACAGACGTCAACTATAAAGAGCCCAAGCCCCTTTGGAACCCCCCCCCCCAAAAAAAAATGTCAGGGTGCTGGGTACCCCCTAAGTCAATACTAAATAAATGTGATTTGTATGTTTATTTTTTCTGCTTATCCCCACATATTAAATAATTTTACATGACTGTGATTTTTACATTAACCCTACTATGGGTTTTAGATGCACTCAAGATGTTTGGGTCAAAAAGAACTCAGTTTTTTTTTCCTCTCTCTTTCTGTTAAGTATATTTTAGATGTTTTTATTGCAATCATAAATGAAGTTATAATTTGGATAGTTTAATATATTAATCATTCAAACTGCACAGTAAAATAGTACAATACAATAATCAAACATTAAAATTAACTATATTCTGATTTTATTGCCCTATGGCTAACTTGTACTTACAATTTTTATATGTGTATGTCAGATCTTTCTGTAAGCAAATTGTATGTTTCACAACCAAGCTATTAAAAAAAAGGTAGATTCCTCATTAATTGGATAGTGTGCAAAACGGAGAAGTCTTTCTATTCAGCACTCCACAAGACTTCTACAGCTAAGTTTGCAATAAATTTATTGCTATGGTAATAGAATGCATTTCAAGTCAACTCAAGTCTGACATGAAATTCATGGTAAATGCAGAATAATTTGTCACTCATGTAAGAAGAAAATTTCAGGAGCTCAGTAAGCATTTTAAAACATTATGTAGATGAATGAAGGCAAATGTTGCATCGAGACATGCTACTAGATGTCTTGAAAACAAGCAGTGAGAGTGCTGACAAAGTGGCATCTGTGGTTGAGTTTCTTCAGAAATAAACAATTCTGAAAGCATGCTATTCAGATGTGGTTAAGTTCATCTGACTTCCTTTAAAGATTCCAATATTATCAATGTCACAGCAAAAACATTGTTTTCAAACTTGAGGAAGCTGAAAACCTACCTCAGATCAACAATGTCGCAGAAGTGCCTGAACCATCTTGCAATATTAAATGTTCATCAAGAGCAAACCAATGCCTTAAACATGGATGGTATACCATAACTAATGAATTCATATCTATAGCAGAAATATGTATAACAGCTTTTCCTGTAAAGAAATGAACTACTTTTCTTCTCAAACAAACCAAAAATATTTACATAAATTTTACACAGGTGAGCAATTTGGGTTAATGATCAAGTGGAAATGGAAATATAAATTTCTTTATAATTGTTCATTTAATTCTTCTTGTGATGGAGTTTCTTTTTAATAAAATTAAGTGATAAGTGAATGGTTTGTACCTTGATAACTCCAGTATTTCATTCAAGTTGGCGCCACTGGTCCTCAGTGCTATCGATAGTATTGGAAATCCCACACTTTTTGAAGGATTTTATCACTGAGAGAACATAAGCGTTCACAGCTGAATCAATATCGCAAAGAAATTTCCAGGCTGTTTTGCCGTGGTCTGCTGACGTAAGATCATCCATAGGTTTCATCCACAAATGCAGTGGACATCTTCAGTGGCGTGTTCGAAGTCTCTTCGGAGAAGGTTTCGCTGTGTCATTTCAGTTACATGGACGATCTAAACGCCAGTAGACCATGGCAAAACAGCCCGGAAATAATTCCTTGTGATTTTATCACCATTTCCATTTTCACTTTTTCCCATGATTTGATGATGAAACCACACAAAACATGAAGTGATGCAGCCTGCATAGCTCCACCTTATATAAATTTTCACCAGGCATCATCAAATTGTTCCATTGTTCATGCATTTGATCTTTGAATGGTTTATTAGAGAGATGTCTAGCATCAAAGCCAAACCACCCAGTGTAATAGCAATTTTTTGATGTGGTCATAGTTTTCTTAGATTATATTGATCATGTTATTGTTTTGAATTTTCCAATAATTTTCTCAAATGGTAAATTATTCTTTTTTTCAAAGCGTTCACATAGAAAACAGCTTTTAAAAGATTTGCGCTTAAGTTAACTGTATACTCATAGCACACACATAGAAATATGTGATAAAAGGATATCTACAAATGTTTATCTTGATTAAGCAGATAGAAGAATATCTTACCTTAAGAATATTGTGACTTTGTGGGTTCGTGAAATTAAAAGTCCAATTGCGCAAACTCAAAATGTTCTTTATTTCCACCGAATTACAGTTGGAACACTTGCCGATTACATAGAATTACATAGCGCACACAATTACAATTCACCAGTTCGTCTGTCATAGGTCCACTCCACACTCACAATTACGTACAACTCCTCTGATACACGTACACACTCTTCCAGTCCGTTCGCTATCATGGCGCTCCTCACGGCTGCTCGCCAAGAACTGAGCTCCTGGACGCATCGTGCTTCTATTTATAGGTGGCTAAATGGTTCTAGAGAATTCTTTACCATGGAGAGGAAAGATATTCCAGAGATTTCGCGTTCTTTCAGGCGGCAGGAGGAGGGGGAAACAAAGATTCAGTCACCCCCATGGTTTCCCCTCTCTCCACCCAGCTGACCGGCGAGGGTGCGGTCCCGATGCTACACACCCCCCTCCACCGGCCATCTCCTCCCGCAGCCGACCGCAAGTTCGCCGATTGGGTAATAATATTTTGTTGAAGAGTGGTCAGAGAAAGTAATGCAAATGTAACTTATCAGACATTTTATTTGTACTCCAAGCTGTTAACATATGCTTGAGGTCCATTTCCATTATGTAATTTTTTTGCTTTATAGGAACTGGTTCAGGAAGAAGAAGATGACGAATCAAACACAAAACTAACGTATACACCTCTTCCATCTTCATCAAGAGAAATTGGAGACCATCAAGGTAAAATAGTAAACAAATTTCTATAGTGTTCAACAAAGTGTTATCAGTTGATCATTCACATAATCTTTAAATTAGGATTTTTAATTAAATCATTTTTAAATTCTTTGGTTTTAAAACAAGAACGTTCACCCTTACTGCCATGTGGCATTAGTGGTTTTAGATTTGGTAATGCATGTTTACTTGTGGTCAAGCAACTTAGATCAAAGGATCATTTGCTATTAAAATTGCACTCTGTGCAAATTAATGGTCATAAGTATGATTGTAAAATATGATGCAGCAGCAATAATGCAATCCAAAGATGAGTATAACTGTTAACAAAGAGGAAACAAGTGAATGTCAAATAAAGAATTGTGTATTTTATGTAAATTGGCTCGAAATGTTTGCTTTTCTTCAAGTAAAGACTTTTCAGCTTGAAAATTACATTCAAAGTTAACAGAAAGTTATGGAAACGTAGAGTCAGACTGAAAAATTCAATGCCATAGCCGGGATTTGAACCACGGATCTTCTGGTTTCCGTCCAGCCGCACTACCATTGTGCTACTATGGCCAACGTGCCGATATGACATTAAATTCTCCAACTGACTCAGTGTGAAAGAATAATTAATTTCCATTAATTAACCTAATAGTGGTTAACTATAAAGCCCGGGCCTTAAAGTACTTACATGTAGTAAGTCGCCATTAATGTAGTTGTCTCATGTGTTTATGAGAACTCCTAAGTGGTTTACCGGGAAAATATGAGTCAGTTGGAGAATTTAATGTCATATCGGCACGTTGGCCATAGTAGCACAATGGTAGTGCGGCTGGACGGAAACCAGAAGATCCGTGGTTCAAATCCCGGCTATGGCATTGAATTTTTCAGTCTGACTCTACGTTTCCATAATTTAGCCTACACACGGCCAGTGTGAAAGAATAATTAATTTCCATTAATTAACAGAAAGTATTCTGGTGAGTGATGGTTTTAGAAGTATCTGCTTCGTAAGTTTCGGAAATATTGTTAGCTTTAGCTCACCATATGAACAGATGAATAGAGATTAACTGTTTTGATTAACTGTAAGCAAACAACTGCTGAGTACATCTAATATCACAATAATGCTACTAATGAACTTAGATGATGTCATCAGCAAATTATGCTACAATAACACAATCTAACGGCAGTGCCATGGACGAGTGGTTAGACAGCTCACCTCCCACCATGGTAGCCTTGGTTTGATCTCAGACCATATGTAGGATTTATGGTGGTCAAACTGGCATCTGGACAGGTTTTCTCCAGGTTCTCTGGTTTCTTATACCATTCATTCCACCATCTGCTTCATAATTATCTTTCCTTTCACCCATATCATCACCATTTCATAACATCCACTTTTTCACGCTCATACCAGATATCAGTCTGACCCTCCAGACTTCCTCTGCTTGTTGACTTTTTCTTTTAATGAGTAATGTAAGTCTTGTGGGGTCAATAAATGAATTTACTCATAAAAATTTCAAAATAATGCAATACAAGTGGATAACTGGTGTCAGACGTCTCTCTTGGGGGTTGGAAGTTCTCCAAATGAGAGTAAAAAGAAAATAGGTAGGGGAAAAAAGAAAGAGAATGCTATATAGCCCCAATAAGCACAAATAATGCACTCTATTTGTCAGCCTCCACTAATATATTAGACACAGTCATTGGAACAATCAATCGTAATATGCAATCCTCATTTAAAATTCAGAAAACGTTCACATAACTCTGAATGACTAGAAATAACACTGGACCCATCCTCAGAAGGAAAATCACAACACAAAAGAAAATCCAAATAAGTATCCTTTAATAAAACTAAGTACATTGCTACAACACTTTCAGAACAAACAAACCTCAATATCAAGGTGCTCAAAAACTACAAATCATGCACAAAAAAGTAGTTTATTATTTATCCAAGTTTTAAGCAGAAGATAAAACTTGAACTTATAAAATTAATATGACTGAAAAGGGAAAATCCAAACCATGTAATTAGCAAAAACTAAAATCCATACGTAATGACAAAATGTATTTATGATACAATTTCAAAATACTTAAGAGGGCTGAAATATAAATAAAACTGGTACCAAAATTTAGCCAAATTACATTAGCAGGTAAAAAAAGGCACATAGACAAACCAAAAATTAAAAATTTATCGTGCAAAGTAATCTTACCAATTCATTTCAATCAATCTGGTGCTGGCAAAGAAAGAAAACAGATGGAATAAAAACACAAATTGTGATAGCGTTTGCAAATATGGATTTTCTGCCAGTGATGTTTCTCATTTGTTTGCAGCAAAGACATAACAGCAGCTCTAATAAGTAATAAAACAAAAAGTTACATTAATATAATTTTGAGTCGAACTAGTACTCAATTCTCCACTTATTGCTAGTATTTACCTAGAACGCGTTTCGTTAGGATCTTCCTAACATCATCAGCTGTTGTCAACTAATAGATGTTGATTTGGTAAACTCCTTGGAGGTGATAGGTGCATTTCTGTCGGTATCTTGATGAACTTGAAGTTTAGGTTTTCTTCAGAGGTGTATACCGGATAAACTGCAAAGGCTGTGACAACTTTTACATTGGAAAAACTAAAAGGACTTGAACATTAGCCTTAAAGAGCATTTTAGGAACATCAGGAACAAAGAATTAGATAAACCGGCGGTAGCGTACTATTTTTGGAAGGAAAATCATGATATAGAATGAGAAATCCACTTATTAAAAAAGTGTCCAAGGTCCAGCTGCATTAACCACATGGGAAAAATTCTTCATAAAGAAATATGAAAGAAAATTGTTTAATTTCAACACTACCTTTGAAGAAAACCCAAACTTCAAGTTCATCAAGTTAGCAACAGAGATGCACCTATCACCTCCAAGGAGTTCACCAAACCATCATCTATTAGTTGACAACACCTGCTGATGTAGGAAGATCCTAACGAAATGCATTCTAGGTAAACACTAGCAATAAATGGAGCATTGAGTACTAGTTTGACTCAAAATTATATTAATTTTGTGCTTCATTTTATCATAGTCCTTACACATTGGAAAAAGTTACATATTTCACTTAGCAAGCATGTGCCCAAAAATCTCCATATATCATTGCGGATCATTCAGATTGGCAAGCAGTTTGCTTCAAGTTGTCTACATGCAAAGCATTATATCCATCGCACAAAATGTAAACAATCATGGATATAAACCGCAGATATGGAAAGGGACATGATCAGCTGACTGCTGCAAGTGTACAGACAGGTGAATAGACAACTACAACTACATCATGGCTATGCTATCGACTAAGAAACACATGCTGCCTCATGTTTACATATTTCCTATTACCTTATGCAATATATATCTGGTGCAAACAATGTGTATTACATGGTCATCCCCCCAGGGACCTACTGCAGTAGGTACGGGATTGGTGATCCCGGGCTCCCAAGCCAAATCTCTCGATTAGGTGCCTCTTAGTGGTGAGAGAGCTTATGCCAAATGCCCAAACAACTTTGGTCCACATCCGTGTTTGACCCATAAACATTTACCTTCCTGAACATAGGACAGATGATTACCTAGCGCGGAGGAGCACAAGGAGTGACTGGGTAACGCATTGTTATCATGCAGGACTGTGTTTATATCTGCTGATAAAGGTCAGTCCCGGGGAGGGACCATCGCATGAGCTGATGCACTCCTGAAGGTGATTGGGTCCCTCAGTCTTTAAATTGAGAGGTGAGACCCTGAGGTGAGCAAGGTTCAGGCCATGGTTCTCACCTAAAGTGGGATGGCGCCTAGAATATGAGCATGCCATTGGAGACATTTGCAATGGTGGAGGACATTGTTGCTAAGGGAACCAATAAAAAAATAAACAAAAATGCTAAGAACAGTGGTAAAGAAGTAGCTGAGTCTTGTGATCCTTGCTACTTAGTTATTACTAGAAATGAGGAAGGCCGTAAATTTAGTACCGTGAACCTGTTTATTATCCAGAAGGGTTTAGATAATATTGCTGGTCCTGTAAAATTATGTATTAGATCTCGCAGTGCATACTCCTGGTCGAAACGTTTCACTGACACAGGCTACAAAAATTATGAAAGCCAATATGCCTGCGAGTTATCTGGTGCGAATTGAAATGCATAGGACTCTCCTCGCGTTGTGTTATAAACACCAGCGCATTGGATGGAATGTTCCATATGGAGATTCAGGCAAACTTGGTGAAACAAGGTGAGACCAATGTATATTGAGTCCACCACAAAGAATGAGTGAAGTGATACCCACTCGTACCCTGGTTCTTACCTTTGATCGGGTAGATCTGCAAAGGACCAAGGCAGGGTATGAAGCTATTGAAGTGAGGCCATATATACCTAATTCATTGAGATGCTACAAATACCAGTGCTTTGGCCACATAAGTGATCTTTGTAATGGAGTTGCTAACTGCACTGACTGTGGGAAAAACGAGCATAATGATATCGAGATATGATGATGTACTTCACCTGCAACATGTGACAACTACAGAGGTAATCATTCATCAAACTCCAGAGAATACCACCATTTTATGGAGGAATAGGCGATCCAAGAGATCTGGGTAAGAGAGAAGGTGTCCTTCTTGGAAGCCCGGAAGCTCCTGCATATTCGTCAGCCTTCTGTTCCTAGGACCATTACTTATAGTGCAATTGCAGCTAAGCCAATACCTAGACATGCAATTGCAACGCAAACTAGTGACTTAAACAGGGCAGTATTTGCGGAAAGAACAGTTAGACCAAGATCACAGCCAAAGCAACAGACACCAGCACTAACAACAGTGAGCACGCTTACCAAGTCCAGTCTTAAGAAGAACGTTTCAGCCAAATCACTGCTGAAAGTATCTACTTCAAGAATGACGTATATAACGCATTGCCAACGAAATTCAAGACCTCATTTGAAAGAACCGACTTCCTTAAGGAGAATAAGAAGACTAGTACCAAGAAAAACCAGTGTAAAATTCCATGACCATCTCCTCATAGAGCATCTTCCGAGGAATCATCTGGAGAGGATTCAGATTGGTGACTATCATCTTCGCTGATCACAGTTTCTGATTGGTTCGAGACTCTCGAACCGAAATTATCATTTGGAAAGTGGTCCTCCTCCTCCATATAGGGTGCGGAGCATGAAGATCCTACCCTCACTGCCAGAATGGCAGTGGAAAAAAAAAAAGGCCAGCATAAGCCTGCTGAACATGCTAGCCCAAACTCCAAAATAAAAAAGGAACAAATTGATTCAACCACCGCTGGGCATATTTATTTTATTGCAATTTTGTTTTGATTTTCTAATTGTTAGATAAGTTTATCTCTGGCTATTGCCATGATTTAGTTTATGAAAGGGCACTGATAACCAAGCAGTTGAGCACCCTTATATACCCATCATCATCATCATCATCATCATCATCATCATCATAATCATCATCATCATCATCATCATCATCTCCATCTCTTAATCCAAAGCCACCTGGTTTTCCATGCCAGGAGCTTCTTAGAAAGCTTGACATTGAAATCTCTAAGATGTATGCTAAGGGACACTATACCCTCCTTGGTTGCATGGAACATCCCATGTAAATCTGGGCTTGACTAAATACGATAAATCTACCACGTCTATGTCTAGTATCTGCACTTGTTTTTTTAGAATTTTTATCACGTTATAAGGACAATTTGTTTTTCAGAATTTGTATCACGTTATAAAGACGATATTTTTAATTAATACTGATGGCTCAAAGAGCTCAAATGGTGTTGTTGGTGCTTATGTCTGTGGAACCTAACCATATAGATTCCATACTAGCACTTCTATTTATAGTGTACAGCTTTATGTAATATACTGAACCATTTTACATTACGTCAATGAAAGCTGGGAGACTGCTTATTCCTAAGTGATTCCCTTAGTGCACTACAGAGCCTTCGGCAGCTTTACAGCTATCATCATATTGTACAGCGTATCCAGGATGCTCTCCACGTTTTTCATGCCTCCAACATTAGTGTGGTGTGTGTATGGATTCCTGGTCATGTTGGCTTGTGGAATGAAATGGCAGATTCAGCAGCTAAGATGGCTACCACACAGTCCGGTTAAGATTTCATTTGTCACATTGGAAGATTTTAAACTAGTATTGTGGAGAGCTGTATGGTCCTGCTAGTGGGAAGAGTGGTCCGCTCTCCATGGCAATAAACTTTAGATTAGTTAATTGATGGAAATTAATCATTTCGTCACACTAGTTGGAGTCAACATGAAGAATTCAATGCCACGGCCAGGATTTGAACCATGGATCTCCTGGTTTCTGTCCAGTCGCTCTAACCCATTGAGCTACCATGGCCAGCTTGCCATCATGACACTAAATTCTCGTATATTTCCTCGGTAGACCACTAGGGGCTCTTGCATTTGAGATACACCGTTCGTGGTGTCGTAAGTACGTAAGTCCCAGACTTCATTATTTAACTCTCATCCAGGATCCGTGGTTCAAATCCCGGCCATGGCATTGAATTTTTCGTGTTGACTCTATCAAAAACTTTAGCCTATATACGGCTAGCGTGAAGAAATGATAATTTCCATCAATTAACTAAAATAATAAGTGTTAAATGATGAAGCCTGGGACTTAAATACTTACAATAGTAAGTCGCCACAAACAGTGTATCTTGAATGCGAGAGCCCCTAGTGGCCTACCAGGGAAACATACGACTCATATGGAGAATTTAGGGTCATGATGGCAAGTTCGCCATGGTAGCTCAATGGGTTAGAGCGACTGGACGGAAACCAAGAGATCCGTGGTTCAAATCCTGGCCATGGCATTGAATTTTTAATTTTGACTCTATCTTTCAAATAAACTTAGATCTTTGAAAGAGCTTTCGATTTCCTGGGTTACCTCCTGCCGTTCATCTCATCAAGAGGAGGTGAGTTTAGCTCGATTGCAGATTGGGCATTGCTTTTTTACACATAGTTTTCTATTAAGAAGGGACCCTACCCCAATTTGCCAACTTTGCAACAAATCTTTATTACTCCATCATGTGTTACTAGAGTGTTTTTGCCTAGCATACATTCAGAAGTCTCTGCAGCTGCCAGTCAGCTTTGCAGAGATACTGACGTACAACAACAAAGCGTTTTTGAATTGTTTTCTAAGCTGTATTTTAGAATTTATTGAACAGAATCATTTTTTATGCCTTTTGGTCTTATATTGTTGTTAATAGTTTTCTTTGGCTTTTGCCTTACGTATGTGCATATGTTATATTCGTAATTTATTTTACCACTTTAGTAATTTATAGTGTTCTCTATATCTAGCTTTTGCCATGAATAGTTTTTTAAAGGATGTTGATAGCACCTGTGTAAAAAATACGACTCATCTAAAATTTAATTATTATTATTATTATTATTATTATTATTATTATTATTATTATTATTATTATTATTATTATTATTATTATTATTATTATTATTATTATTATTATTATTATTATTATTATTATTATTATTATTATTATTATTATTATTCTTTTAATATACAATGCATTTATACATTTTAATATGCATGCCATGCATTTTCAACAACAGCTATAGCTTGTATTTTTAGTGATTCAATCCTACATAATTCCCCCAGGGGCCTACTGCGGTAGGTACAGGAATTGGTGATCCTGGGGTCCCGAACCACCCTGACACCCTTGATGTGGGTTCCTCTTAGTGGTGAGGGGTCAGACAAAACACCCACCCACGTGTAGGCCGTGCGTGGACACCTGTGTCGGTGGAAAGGTGTGTCCTGGTGGTTGAGGGATGCGCATCTGAGCTCGTTCCAGTCTTATTCTGAATTCGGGGAGGGTGCGCATTTCCGATACACTACTTTGGTTTCTGCTGTGCCTAAACGGGAGGTTAGGGGCTAACCCACCCCTAATCAATCAGCCAGGACTAGGTACTGTACCGAACTCCAGGGTGAGTGGGACAGCGAGCCTGCTATATCCCCTGTGTAGCCCTGTCATCCCAGTGGGATGACCCCGTGTTGGGCTCCGTGGTGGGTGGGGAGCACTGGGGGATGAAACTTAGTCCATTTATTATGGTATATTCCAATTTAAATAAAACTTTTAAAAAATGTGGTAACAGCGTAAAGGAAGTAGTTGAGTGTGGTCCTCGCTACTTAATAATTAAAAGAACAGAGGAAGGCAGAAATTTTTCAACGGTTATTCCGTTTTTAATTCAGAAGGGTCTTGATAACATAGCTGGTGCAGTAAAATCCTGTACAAACTCTAGGAATGGCAGCTGCTGGTGGAAGCAACTCTAGCATCCCATGCAGCTAAGCCCCTCAAAATCCAACCTCTGTGGTCCTCATCCCGAGGGGTGGGCAACAGGAAGTAGGGGACCGACTGATGGGGTGATGCATTGCGGGGACTTGGTGTGCCCCAGGACCACTAAGGCTGCCGAGAATGCCCATCAGCAACCCAAAAAACTGGCAGAAGAGGCTCTGGTTTAATCTCTCGATTGGGTTCCTCTGCCAGGTGAGAGTGTTCCCTCAAACGCCCAACACTTGGTCCACTTCGGTGTTTGACCCCATTTATTTTTTTATTTTTATTTTTTCCTCTCTGAACATATGTCTGACGGGTAACATAGTGCGGGTGGTTGGAGTGGGAAGCGCAAGGGGTGACTGGGTAATGCGTAATTCCCAGCCTCTTTTAACCATGTAGGACTGTGTTCGTATCCACTGATAATTGTCAGTCCCAGGGAGGGGCCATTGAATGGGCTGTTACACTCCTGAAGGCGATTGGATCCCTCTGTCTTTACACTGGAAGATGTGACCCTGAGGTGAGCAAGGTCTAGGCCAGGACTCTCACCTAAGCCGGGGTGGCGCCCAGGATGTGAGCACACCATCGGAGACGTTTGCAATGGTGGAGGACATTACCGCTATGGCACCTAAATTCAAACCTACAACTGTGAAGGTAAGTGGAAATGAAGTAGTGGAGTCCTGTGGTCCTCGCTACTTAGTAGTAACCAGAACTGAGGAAGGCAAGAACTTTCAGTCACTGAACCCTTTTATCATCCAAAAGGGATTGGATAAGATCGCTGGCCCGGTGAAATCATGTACTCGTTCACGAAATTTTTCGTTTTTATTTTATTTTATTTTTTTTTCATTTATTTCACGTCCTCCAACATTGTCATATCGGACGATGAATGAAATGGGTGAAATGATTCTCAAATGTGTTCGGGGTCCATGGAGCTTAGAGTTACCCGACATTTGTCTTTAGGATAAGGGAAAACCCCGGAAAAATCTTATCCAGATAACTCACCCTGACCTAGATTCGAAATCGGGACCTCTTCAACATCGAAATGGCACGTTCCTGGTTGAAGCACATACTGTCTCCCAGGCGGAAATCCTACTGAAGGCAAACTTCTTAGGCAGCTACCCGGTGAAAGTCAATGTCCATAAGAGCCTCAACTCGCGCGGAGTGGTCAACACCCGTGCTTTGGACAGCATGACGAATGAAGAAATTCAGGAAAACCTCCAACACCAAGGTGTGACGTCTGTATACCGTGTGCAGCGACGAGAGCGAGGGGAACTGGTGCCTACCCTTGCCCTGTTTCTGACCTTTGATCGGGTAGATATCCCACAAAGGCCTAGGGCAGGGTGCGAGACAATTGAGGTACGCTCTTATACACCTAACTCGCTTAGATGTTATAAGTGTCAGCGCTTCGGACACTACATTAGTATTTGTAATGGTACACCTACCTGCTGTCACTGTGCGATATCACTGCACGAAGGTGCGTGCACCTCGCCAGTTAAATGTATGAATTGTGCTGGAGAACACCCATCCAGCTCTCGAGCTTGCCCACGCTTCATTGAGGAAAAGATGATCCAAGAGATCCGGGTGAAAGAAAAGGTGTCCTCCTCGGAAGCCCGGAAACTCGCGCGTACTCGCATACCATCCCACCCACGGTCCGCTACTTATAGCTCGGTAGCTGCTAAGCCTGTGCCGAGGTGCGAGATCGCTACTCAGACCAGTGATAAACGTGAAGCCACAATCTCTAAGAAAATCATTATTCCATCTCTGAAGCCTGCCAAAACAACACCCTCGTCTGCACCTATGCCGCCTAAGCCTCCAACTGGAAGGAGATCGCCAGCAGAGTCACCGGCTAAAGCCTCAACCTCCAAGACCGACAAGCCTACTGTGTATAATGAACCACCCAAAAAGTTTAAGAGCAATTACAAAAAGTCTGATTTCCTATAAGATACCAGCAAACCGGCCAGCCCTAAGAAGAGTGCCAGGGCTTCTAAAAGTTCCTCCTCTGAGGAGTCTTCAGGTGAAGACTCGGATCGACGCCTATCATCGTCGATCTCTGCGTCCAATTGGTTTGGGGTCCTTGAACCGAAGTTCTCTATCGGTAAAGGGGCCTCATCCGTAGAGGAGATGGAACAAGAGGATACGGACCACACCGGCAGGTTATTGTGCAGAAAACGACCCGATCATTCGGACGTTAAAGGGGCTAGCCCTAAACCCAAAAAGAAGGGCAAATTGATTCGGCCTCCTTCCAAGTCGTCATAAAGTGGAACCAGCCGTAATCTCTCATTCCACTATCCCACCGTTCTAATGGCGATCCTACAGTGGAACATACGTGGGCTTAGGGCACATCGTCCAGAGCTTGAGTTGTTGATCAGTAAGCACGACCCGCTAGCCGTTTGCTTACAGGAGACAGAGCTACGTCCTCATGATTCCTTCCACCTGCGGCGGTATACTCCCTTCAGGCGTGATCTGCTCCTGAAGAGGGTATTCCTGCGCATGGAGGCACTATGGTCCTAGTCAGAGATGACGTCTATGTGGACGATATACCTCTAGGTACTAACATCCAGTCAGTCGCTGTACGTTTAATACTGCCGACGACACAATTGGTCGTCTGCAGCATCTACATTCCACCTTCAGACGACTTATCGTTTACTGCGCTACAAGCTCTTGTTGTTCAGCTATCAACTCCCTTTCTGTTGGTGGGAGACTTCAATGCCCACCACCCTCTCTGGGATTCAACTCGAGTTTGTGCGAGAGGTAGAGTTCTGACAGACTTCTTAGACAGTAATAATCTGGTTCTCTTGAACACCGGAGAACCTACGTTTCTTTCTTATACATTCAACATCCTGTCTCATCTGGATTTGGCAGTATGCTCACCGCAGCTGGCAATCTCCCTACAATGGAACGTGATCTCTGACCTACACTCCAGTGACCACTTTCCCTGATTTTATTCTCCTAGCATAAAACGTGTGTTCCACACGCTTGCCTACCTGGTGTTTCGATCACGCCAACACCCTTTACACCCAGTTGGCAGTTTTTCGTTACGAGGAGCACGCCTCTATAAATGAATTAGTGGAACATCTGACCGAGCAGATACTTTCCGCCGCAGAACGGGCTATTCCACGCTCAACTTCCAATCCTCGTTGACGTCCTGTCCCATGGTGGACGGATGACTGCCGGAATGCAATCCGTGGTCGTCGACGTGCCCTCAGGCTTTTCCAACTCCACCCCACACTGGAGAACCTGATCCAGCACAAGAAGATGCGTGCCAGGACTAGACAAGTTATTAAGTACTGCAAAGACATCCTGGAACGCTTTTGCGTCGTCCTTTAATTACCATACACCTTCTGTAGTATGGCATAGGTTAAGGCGCGTGACCGGGAAATCCACCCACATGCCGATTGCTGGCGTGAAAACACCTGCAGGAGTCGTGTATCCGTTAGTCGTGGCTAACTCCTTGATACGTGAGCGAAAGCACTGCATAGTTCCGATCATTATGCACCTGAGTTTCTCGCAATTAAGAATCAGCTGGAGTCTCAAGGTTTCTGCTTTCGTTCTGGAAACCTTGAAGACTACAATCGCCTTTTCACCATGGCAGAGCTGGAACACACTCTTTCATCCTCGCGATCATCTGCACCAGGACCAGACGGTATCCATGAGCGATTCTTACAACATCTGTCACCCGAAGGGATGGCATTCCTCCTTACCGTCTATAATCGAATCTGAGTTGACAGCTGTTTCCCAGAGAAATGGCGAGAGGCCACCGTCATATCCATTTTGAAGGCTGGGAAGGACCGTCATCTGCCTTCGAGTTCTCGGCCTATTTCTCTCACCAGCTGCATTTGCAAGGTGATGAAGCGCATGATTAATGACCGTTTAACATGGTGGCTTGAGTCTCGGAATCTACTATCGAACGTCCAGTGCTGTTTTCGTCGCCAGCGTTCCACGGTCGACCATTTGCTTTCCCTCTCTACCCAGATCATGAATGCCTTTCTCAGATGTTGCCAAACTGTTGCTGTGTTTTTTGATCTGGAGAAGGCTTATGTCACTTGCTGGAGTTATGGTATTCTCCGTACCCTCCACGGATGGAATTTTCGTGGCCGTCTCCCGCTGTTTCTTCGGGAGTTCATGAAGGACCACCTCTTTCGCGTTCGCCTGGGCTCGGTTTTATCACGTTATTTTACTCATGAGAATGGAGTACCGCAGGGCTCGGTCCTCAGCGTCACACTCTTCGCCATAGCCATCAATCCTATCGTTAACTGTGTTCTTTCTGGAATTTCGTCGTCCTTATTTGTAGATGATTTTTCCATCTGCCTCAGTTCTCGTTGTCTCCTTTAGCGCCGACTCCAATCCTGTCTTGATCAGCTTTGTGATTGGAGTCTTACATCGGGCTTTAAGTTTTCGGCGTCAAAAGTTTGGCGCTTGAAGGCATTTCCTGCACCCAAGTTATTTCTTGGACAGGAAGTCCTTCATTTCGCAGCTGAGGCAAAATTCTTAGGCTTGATTTTCGATAGGAAACTCAGTTGGCTGTCTCATATTTCTTGTTTGCGAGCTAGGTGTGACTGTTCTCTGAACCTTTTACGCATTTTAAGTGGTACATCGTGGGCAGCTGATCGGACTACACTGCTGCGTTTGTATCGTTCACTAGTGCGATCTAAATAAGATTATGGGTGCATTGTATATTCGGCGAGATGCTCTGTTCTCCGATGTGTAAATGCCGTTCACCATCGTGCCATTCGAGTTGCTACTGGGGCATTTCCCACTAGTCCAGTGGAGAGTCTCTATGCTGCGGCCTCAGAACCCCCCTTATACCATCGTCGGGAGGTTCTTCTGTGCAGTTATGCGTGCAGCCATTCCAGCTTACCTAATAATTTCCCGGTTTCTGGCTGTTTTTGACGATTCCCTGGGTCGCCAATATGCACTTAAGCCGTCGTCTTTACACCCCCTGGGGGTTCACTTCCACTCTCTTATACAACACCTGAATGTCGACGTAGGACCACGCTTCCTAGGGGAGAATCTCGCTTTCCTCCCTGGATACACGACGAGGTCCGTTGCAACCTTGGGCTCACATCCATGGCTAAAGATACGACCTCTGTACCCGTGTATCGTTCTGCCTTTTTAGAACTCAAGGCGCAATTTGGGGATTGCAATTTTATCTATACAGACGGATTTAAGAGCGAAGCTGGAGTCGGATGTACTTTTGTTTTTAATCGTAGGAGTTTTACTTTTGGTTTACGGCGACAGTGCTCTATTTTTACCGCGGAGCACTTTAGTCTTTACCAGGCGATTTTATATATTGAGCGGCATTCTATGCGTACCTGCGTGATCTGCACGGACTCCCTCAGTGCGCTTCAAAGTCTCTTGACGCTGTACCATTACCATCCTCTGGTGCAGCGTATTCAGGATAGAGTCCACTGTCTGGCACTCTCTGGCACCAGGATCACTTTTGTGTGGACGCCTGGTCAAGTGGCAGTATCTGGCAATGAGGCTGCAGACGCCGTGGCTAAATCTGTCATTTCCTCGCCTATTACCTATTATTCTCTTGTTCCCTTTACTGATTTTTCCTTATTTTTACGCCAAGCCCTTAAAATACGTTGGCACGATAAGTGGACGGCTTTGCGTGGGAACAAGCTTCGGACGGTTATAAACCTCTTCCTGTTGCCTGCTTAACCTCATCCCGAGTTTTCAAGTGGGAAGAAGTCATTTTAGCCCGCCTACGTATAGGACACTGCCGTTTTAGCCATGGTCACTTGTTGCAGGATCAATCCGCACCTATGTGTGACCATTGTGATTTACCCCTAATGGTCACATTTTAACTGCATGTCGGTTTTTAAGTCCATTATGTGCCATTCTGGCATTGCCAGCCACCCTTTCTGCCATATTGGCAGATAGTGCCCATGCTGTGGAAGGCGTGCTAGCTTTTTCCGGCTGAGTGGGTTCTGGCACCTGCTCTGATCCATTTGAGGCACTTTTTGGTTGCTCTCGTTTTATTCCGTTTCTTTTAACCTTTGCCTTCTGCAGGAACCGACATCTGCTCTTAGAGTTTTATGGTTTACTATTAGCCTCTGGGACTCTCAGTCTTGTGTGCTTTTACGGTTTTAGTGTATTGTTTTTAACTGTAGATATTTTAGCGTTGTCAGGGCGCTGACAACCTAAGTCGTTGTGCGCCCTTAACCCCAATATTCCTCCTCCTCCTTCCAGGGAGTTAAGATACAGAGAGCCAGCATTCTGGGCATTTATCCTGTAAAAGTGGAGTTGCATAGGACCTTGAATTCCTCGCACGGTGTTGTAAACACTAGTGCATTGTATGGCATGTCAAACTAGGATATTCAGGAGAACCTTCAAGAACAAGGCGTTACAGCAGTCTATCGTGTGCAATGGAGAGAGCGAGGGGAAATGGTCCCTACTTGTACCCTGTTCTTGAACTTTGATTGGGTAGATCTCTCCCAAAGGATAAAGGCAGGATATGAAGTATTAGAGGTTAGACCATATATTCCTAACCCTCTGAGATGCTACAAATGTCAGCGGTTCGGTCACAGTAGTGACTTCTGTAAAGGTGTACCTACATGTGTCAGCTGTGGAGACGTCCTGCATGAAAATGCATGTACATCACCTCCAGCATGCGTTAACTGTAGCAGTGGACATCCATCTAGTTCACGAGAATGCCCCCATTATATTGAAGAGCGAGCTATTCAGGAGATCCAGGTTAAAGAGAAGGTATCATTTTCGGAAGCCCGGAAACTTCTTCATATGCACAAACCCTCTGTAACCAGTTCCCGTACCTACAGCTCAGTGATGGCTACCTCGTCACTAAAACGGGAAGCTGGTACTCAAACATGCGATATGAACGGGCCAACTATATCAGAGAAAACTCTAATGCCTAGATCAACACCAAAAGCATCGTCAACAACACGCGCACCTCCGTCCACACCACCTAAGGCTACTGCAAATAAGACCACCTCAGTACAGTCGCGTGACAAACCATTGACGCCTAGCAACAAGACAAAACTTGCCGTAATGTAACAAGAACCAGAAATACAGTTCAAGACCAAGTATGATAGAACCGCCTTTCTTAAGGTCTGCTCCCGCAAAAACTAACGGAAAAAGGAGCCCAAGATCATCACCTCCGAGATCATCTTCGGAGTCATCATGTGGAGAGGACTCTGATCGACGACAGTTATCTTCGTCGGTCGTGGTTTCCAACCGGTTCAAGCCTCTCAAACCGAAGGTTGCAGAAGGGAAACCGTCCTCCTCCATAGAAAACATGGAGCAGGAAGAACCTGACCATGCTGCTACAACAGCAGCAAAGAAAAGGCAGGATAAACTTGCGGAATCCAGCCAACGCTAAAGAAAAAGGGTAAATTGATCCGGCCACATCTGACATCATATCCCATTACTCTAGCCATGGCAATCCTTCAATGGAACATACGAGGTTTAAGAGCACATCGACCAGAGCTCGAACTATTGCTCAATAAGCATGACCACTTGTTGGTATGCTTATAAGAGACTAAGCTACGACCACATGACAATTTTAAAATTAGATGCTAAACACCACTGAGGTGTGATACTGAAACAGAAGAGGGCATTCCTGCTCACGGGGTCACTATGATGCTCCTCAGGGATGACATATTCGTAGATCCGATACAGCTGCAACTGCAATCTGACATCCAATCTGTAGCTGTAAGGATTAAGCTGCCAGCAATTGAGTTTTGCATTTGCAATGTATCCCTACCTCCATCTGATGAACTCTCGTTAAATGACCTTGATGATCTGGTTTTTCAACCATCAACACCGTTTCTCATAGTGCAAGACTTAAATGCCCATCACCCACTTTGGGGCTCAAATCGGGCATGTTCAAGAGGCAGTCTCATTGCAACATTCATGGAGAGCAATAACTTGGTACTCCTGAACACCAAAGAGCCAATGTTCCTTTCAGACTCCTTTAACACCTATTCCCACATTGATTTGGCAGTTTGTTCATCCCAGTTAGCAGCTTCATTGTAATGGAATGTCATCTCTGATTTACATTCCAGTGACCACTTTCCATGTCTTCTTAGTCTCTTATCACAAGATATGTCTCCTTCACGTCTAACTAGCTGGCGCTTTAATCGTGCCAACTGGAACCTTTACACCCAGTTAGCTGTTTTTAATTACTATGAGCACGATTCTGTGAATGATTTGGTTGCTCATCTGACAGAGAAAATTCTTTCCATTGCAGAACAGTATATTCCACATTCGGCTATCCACGCCGGTCGATTTCTTGTCCCATGGTGGACGAAAGACTGCCGGAATGCTATTCGTGCTCGTAGACATGCTCTACGGGTATTTCAATGACACCCTACCCTAAGTAACCTAATTGAGTACAAGAATGCGCGTGCAAAGGCTAGGCAAATAATTAAGGATAGCAAAAAGACCTCATGAAACAATTTTGTATCATCTTTCAACAGACGTACACCTTCCTCTGTTGTATGGGACAAGTTAAGGCGCATGGCCGGAAAATCCATCCACTTGCCAATCACAGGTCTGAAAACGTCTGCAGGAGTTGTTGATCCGTTTGACGTGGCTAACACCTTCGGCTGTGCTTTCGCTCAAGTGTCTAGCTCAAATAATTATGCTCCTGAGCTCATCTTAATTAAGAATCAGGTAGTATCCCAAGGTTTTGTGTTTAGTTCCAGAAACCTTGAAGATTATAACCGCCTCTTCACCTTGGCAGAGTTAGAACATGCTCTTTCATCTTCGCGACTGTCAGCACCAGGACCGGACGGAATCCACGTTCAAATGTTACAACATCTCTCACCTGAAGGTAAGGCATTCCTGATCAAAGTCTATAACCGTGTTTGGGTTCATGTCACGTTTGCTGACAAGTGGCGAGAAACCACCATTATACCTATTTGAAAGCTAGGAAGGGCCGTCACCTCCCTTCTAGCAACCGTCCTATTGCCCTTACCAGTTGCGTGTGCAAGGTGATGGAACGCATGATAAATGGGCGATATGTATGGTGGCTGGAAATGCACAACCTACTCAGTAACATCCAGTGTGGATCATCTTGTGTCCATGTCGATACAGATTATGAACGGATTTCTTAAAAACTGTCAAACAGCCGGAATATTTTTTGCCTTGAAAAGGCTTATGATACGTGTTTGGAGGGCAGGGTTGCTATGCACTCTGCACACCTGGAATATACGTGGACGCCTACCACTCTTCCTTCAGGAATTTTTTGAAAGAGCGCGTATTTCGAGTAAGGGTTTTCTTGGTTTTTTCAAATCATTTTGTTCAAGAGAACGGTGTACCATAGGGATTGGTACTAAGTGTTAGGTTGTTTGCTATTGCGATTAATTCTATCTCGAAGTGTGTACCTCCGGGGTTCTCATCATGCCTATTTGTAAACGACTTTGCCGTCTACTGTACATCTCAGCGCATACCGTTTTTAGAGTGTCGTCCTCAGGGCCCTTAGACAACCTTAGTGTTGGAGTTTAAAAGATGGCTTCCGATTCCCTGCTGAGCAAACAATCTGTGTTAACTTCTGCCGCTGTCAGGGTCCATTACCTCCAATGCTCCATTTAGGCGCATAACTGTTACCTTTCGCAGATGAGACCAGGTTCCTTGGATTGGTATTTGATAGAAAACTTAGTTGGTCATCACATATAGCACAACTGAAAGCACGATGTGACCGATCTTTAAATATCTTGTGGGTACTAAGTGCAAAATTGTGGGGAGTGGATCGCACAGTGCTATTGCGACTTTATCGGGCACTCATCCGTTCCAAATTAGATTATGGTCGTATCGTGTGCATGGCTCAGCACGACCATCTGTGCTGAAGAGATTAGACACAGTCCATAACTGTGGCATACATAAAGCAGTTGGTGCATTTCCAACAAACCCTATTATAAGCCTGTATGCAAAATCTGCAGAACCTCCTCTGCAGCACAGACGCATCATGTTATTAGCAGATTATGGCTGTGGACTTAAGTGCATGCCCACACATCCAACGTTTACGCCTTTCTTCAACACCTTAATGGATGCGCGTTATAGGAACACTTCTGTTAAACCAAAGCCATCTGGTTTTCGATTCCGGGAGCTGCTTAGAAAGCTTGATACTGAAATGCCCAAAATGTATCCTAAGGGGGAGAGGGCATACGCTCCTTGGTTATGCAGAGGATCCAATGTAAATTTGGGCATGACTAAATGTGATTAATTTGTCATGTCTATGTCTAGTATCCACACTTGCTTTTTAGAACTTTTATCATGCTATGAAGACAATTTTATAATTTATACTGATGGCTCCAAGAGCTCAAATGATGTTGGTTGTGCTTATGTGTGTGGAGCCGAACCGTATACATTCGGATTCCATAATGGCACTTCCATTTTTACTGCAGAGCTTTATGCAATATACCGGGCCATTTTACATGCACGCCGACGAAAGTTGGGGAACTGCTTAATCCTGAGTGATTCCCTCAGTGCACTTCAAAGCCTACAGCAGCTGTACAACTACCACCCTATTGTGCAGCGTATCCAGGATGCCCTCCACGTTTTACACGCTTCTGGCGTTGGCGTGTTGTATGCATGGATCCCTGGTCACGTAGGCTTGCGGGGGAATGAAATGGTGGATTCAGCTGCCAAGACAGCTCCCATGAAGCCCAGGGTTTGAGTACCATCTGTGACATCGGAAGATTTTAGGGCTGTATTGCAGAGGGCTGTGCATACTGCTGGCAGGAAGAGTGGTCCGCTCTCCGCAATAATAAACTTAGATCTGTGAAAGAACTTCCGATTCCGTGGGTTACCTCCTGTCATTCATCTCGTGAGGAGGTGAGTTTGGCTTGTTTGCACATTGTGCACCGCATATTTACCCATAGTTTTCTATTTAGAAAGGAGCCTGCTCCAGTCTGTCTGTTTTGCAACGAAGCGTTATCTGTCCGACACGTGCTGCTAGAGTGTTTTTGCCTAGCACACGTTAGGACGTCTCTGCAGCTGCTGGCCAGCTTTGCAGAAATGCTAACGGATGGCAACAAAGTAGTGGAGAAGCTTTTTAGGTTCTTCTCTAGGTTAGACTTTAGAATTTAGTGAACGGAATTTTTTGTATTTTGGCTGTATATTTCTTTTTATTTTTTGTTTATTTTTTGCTATGTACATGTATTTTTTGTAAGTCTGTTTACACTTGTATAGATTTGTAGAACCATTTATATCTGGCTTTTGCCATGACTTATTTTTTACAGGGCGCTGATAACCTCTGCAGTTGAGCGCCCTTATACACATCATCATCATCATCAATCCTACATAATATTTATATTTTTATTATTAGTTGTCCCTGTGCATGCACCTATTACAGTGAATCACTATGCACATCTTGAAATTACTGATGGTGAATATCTTATGATTTGCAGAAGACATTCCTTACATTGTGAAAATCTGTGACATGATAGATGCAAAAATATTTGACATCAATTCCACCACTAAAGACAGCAGGACCACGTATATGCACCAGACTGTACAGGGAGTAGGGGCATGGGTAAAACCTCTGATGAGCTGCCTGTAGTCCAGTTGCAGTGCAACCTAATTTCCATTGGTTCTGGCATTAGTGCTTACGAAATCCTCAGCCTAATTATAATATACAGGGTTGTATTACGGCACCACCTTGAAGCAAAAGAAACTTTTGACAATCACATGTTAACCATTGGGACATATTTCAACAAACCTCCACAAGTAACATCACACATGCTTGCAATAGGCTAGAAAGAAAAAGAGAAATATCTGAAGCGGAGGTGTGATACAAAAAGATAAACTGTAACATTAAATTTAACAATAGTGTTAGACCAACTGATTATAAATGAAAATTCACTTAACATGCCTGAAAATATATAATTAAAGCAAACTATTGCTGAAGTATTACCTAGTTATCTTCAATAAAATAATTGAAATGCAGCTTACTAAACATAAATTCTCCATAAAATAACAATATGCCAAAACTTTTTTAACTTCAAATTTTAAAATAAAGGAAAACCTTGAAATCAATGGACAAAGTAAAAAATAATACATTATAAATATAACCTATAGGTAAATCCAACCTATTGGAACAAAAATATACCTAAAATACTATTAAGATTCACCATAAATTTAAAATAATACTCTACACAGCTTGAGGGATGCATTGTCAATACTTCACAAATTGCAGCACATATAGTTGCAATACACATGACAATGAGCACTTCATTAATATGTCCTTAGGCAAAGTTGTACAGCAATTACCAACTGGACTTACAAAACAAATTGAGAAAATTGAGGCCCGCCCTTGTCAGGGGCAAAAATAGGTTTTATTTGCTCTGACTTAACACTAAACCACTCGTAATAAACTGACCACACACATGCACACACGCACGC
>CM060948.1:197904471-198096971 GCA_030765055.1 Mantis religiosa | reverse complement strand
TAATAATAATAATAATAATAATAATAATAATAATAATAATAATAATAATAATAATAATAATAATAATAATAATAATAATAATAATAATAATAATAATAATAATAATAATAATAATAATAATAATAATAATAATAATAATAATAATAATAATAATAATAATAATAATAATAATAATAATAATAATAATAATAATAATAATAATAATAATAATAATAATAATAATAATAATAATAATAATAATAATAATAATAATAATAATAATAATAATAATAATAATAATAATAATAATAATAATAATTATTATTATAATAAATTTAATGTAATATTAACAATATTTCAGCTCGAGTTCAACACACGACTTAACGATGCCATACACTTTAACAAAACGACACTTCTACTCTGAAAACGAAGTGATAATTAACTGCGTAACTCCTGTTTTAATAGAAGGCTCATTATTTATTTATTTATTTATGATTGAGATAAATGTTATGGGGAAATAATTGTGTGGTTTTCAGGCTTATCAGTGATGAATGGATGGATGTTGTGTGTAACCATAATCATGTGAAAATAAAAAGTGCATCGCTCGCGTTATAAGTGTCGTAGAGACAGGATTTTTGTACGGTCGTGATCGGTAGGTAAAATTCTTCCTTTTCATAAGACCATCTTGCCACATATTTATCCGTAACATTTAACCATAACATGTGAAGATAAAGCGTGCATCGCTCGTGTTCTAAGTATCGCAGAGACAGGTTTTTTGTACGGTCATGATCAGAAAATAACATTCTTTCTTATTATAAGTTCGGCATCTGTAATGTTCGAATATTAATCCGTAACATATAACCATAACCATATGAAAGATAAAACCTGTGTCGCTCGTGTTCTAAGTATCGTACAGACAGGGTTTATGTACGGTTATGATCAGAAAATGAAATGTGTAATGTTTAACGCTCGCTTTTACTACATACGGCACCACAGGCGATGACACTGGTGATATATGAGATGAAGATGGAGCACCGGTGGAATGAGATGGCGGGGGAAACCGGAGATCCCGGAGAAAACCCGTCCCAGCGCCATGTTGTCCATCACAAATCTCACTTTGCGGTCGCCTGGGATCGAACCCGGGCCGCCTTGATGAGATTCAAGCGGTCTAACCACTGAGCCACGGCGTGGCCATCATGATCAGAAAATAAAATTCTCTCTTATTATCAAACATTAATTCGAGCATAATTAATTAATATAATGTTCTCAGTTTAGGTGCGCGAGATGCATGTACCACATTCGGCAGGGCCTCTAGGCGGCGCAAGCTCAGGATTGGCTGGAGTCTGCAGAACGGCCCGCCTCCATATTCCTTTAAATTTTGGAAGATTATATAATGCACGAGATTTAACTTGGCTCTTTTTGCACTATCCTTGTCTAGCACGGGCGCTGGGTTTCTTTCCTTGAAAGGGTCAGTCCCTTTTAAAGTGCTATTGTATCCCCTAATTACCTGCTGTGGTATGAGGGTAAGCACAAGCAGGCATCAAAGGTGTTGCAAAAGAAGTAAGGGTTGTTAACGTGTTTTAAATATGAAAAATGTTTTTGGAGTGAGAGAATTTTATGATTATTTAGAACATAATATTTGAAATAGTGCTGATGTCTGTGTTAGATCTAGGAGGCGTAGAAAAGTGGTAAAAGCTATAAGATCAGATGACAAGGAAATTGTGATTAATGTCCATAAATGTTTATAGATAAATGCGATGGCCTAAAATACAGAAAGCCAACTATATCTGTGTCAACCATAGTGAAATTTGCATTTGTAAAAAACTCACGCGGAGGAAAGTTTCTGACGGAACGACCAGATGTGCAGAAAGATTCGAATTTCTAAGAAAAATGAAAGAGATAAGAGTTTCCGTTGCACCTATTATTTACTTAAATGAAACGTGGATCAATATAAATTATACAAATTTAAAGTGTGGAAAATTGAAGAGGACGATTTTGAATTTCCACTACGCATCCCAATAGGCAAAGACCAGCGCGGGAATTTGGAGGGTTTCATTCCCAGCGCTCGTCCGAGTTTTAAATGAAAATCAAGCAAAGACTTTCCTGAAGAAATTGGTAGTGAAACATTTAAAAATTGGTTTATTAGTCAGTTTTTATACAACATTCCCCCCAATAGTGCTATGGCAACAGACAACGCATCACCGTCCGATATGACTTAACGTTGGAGGACGTAAATTACAACAACAAATAAATAAATAAATAAGTAAGTAAGTAAATAATAAATAAATAAATAAATAAATAAATAAATAAATAAATAAATAAATAAATAAATAAATAAATAAATAAATAAATAAATAAATAAATAAATAAATAAATAAATAAATAAATAAATAAATAAATAAATAAATAAATAAATAAATAAATAAATAAATAAATAAATAAATAAATAAATAAATAAATAAATAAATAAATAAATAAATAAATAAATAAATAAATAAATAAATAAATAAATAAATAAATAAATAAATAAATAAATAAATAAATAAATAAATAAATAAATAAATAAATAATAAATAAATAAATAAATAAATAAATAAATAAATAAATAAATAAATAAATAAATAAATAAATAAATAAATAAATAAATAAATAAATAAATAAATAAATAAATAAATAAATAAATAAATAAATAAATAAATAAATAAATAAATAAATAAATAAATAAATAAATAAATAAATAAATAAATAAATAAATAAATAAATAAATAAATAAATAAATAAATAAATAAATAAATAAATAAATAAATAAATAAATAAATAAATAAATAAATAAATAAATAAATAAATAAATAAATAAATAAATAAATAAATAAATAAATAAATAAATAAATAAATAAATAAATAAATAAATAAATAAATAAATAAATAAATAAATAAATAAATAAATAAATAAATAAATATATAAATAAATAAATAAATAAATAAATAAACGCATCACTGTATTCAAATCAACTAGGCTCCGATATCATCACTTAAATCAGCAATACAGTAATGGCTCCTTGATAATAATATTTAATTTGATCCGCATTCCACCAAAGCTGTAATATAAGAACTAATAAAGTTGAAAAAGACGGTCTCAAGATTTATGAAACAGCACAGCGCGTGTCCGTCTCGATAGGCTAGTGGTTAGCGTGTCTGCCTCACGTTCAAGAGGTCCCGAGTTCGAATCTTGGCCAGGGTGAGCTACCAGGATAAGGGTTTTTCCTGCGTTTTCTCTTATGCTGAAATACGAATGTCAGGAGCTCCAAGCTCTATGGACCCTGGGCTCATTTGAGCATCATTTCACCCATTCCATTCATCGTCCGATATGACTTAACAGTGGAGGACGTAAATTAAAAAAAATTATAAAATAAAAAAGTCGCATAGCGCAAATACACGACCGTGCTGTAAAACGACTACCTTCATATCATTGTTCCTTAATGCTATAGAACTTATATGGGTACAGATAAAAAATGGTGCCACGGAACACGAAATATCATTTAAGTATGGTGACGTAAAAATGTTGTTTGATAGTGTAATAGGTAAACCGTTGGAACAAATCTGACGGAGAGCTTGTGAACATGTTGAAAACGACAGAACAGTTTTATTCGGAAATTGATGGATCAATAGATTAAATTAATAATTCATACTTAATTTAGAAGTTGATTCAAATATGAAACATAAGGAACATTTTGAAATTTCTGCCAATGAAAAAGGGGAACAGGGACCAAATTTGATGGACGAAGAAGGATCATCCGCCACTGATGTGTCTGCCCTACCTGGCAGGCCATAAAATAGGGAGGGGTTAGAAAAAGATGGTGAGTACGTATTTCTTTCTCTTTCTACAAACCAGGGGTCAATTTAAATCTCGTGCATTATAGTTCCCAATGAGTGTTTTACTTTGCTAGCGTAGGATTGATTCCCTTAACACTAATTGCCACATAATGAATCAGGCATAAAGAGTAGATGTTGTCAGTAATAGATTCTTCCCTTTGTAACACTGGGCATTGATGGTCCTTTGCACGATGTGGCGAAATGCAGTAACAACTTTTCAATTTATTCTGATTATAAACCTTTGTTAAGTGTGAACCTGCACAACGCAAACACGCGGCGGTATTGCCACCACATATTTTTGCAGTATCCAAACTTGGTACGGTTATAACAGTGTGAGACTTTTTTCATATATGGAGAGATGGGAAATTGATTGTAATAAAACCTGGAAGTCATAGACAATGTTTGTGAGCGGAAACTTTGGAGGCAGGTGTATGCAATGACACCAGGTCGGAAATTACTGCTTGTTTTTCTTCAATCGATACACATGTTGAATGGGAAGTCACTCCAGTGTGTGCCTATTTTCTTTTATTTCTGTTTGCGCAATTTCAGGGTCAACATTATGTATATTAATTCCCTTGGCATGAATAGTTGCGAATGATAGATGCCCTCAGTTTGTAATTACTAGTGGGCGCGAATTCTGAATGCAGGCATTTATTTGCTGATGCAGCAGCTGAAAAATGTATTTCAAAAGATTCTTCCCAGGTTTAAGAATCTTCTGGCTTTTTAAATATTTATATTTCTGGAATAACAGCTTGTCGAACTTAAGAGGATAAATTATCAAGAGAATGTCTATTGAACTACGTGGTACTACTACAAATGGCGCCGAATCTTGTTCAGAATAATATAAAGCAGGTTTAATTGCAGGTAAAGGAGTTTCTACAATGGGATTAATGTCCATGTTCACTGATAAACCATTTTCGGAGTCTATAATGTCTGTAAGCGTCGGGGGTTCCGCTTCCGCCATACTTATGAAAAATGTTTCTCCACCGTCCTAACAAGGCCGACTCTACACGGTGTAGGTCGGCCTTGGTCCTAATACGTATAATGCCAATCACACAAAATAAACACGAGGGGCCATAGCATCAAAATGACTTCGACTCTAATAACTAAACGGTGTCACTGAATACTAAGCACAGCAGTTCGTATTACTAGAATTAGATCTATATATGGAGACGAACATGGAAATAATGTTACATGTTCTAGTAATAGCACGTGGTCAATATTTAGCTTTACAAATTATGTTGGTATCACAGTTGGTATTATGCACGATTTCGGAATGCCTAGGAATTAATAGGGAATATGGCGTCAACTGCTGTTAGCTGCGTGAGCAATACATCTTTAATTTTAGTGTCATTTTACGTTACTTGTAATGTAATAACGGAATTTATTAAGTAACCAAATTACTTGAGTACGACGCCATTAATTGAGGGATAAAGTGTCTTTGGGCACAATTTTGGTGCTGAGGGCTAAATTGTAAAAGTTAATTTTTTTCAGCAAAGATAGTATTGCTATCTAGTGTTAAACTGAAACATCGTAAAGTGACCACAATATTGTTCACGTGAAACGGTTATAATGGATGAGGAATGGGGTGAGTTTGCATTTATGTATGGTATGATTGATACAAGATAAAATATTTTTAAAACTACTGATTTGTGGTATTAATGCAGATGCCGATAACTTCCAGCCGAAGGAAATACCAACAGCTACTGCTATCAGCGTCAATAAGTGGGAAGGAGAGGACGAGGATGAGGACGTAAAAGTGCGTGGCGTGCCACATTTCATTAGAAAGTTATAACATTAAGGCTTTGTAATTTGGAAAAAGTAAAGTATTAGATATTTTCTAAGCCTTTTAACATGGTATTTCAGTACGTTTAATGACTATGAGCACTTGCCAGTCGTCTAGACTTCAAACAGCTGTCACATGTTGATGGCCTATCTCTGCCTTCATTTTGCATAGATATTTACAATTAGGATAGTATTACATTAACTCATAACCAAAATTTTGTCTTTCACCTGCATTCCATAATATTCAGAACTTGGTGAGATATATCAGTGATACGTTTTTAGGATAACTGGGAAGATGAAGAAGAGGAGGAGAAGAAAGATGTGGAAAAACAAGAACCTGTTAAGCCTGTGCAACAGCCTAAAAAACCGAAAAGCAGACTGCAAGAAAAAATAGAAGAAAAAGAGGTTAGTGGTGTTAACAAATGCATTTCTTAAGCACCTTATAAATGTCTTTGTATGCAATTTCAAAAAACATGGTATATTTTAGGCTATACTTTTATACCAATGGTACACAATCCTATCTGTTGTGTGTGTAGACTGTATACTTAAGGGATAGTGCATCCACTTTTAAATCTAAAAGGTATTGTAATCTTGATTGCATGAGTTCCTGAATAAGGTTCTTCACTGTTCATGTACACGTGCTAACGTAGATACTGTAGCCTAACTTGGACCATATTTCTATACCACAGGATCCTGTCACCCCATTTATGTACATTTACTAGCCCAAGGTCCCTAGATGATATTAATAGTTCTATAAGTTAGGTTGTAAAATTGATATTATATGTTTACATTTTGGTGCCCACTGCAGTGAAGGATTCTAAATTTCTAAAGTTAAGTCATCTAGCTCAAATGATGCTGTGTGTTAAATGTTAAAATGCCATATGCTATTACTTATAAAGCAGAGACTATTTACTTTCTGATGTACCACAGAAACAGTATAACTATAAGAATATTCACTTATGGACGAATTGCGTTAATTTACTACTACTATGGGTACCATTCTGCCATTGAATATACAGTTTACACTTTTACCTTCTCTAATACCTAGAGTAAGTATTCTTTCCTACTTACTGTTTTGCAGCTTTGCAACCAAAAGTTTAACTCTGAGATTTCACAAGAAATATATATTTTGAGACGTGTGTGTGTGTGTGTACGTACATGCATATATACATAGCTTTGCAAGTGTGGCATTTGTGATCAGCATAACCCAAAAACAAAATTTTTGATGAACTAAAGTTATTTAAGTTAGCCATTCTTTGTGAATACGAAATGGAAATTGTTTTAAAAAATTGCCCAATTCGATGGGATATCATAATGAGCTCCAGGATAAAGTGCACCCAAAGAAATTACAGGAATCTGTTGTAAAAGACAGGTAAAAATTGTGTGAAAAACTTCTTTTTGTTCTGAATGCCTTTTGCATAACAGGCAAGCTGTAACGAGTAGATGAAATCTTATTTCAGAAATGTAATTTGTTAAAGCATATGGAAATTAATTGTTCTTTCACACTGGCCGTGTGTACGTTTCCACATGTTAAAGCATATTTGTATAAAATACTTTTTGTTGTGGAATTAACCATTTCTGAGGTATTCTTTGTTTTTGAATTTTCAAATTCGCATTTTTATTCCAGTTTTGCTGATGGTCATGTGAAGAAGAACATGGAATGTCAGCCACCATAGTTACAAAATCTTGAGTATCTCATGCCTACATATCGTACAATGAAATCTTGGTTAAAGAACTAATTAGAATGATAGGCTTCTGCAAGGATGGTTTATAGAAAAACGAGTAGAGTCATGTGAATCTAAGAATTTTTCATATGATATAAGGACTTGGAAATTGTAGTGGGTCCTCTAAAATAATATGGTATGGTGTTATAAGTTTTGCCCAGCATTAATGTTTGACCACAGCTTTATCTAGATTAGTTGGGCAGTAAATTTGCATTTGGAATCTCATTTGAAAAAGATTCAAAATATGGGTTGAAATATTTTAAGCTTGTAAATTAGATTTCAATTTTTGGTCAAATTTTGTAGCATAAGCTAGTTGCTGATATTTAAAGTTTTTCAAACTTACTAATATTAAACATCACTAAAGCGTGCTTTAAGTCTGCATCATATATGTTATTCAGCTACATATTTTATTGCTTAAAGATACAGATTGCTATATTGGTGAAGCTGGAGACCGAAAGAAACTAAGCAATCAGTGCCGTGAGCTTCAGCTTGCACCAGAGAGGAAGCATAATCTTAAGTGTGCTGTGATTTCATACTGTGTTAGCCTAACCACAGTTTTATGACAATCCAGATAGTGTTGAAAACATTAATTCAATATGCATTAAGGCTCCAAAACATTTTTTTGATAAACCTTTCTTTACTGAGATTAAATATGAAAATTAGATCATTAGCAGACTAAAATGATGCACATTTTAAATTTGAGCAGAAATTCTTCATAACATTTGTTTCCGTAGTTGACAAAATTAAAAAACAAGCACTGCATCCAAGTATAATTATGTATAGCTCCTGAGTAAAATTGCAATTTAGTCCCTCTAGCATTTTAATTTTTGTTTTATTGACCAGATCATTATTCCAGTTACTTTCTTCCAAATACCTTTATTTATCCTTGTATATCATTCACTGTTGCATGTGTTAAACAGCATTATACATCAGATTCTCTCCCTTTCCTCCATATTGATTCCTACAAATTTTATCATATACCACGATTTTCACATATATTCCAGGCTTGAGTGAACAACCTTCAAAAGTGTTACAATTTGGGTATCTCAGATTATGTTTTAGGTCTTTCGTGCTGTTACTTTTTCATATCATGTTCATTCCCTACTATCTTTGCATACATTGATGTTCATAAAACATCTCCCCTAGGAAGTTTTACAAATTCACAATTATTCCACTAAACCTTAAAAATCAATCAAATGCAAGAGCAGACCGTACTGAAAGGACTTCTATATTTCAATAGCGAGTACTTTACTAGTGTATTATAAATTTTTAATGAGACAGCAACATTTATATATGTAAGGAGACCAATTGCTTTGTTGCAAAATAACCTGAGGGTCAGCAAGTCTTGTACTAAACACAAATATTTCATATGTGAGCAATTCATCAGGTAGTGGCCCCATTCTCCAAGGAAAAAAAAAAACAAAAAACTACCATACATAGCAGAGAAAAGAAATAAATCACTCCATCTTTTATAAGGATTTACTTGATTTATTGTGTTACACTTGTATGTACATTAAATTAACTGAAAATTTACTATTTCTAGTATCATAATTTTTCAAGTGGTAAATAATTGGTTTAATAATCTTGGAACTTAAATGAAGTATTAAACAAACCAACATTGTGCTAAGTGTGGCCAAAGTTTTCTTGGGCTTCAAGCCGGGTATGTAATTGATGAGATACCAAAGTTTCAGGACTTAGACTGTTTACATCTTCAGGGTGACTGAGTATATAGATTTTAAGAGAATTCACGCTGCCAGGAAAGCTTCATCTCCTGCTCTGCTATATAGTTTGCTGATATTTAAACTTGGCACTTATTTAACAATCCCCTAATAAAATGAATACCATTAAAGTATATAAATTAAATGAAAATGTAGCACCACAATATACTAGACATTAAATTAAGCAACATGCAGCCAAGTGGTTAGAACATGTTGTTTTATATTATATGTAGGTAAAAATATACGATTGCAATAGTCAAATTAAATAAAGTAGCATCCATTGTAAAAGACATTGCATAAGAATTATGTTCACATAGCAGAAAATGGACTACTACAATCTGTACACACATTAAAGCAATACATTGGTTAGGGTTTGCAATTAACCAGCTAAATGTTTACTACTTATGTAGTGCATTTATTGGAATTTGTGCAGCAGCAATATCTTTTAAGGACTTATTTGACCATATAATATAGGAAATATCCTGTTATCTACATTTGTTGCAATGCAATAATTAAAGCATAACATACAATATACAAGGCTACTACACATTTACAAAGAGTTTAACACTGATATGAGCATGTTCATAAAATGTGCAAATTTGACAATACTAGAAATTGTTGATAATTTTTGCATTGCCATTTTTGATTTTGTCCACAGCCATCCGATTTCAGGAGCATAGCTTAATGGTTATTACTGAGGATATTATGCCATCTGCTTCTCGTTTTCAGAGAAGCACAATAGGCAGTTGATGAGAATATATTCTTAGGTATCTTTCCGTTTACTTTTGCAGCTACATGTAATCAAAGTAACTAATACTCTTTCAGAATGACATCCAGAATTTTACAAAACTTGCTTAGAATCACATCTTCTGTGTATACTATTTTTACTGGTACATGAGATGTTTCAGCAGTTGCAGATGGTTTTTACAATTCTTGATGTATGAGCGAGTAAAAACTAAAATACTCTACTATGTACACTGTCGAGTATGTGTATTGACCTCCAGTATGTCACATCTGAAGGTATCTTTCTTGCATCATCTTAAGTAATGATCTTAAATTATGCTTTCACATTGTTACATGCTTTCCTTTAGCTGATAATAGTATTGCAACATCATTTATAACATTTTCATGCATTGTCCTTTGTGGGTGTATTTCATTATTCTTAGATTTGCTATTCAATAAAGAACTTACACATGCCTGTGACTACAGCACTAATAAATCTTCCAATAGAAGGCTTTGAGGATTATTCAGAAAATTTACATATGATTTGTCATAATTTAATGACCATTGGTTTTGTTATCCACAAATAAACTTGCCTGGTATTCTATTTTTGCATACTTGGATTGCTACCACAGCATTTTTGCTTGTACTAATTTCTTTTGTTCTTCCTATGAGCCATCTCCATCAAATTTAACTCCTAAATACACTCGAACTACCTTATACTATACTCTTTTCCCAGTTGTATTCACTTAATTTTCCCCCTTTCTTAATACTACAATCTGTTTCTTGGCTTGATTCACTTTAAATTTCTATTTTTCACAATATTTATCTGCTGCTTTTAAGGATTGTTTTTATAACGTCATTGATTATAATAGATCCTACCACCAATTCATCTGTAAATTATTAAATTTTCGCTTCACTGTGGTGTTCCAATACAGTTAAATCTCGATATACAGTTAAATCTCATCTGTAAATAGTAGCCCAGTAATCTGCATATTATTAATGACTGGCATTAAGTTGTCCTTAATCTCTTCGGATATAGCATCAATAAATTGAATCAAACTGAACTTAATTTACAACCTTGCATAGACCATTACTTTGGTTAGATTCTTTAATTATTATGCTTGGATAAATATTTGAAAAAGACAGATGCTGATCTTATAATAAGAAAGAATTTTATTTTTTGATCATGACCATACAAAAATCATATCTCTACGGTACTTAGAACGTGAGCGATGCACGTTTCATCTTTCACATGGTTACAGTTACCCAAATCCAGATAATTCTGAAACACACCACCATTCCTCATCTCAAGCATAAATAGGGTGCTTATTGCACACAGTTTGAAACAAACTGAGTTAATGTTCAGTTCGTTTTCAGAGTAGTGGTGTGTTATTTTGTTAAAGTGAACGGCATCGTTAAGTCGTGTGTCGAACTTGGGCTGAAATATTGTTGATATTACATTAAATTATTATACACATATCTTTTCTCCAGTGTTTGTGATCCGAGTGTGTGAACATGTCTCCAGAAGCTGGGACAAGTGATTTTTCAATCAGCAAACCTGAAGTGATTCATTCTCAGGGCTGAAAAATTATATTTAATATGAACAAGTTTATACAAAAGCTCTCCAATCCAGAATAAAGGGCAACTGTAGATTTTTCAAAAACACAGCAATTAACTTCAGAAGCATGTGCTGTAGGTAGTATACACACAGTCTCAGAAATTTGCAGTGAAGCAGCTTCAGGGAGCGTGCCTGTATTTCAAACTCTGATAAAGACCCACAAAGGTGGACAGCAAGTTGCTGGATTGGAAACCATGCTTGCTGTTCCACTGCTGTGAATGTTTTAAGGTAAGATTTTGATGTTTTAGGAATATTTAATGTGTTGTTTAATTATGGGAAAAATAGGCAGAACCTTTGCTGGCGTGCAAAATGTGCTATGTACAGAACCTGTGCCAGTATACACTCTAAGCTTGGCAACAGTGCTTCGCTTGAACATAGGCCAGCATTCATATGCCTTTAACAGCAGTATAGTGTTTTATGATGAATATATTGACTATTCTCCCTCTTCTGAAACCCATTTGAAATTATGAAAGAATATTGTGCTCTTTAATCCAATTTTGTTCTTGGCAAAATGCCTATAAATATTTGGTTATGTTGCCATTGCTGGATCTAGGTATGCACATTCCTGCTAAACCATTCCAGCATTGCATTAAATGCATTACATCGTCTGTAGGTGACAAAGAGGTTGACAATTACGAAAGAGGAAGATGTGTAATTGAATAGAAGCATGATCTAAACAGAGTAATGTTAATAAAGAGGAACTGAAGCAAAACTGAAACAGAAGTTCAGAGAAAATGTAAAGGGGAAAAGGGGTTTGCAGAAGTATTACAAAGTGAACATTTTCTTTTTTTTTCCATTTCCTTTTGCTGTTAATTATTCATGGAAATCCACATTTAAAATAACTTAATCACAGCAATTTGTGGTGATTATTTCCCTCAAAATGTTATATTTAAAGCATTCTGTTTGTGTAACTCCTGCCATGTGTAACTCTTATAAAACTTTGTATTTAAGATACATTAAGAAATATATTCCTATTTTAAGTTTATCTATTGTACAATTGTGAGAGCCTATGATTTCAAGAATATTTCATGTTATATGGTTTGAGCCTCTAAGATGCAACTTTGTATTTCTTTCATTATCATAAATAACGAAATATACTCACATTTTAAGGTTATCTAATTCACAACACCATTAGCTTATAGTTATATAGTTATTTCAGTTTATGTGGTTTAGGAATTGAGTTGTTTTATCGCAATATGAAAGTATCCTCATTTATTCTGTAATTGAGCTGCTAAATTTTGACATTTGGAAGATACTTTTAGGAATGTATCATAAATAAAATACCACTATCAAATGCAAACTGTTAATTAACAGACAGTAATTAAAAAAAGTCACAAAAGTAGTAATTCTCATAATCATAATAATCATAATTTGTCATGTCCAACCAAATATACTTGCTCTGTTATGCGGTTGATAGCCTTAAAGCCCCTGTTTTTCAAAACTTAATCATGTTGAACAAGAATACAGTTTACTGCTTCTTCATATTTGCCTCAACCATGTACACACATTGCCAGAAGTTACCTCCATTTGTCATCTTTGCAAACTACACACTTCCAATGTCATGCAAATGATGTGCAATTACTACTCACTACTTCCATTTTTCAATTGTTGCTATCCTTCATTATGCACCCCATATGCTTCTCTGTAGCAACATTACCAAATATTTTTCCTATATTTGATAATATGTAATACCATACCGTGATATCTGTTTATCAGTTATTCAAGATTATACAACATTCCTTTGGAATGTAGAGGACTTAACAGGCCATTCTTAGTTCATTCATATGTACATTGTATCTGTGTGTAAATATGTTCATTATTTGGGATTTTGGAATGCAGTACAATATCTACTGTGTACATGCTGTAAATGTACTGAAGGGCTACCCTGTTGGCAAAGGGACCAGGGTCCAGCTCATGGGTAGCTCAAGATGTATTTGTTTTAGCAGTCCATAAATCAAATCAAAGCATGAACATGCTAGAGAAAGTAAAAAGAATTGGAATACTATTTAATGGTTATACAAGATTATGCAATATTTCTTTGGAATGAACAGGTCTTCATATGTCATTCTTAGAAAATTCCTTTTGTGCATTTTATATATGTGTAAATATGTCAAATATATGGTATTTTAATCAAAATCATTATAGCCATTTTTGAGAAAATAAAAACTTTGGAAAAATTAGCCATGTAAATGGTAATTTGGGTTTGCAGATTTTGTAGAAAGTCTTTGAGTCGTATTTTGTGGAGATACTGAACTGAAACACGAAGTTTGATTATGTGTGTTTGGAGTAATTTAGTAACAGTGATGTCCAGATTATTGCAGTCAGATTTTCACACTGTCATGTACTAATTTTAAGAATTTTTTTTTTCATCTCAACCTTGAAGGTCCAATTGTCATCTGTTGTTGTTCCCTTCATTCTTCTCTCTGGTGGTGGAACTATGAACTTTATCAAATTATCGAATGGTGGGACTTCAAAGTGCATTATTCAGTCCATATCAAGATGTTCTCCCATATTGTCAGTTTATGGTTTATCATACCGTTTAATAATTTTGGATTTGGGTAAGTTTATGGTTTTCATTCCAAAAGTGTAATGCTACAGCTGACTTGTCTTCCTGTTTCTAAAATGTTCTTTGACTCTGGTTTTTAGGTTTCTTTTAGTTTGCCCAATGTATTTTCACAATCCTTAAAACTTATTAGGTACGAGGTGCGTCCAGAAAGTAAGTTCTGTTTGCTAATAAATCTAAATTGTGTACAGATACAGAAAAATTATTTATTGCACAAAATTCTACAACTCTTAAACTACTTTTCCACATAACTGCCGAAATTTTCCAGGCATTTGTCATAACGAAGCACAAGTTTTTGTTTACCTTCTTCATAGAAGTTTGCTGCCTGTGTCTTCAACCAGTTGAAAACATTTTCTTTCAGATCTTCGTCATTGTTGAAGTGTTGGCCGCCAAGGAAATATTTGAGATGCGAAAACAGATGAAAGTCGCTAGGAGCGAGGTCAGGGCTGTGCGGGGGGTGGTCAAACACGTCCCAGCCAGATCCCTGTAAGATGATTTTCGTCGCATTTACAGAGTATGGTCGTGTGTTGTGAAGAAACACAACACCTTTTGACATCGTAAATTTACCGATAAATTTCAATTGGTTTCACTTTCCTAGCGTTCAGTAAACGAATCACAGATATGATTACACAAGCGGCGGGATTTTCAATCAACACCGACATTGTAAATAAGCACAACAAAGCGTACGTGGCTGACAGCGATTTCACACTGACGCACGATTCTTCTCCTTGATACAGAGCGTCTACCACGCATAAACGGATCTGCGATCGCAGTGCTGCAGCGGAGATAAATTGAAACAGAACTTACTTTCTGGATGCCCCTTGTATATTCCAGAACTGTTGATTGATGGGGTTTCAACTTATGTTTTTGAATTTAACAGTAGTGAGTATCTATTTGTAGGTGATGATTTTGATGATGGCCAAGATATTTTGTTCTTTTAAAGATCCTTTTGAATTAAATGCTTTTGGGTGGTACGTGAATCCACTGAATATGTTGTTGCTATCTTTTTCTGTAGTGAATGTGCTTGTTTTCTTAATGGTTTTCTTTAGCTTAGCTTTTTTAATTTTCTTAAATACCGGACTTTTGTTGTATCCAGTTTCTTCTACATGGAAAACTTCAGTGTCTGGAGTATTTTGAGTATTAAAAGTGCTAAAAATGGGGCATGGAGATGAAATCTAGTTAGAAGGTCCTAATATATATATATATATATTTTTTTTTTTTTTTTTTTTTTTTCAAAATCCTCCTGCACTATATGAAAGCCACTCAGGCAATTAATTTTCTTCTTAATTTAATCTGGTCACTTTAAAATATTTCCTTCCAGATTTTTAAGTGCTCAATGAACTTTGGGCACTATGCTTTAGCCTTTGAGTATCTCTAACATTACTGTTTTTCGTACTAACAGGACTTACATTGATCGCTGCAACTTTTCGCTTAACATAACAGAGCTTTATAACCCATATTAAATTCCTAACATCTGCAGTCACTGCCCGCCTCGGTAGCGTGGTGGTAGCATGTCTGCCTCACGTTCAAGAGGTCCCGAGTTTAAATCTCGGTCAGGGTGAGTTACCTGGATAAGGTTTTTTCCAGGGTTTTCCCTTATCCTGGTAGATGAATGTCGGGTAATTCTAAGCTCTATGGACCCTGGGCTCATTTGAGCATTTCACCCATTCCATTCATCGTCTGATATGACTTAACGTTGGAGGATGTAAATGACAACAAAAAAAAAAAATCTGCAGTCACTGCAATTTCCAAACCCAATGGTTTCATTAAATTTTGCCTCCAAACCCTCAAATACACAATTCATATAGCTAAAACTATTAAACATCTTATTCCAATATTATTAATTTTTTGCTTCACTGTGGTGTTCCAATACAGTTAAATCTTGATATCTTTATTCCAAGTTTTTCAGTGAATATAATCTGGGCTTGGTACCTCCACATTCAGTTTATTTTCATCATTGCGGAACTTCCTGCCATTTAGATCAGCTTTATCAATAACTATTGTATATACTGTGCTCGTTTCAGATTTTTGAGAATTTCACCTAACCTTTATTTTTTATCTCGCTGCAGGAGATCCCTTTGTTTGCCTTTTCCTATCTGAATTACCCATTCTAATACAATTTTATGTAGTACTATGGAGAAAAATTTAAAAACTTAATCACCAAAATGTTCAAGTTTTATAAATACTAAGAGAGGCCCCTGTTTATATGCAACTAAACAAACAAGGTATGAATTATAGTAAAACCTTGTTAATCTGGACCCCTTTAAACTCGGATTTCACTTAATCTTGTCAAGCATGCTTTAAAAAAAAATTCTAACATAAATTATAATACAGCACTAAGACAAACTTATGGTAACTGTCCATTTTATTTTTGCATAAACTGTACAATAATTTCTTAGGAATACATTAGTGACAATAGTACATTAAGCTGCCCTCCTTCCCATACCCTTGCTGTACCTGCGATAGGGCTTGCAAGGTTACTTTAAGACTTGCCTTTCTCAGTCATTAAGCTAAAGAAATAAATTGAGTGCATAATGTTGTTTAGTAAACTTACAATGTCATCAGGGAAACGTGAGCATAAATTCCTTACAATACAAAGGAAACTGAAAATTATCGAGAGGCTTGAAAATGGTTCCACTGTCGTATGTGTATGTGGGAATGTGGAATCATAAAACAAACAGTTTCGGACATAAAGAGAAAAAGGGTGAACTCTTTAAAACTTTTTATTAAATGTGATGTAAATGAGGAAAATTGCCAGGTCAATCAAATGAGGCAGCCGGTTGAACAAAAGATAGAAGATGTGACATACAAGTGCTATGAACAATTTTATTTCGTGCAAGCGGCATTGCAGTGGAAGTTGTTGAAATTCAAGTGCTGCCAAACATGTAGCGAAACAACTTGGCATCAATGGGTTTTCGGCTAGTTTGGGCTGGTTATACAGAGTCTGCGAGTGTCATAACATAGTGAACAAAAAAAAGTGTGGAGAGAGTTTAAGTGCTGATACGTCAGCTGTGACCCATTTGGGGGAGGGGGGCCGAAAATCTACCATTCAAGAAGAAAAGTTAGATTTGTCTAAAGTTTATAACGCAGACAAGACAGGTCTATTTTGGCGTGCCTTGCCCGAGAACATGCAAACCTCCAAATCCTTAAAACACATCTGGACAAAAATTTGGAAAGAACACATTTCTGCCTTACGTGCTAATGCAGATGGAAGCCATATTTTAAAGCCAGTTGTAGGTAAAAAGTAAACAACCAAAGGCTATTAAGAATGTAATGTCCACATTGCCTGTACATTATTACAATTCAAAAAATGTGTAGTTCACGGCAGCCATCACCCATGATTGGTTTCACAACCATGCTGTACCTGCAATAAGAAGACACCAAGAGATTAAAAACCAAAATGATGTGAAAGCCATAATCCTATTAGATAACGTACCTGCGCATCCAGATGCAAAGAAACTGTAGTGCCAATGGTAAGATCAAATGCGTGTTCTTCCACCCAACAACTTCCTTGATACAGCCAATGGACCAGGGTGTTACACTGCAAAGTGTTTGTACAGAAAGAAATTCCCTTTTGAAGTTTTTGAAGTTGAGGAACCTCTGGACAGTGAAGATAGATACAAGGGTGCACAAAAAATTCCAGAATATAAAATGGTATGATTTCAAATCCATGAATTTTCAATTTTGCAAGTGCAGTAAACAGCATTTTGAGCTCTACATTGACTAATGCATGGAAGAAACTTAGGTGTGATGACTGCGAACAAAATGCAGTTGGAGGCATTGCTTACCAACTCTAGCTTTCCCCCTCTACTGTCATTTCAGATTGCCTCTCCTCCATCGCGCAGGCTGCACTGTTCATCTGTTTCACTCGCTTTCACATTCACTCTTTGCATTTTCTGCCGAATAACTGCTTAGTTCCTCAGGGTTAAAAGAAACTGGTTCTACTTATTTGTTGTTTGATTGTGAGATGACCACGGTAGTTATTTTCTGTTAACTTTGAAAATCAAAACAGCATTAAAATACATGTGTTTGGTGTGGTTTGTGCTGTCATATGCAGGAAGTTAGGGGTAGGAGTTGTATCTTACATTGTATACAGTACACTCTGATTTGATTCACATATTTTCTGTGTGGTGTTAATTTTACTTAATCCGGACAACATTAAGCCCCAGTTGGTGTGAATTAACAAGGTTTTACTGTATTGACTGGAGCAGCAAGAAAGCAATAAGGTTAGTAAATTGATATTAGTAATGAAGATTTTATTCTAGTAGTTGGTGGAAAAATATGAAATCAGCATGTACACAAAATGTCTTTAGAATATAGTGATTCTCCTTCTTTTTAAAAGTGAAAGCATTTGTAACATTTCTAGCTAAAGTTATTTTTCACAAATGCTGTTCAATGAAAATGGTGTGGGTATACTAGCTTAAACATAAATTCACCAAGATGTCACTAGTGTGCTTTTTTTATGGTCATACTGGCCCCGTTCCATATTTTGAGTATGTTCTTCAGTATCATAATCTGTAAAATTAACACTGTTTAATGTCAGCTGCACAAAATCTGCATTTGTGAGGCACTTGGAAGCTTTTCAGCAGTTACTGAGTACTATGCTATCCAGTGTAGAAATGTGTAGTGTTTAACGCCCGCTTTTACTACATACGGCACCGCAGGCGGTAACACTGATGATGCATGAGATGAAGATGGAGCACCGGTGGACTGAGATGGCGGGGGAAACCGGAGGTCCCGGAGAAAACCCACCCCAACGCCATGTTGTCCACTACAAATCTCACTTTGCGGTCGCCTGGGATCGAACCCGGGCCGCCTTGGTGAGAGCCAAGCGGTCTAACCACTGAGCCACGGCATGGCCTTCTGTGCTATCCAGCAGTATGTACTGTTATTGTCATTGTAAGTATGACACTGTAATTTTTTTTTTAATAGCACGAAAAAGATTTTGCATTCTGTCCCTACAGAAATTCACAGCTTCTCAATTACATGGCCACAATTGTACTTTATTTTGCCCACCTTTGATTTGTTGATTTCTCCATCATGGAATCACAGGGAAAACAATATTCAGTATGTCAAATGCTGTGGATAACATAATGGTGTAGCACTTGATGGAAGAGGTTCTACAGAAATCATAAATGACTATCAGCCTCAAAACATACAATTGTGATGAGTCTGCCCTATTCAACAATCTTGTTCCCAGCAAAACATAAGCTGCAGAGGGTGACTCATGCCACAGAGGGAAGAAAAGTAAAATTCTGTGACAGTTCTTTTTGCTGCTATGCTGACAGATCCACTTCTCCCATTTGTCATAGCAAAATCAGGAATCTGAGGTGTTTTAAGGGCAAGAAAACAAAATCTACGGAATATGATTTTAATGGAAAAGTGGTTAAAGGAACTGGACATTTGAATGTAAAAGAAACAGAAGAAGAGCCATCTTTTTATGGACTGATGTGTAGTTTATCCACCTCAAATGATTTTGGAAATGTGTGATTATATAGATGGTCAAACTGAAAAATTCAGTGCCACGGCTGGGATTTGAACCACAGATCTCCTGGTTTCCGTCCAGTTGCTCTTACTCATTGAGCTACATGGCCAGCATGCCACCATGAGAATTGACTCACATATACACTGTGGTGATTGACTATTGATGGAAATTAACTTAAATAATAAGAGTTTAATGAGGAAGCCTAGGACTCAAGTGCTTACAATAGTAAGTCACCACAAACGGTGTATCTCGAATATGAGAGCCCCTAGTGGTTTACAGGGAAAATATGAGTCAATTGGAGAGTTTAATGTCACGACAGCACATTGGCCATGGTAGATCAATGGGTAAGAGCGACTGGACAGAAACCAGGAGATCCGTAGTTCATATCCCGGCCATGGCAATGAATTTTTCAGTTTGACTCTATCCAAAACCTCCTATACATGGCTAGTGTGAAGGAACGATTAATATCCATCAATTAACTTAGTGCGAGTAGAACGTGAGAGAACGTAAGCTTTCACGGCCGGAGTCCATAATACAATTGGTTGTTTCCGGGCTGTTTTGCCGTGGTCTGTTGGAGTAAGAACCAAACGTTTCGTCCACAACTACGGCAGACATCATCAGTGGCACGGTCGAAGCTTTCTTGCAGAGAGTTTGGCTGCGTCTGAAGCGTTCAGTGCCTGAGTAGCGCTATTTGTACTGGTAGTACAAGGGAGGCCATCGAAATTTACAAACATCCCAATAATTTCAATAGAAAGGAAGAAGCCTTAAAACTAAATAGGAACTGGCATCCTGTTCTCGAAAACAGGAAACGCCATTTAACCACCAAAAATGACGCGGACCAATCACAGGACACCATTGCCGGACCACCCAGGCTCCGCCCCCCAACTACTAGTACAAATAGCGCGACTCAGGCACTGAACGCTTCAGATGCAGCCAAACTCTCTGCAAGAAAGCTTCGACTGCGCCACTGATGATGTCTGCCGTAGTTGTGGACGAAACGTTTGGTTCTTACTCCAACAGACCACAGCAAAACAGCCCGGGAACAACCAATTGTATTATTGTGAGTAGAATGTTTCTCTCTCAACTGTACCAGTTATCTATAGCCACTTAATTGTGGCATCATTGCAAATTTCAAAGTTCATTATAGAGATATGCTGGTTCAGCTTTGAATAACACTGATGTAGAAAATGAAAATCTCGCCATTAGCTTACTACAAGCCATGAAATTCATTTCTGCAGCCTGGAAGCAGTTGTCATACTCCATCAAACATTGTTTCTTTAAATATGGTATCTTGAGGATAGTGATGTTATTGATAGTAATGAAATTGTGCCAGTAAAGGAACTAGCTCTAAGGGAGAGTGTAAATTTTGATACCTTTGAGCATTTTAATGACAATCTAGCTGTTTGTTGGGAACTACAGGATGAGCAGATTATTGCTAATGTGTGACAAAAACATGGTGTTTTAAAAAAAAGCCAACCAGTTTCAAGCGACATAGTAATGGGGATCAGGGTTCAAATTTTGAAATGCGTAAAGTGGGTACAGTGTTAAGAGCAATAAATGTGTGTGGATGTTATATCAGTGTGAATAGTGGTAATGAACAATCTTTAAGGTCAGTATTATGTTTTGTAAATTGCATTTAATGCAAGAAGTGTGAAGCATACCAGATTAACTAAGTAAATGCATTATTAAAATTTCAACTAATTCTGAGTTGTAAGTAATTTCCCCTCTTCCTCTTGATATATGCATAAATCAGGTTCAACTGTAATGATCAAAAGACGCTGTAGTTTTACAATATTTGCGTGTTTATGAAGTAGGTAGGTGTTGTTTAAGTTTCTCAGGAACAACACGTTATTCCATAATAACAGCATTGATTTTATTTACGACTTAACAAGAACTCATATTAGACCACAGGATTGCCAACACTTACATAACTGTATTGCCAACATTTACATACAAGTTATTAAATACAACTGTACTCAAAACATGAAAATTTTTAACACTCCCCCTTATTTAATAACTTGCATAGTCCCATATCACTGCACAACTGTCGTAATCTGACAGCAACTAATGGCTTTGTCAACAGATCTGCAAGCTGATCTGCTCTATTTACCCTTGAAATGACAATTTCACTAGCTGTAACTGCTCTCTAACAAAGAAGTGTCTGATATGGATATGTTTTGTCCATCGATGAAATTCAGGATTGAGTGCCATCCGAACAGCTGCCTCATTGTCCACTCATAGTATTTTGACTCCTGTAGCTGGCTACAACTTCAGCTTCTGTAGTAGATATTGCAACTGAAATCTGTCGCTGACTCAGCCAACTGATAAGTGCACCACTGTACAAACAAAAAACACCTGATACAGATCGCCCAGTCTTTAAATCACCTCCATGATCGGCATCACTGAAATATTCAAGAATGCCTTTGTCTTCGCCACTTTTGTAAATAAGTCCATAGTCGTATGTGCCTTTCAAATAGGGAAATATTCTTTTTACTATTATTACATCATGCTCTGTCGGACTTTCAAGACTTCTAGATGCTACTCCAACAGCATATGGTATGTCTGGTCTTGTTCCACACATCAAGTACATCAAGGATCCAACTGCTTGCCTGTAAGGATATCCAGTATTGACAGAACTCCCTTCCACATTGTCATCCTTGGTAATTGGAGTTGTAACAGCTCTGCAATCACTCATACCAAAACGCTCCAAAGCCTTCTTGACATAGTGGGTCTGACTAACTTGAATGGAACCATCTACTTTTCTGTCAATTTCCAGACCTAAGAAATATGACGCGGCGCTTGATTTAATCTTGAATTCTCTTTCAAGATCTTCAACAAACTGCTTAAGTTCATTATCATTGTTTGCTGCAATTAATCCATCGTCAACATCTAGTACAAAGAAAATCTTAGAAGAACCTTTCTCTCTTGTAAAGAGGCAAGGATCAGCTTCACTTCTCTTAAATCCTAATTCCATCATATAATTAGTGAATCTCCCATTCCAGTAATGGGGTGCCTGTTTTAGACCATATAGGCTTTTGATTGACATACTTTTCCAGAACCATCATTATAACCTTCAGGCTGTCATAAATATTGTTAGGCCGCGCCGTGGCTCAGTGGTTAGACCGCTTGGCTCTCACCAAGGCGGCCCGGGTTTGATCCCAGGCGACCGCAAAGTGAGATTTGTGGTGGACAACACGGCGCTGGGGCAGGTTTTCTCCGGGATCTCCGGTTTCCCCTGCCATCTCATTCCACCGGTGCTCCATCTTCATCTCATGTATCATCAGTGTCATCGCCTCCGGTGCCATGTGTAGTAAAAGCGGGCGTTAAACACTACACATTTCACATAAATATTGTTTCCTTCAGGTCTCCATAAAGAAAAGTAGTAGTCACATGTATTTGTGCAGTGTTCATTTTTTCCTTGGATACAACACTGAGGAATATTCGAATAGTCACCATCTTCGCCACAGGGCTGAAAGTTTGTTCATAACCAATCCCTCGCTGTTGGGAAAACCCCTTGATAACCAGTCTAGCTTTGAATCTCACAACTGATCCATCAGCATTCGTCTTCAGCTTGTAAACCCATTTACAAGGAATTGCTCTTCCAGGAGGTAAATCTACCAAAGTCCAAGTTCCACTCTTGATGTGCTGCCATTTCTTGATCCATGGCTAATTTCCATTCATCTTGTTGACATGAATTCATAGCTTCACAATAAGATTCTGGTTCATCTAAGGTCATTAGCTGAATTGCATAGTCATGAAATCTCTTAGGACGTTTTAGTATTGAACGCTCACGCAGCTGTGACCTAATTAATTCAATGTCAGATTGTTCTAATACCTCTTCAGTTTCTTCATGTAAATCATCATAACTGTAGAAGTCATTTTCTCTTGGAAAATTAGATTCCATTTTGTTCTTACTTTCTTGTGACAACTCTTGAGACTTCTGATAAGAAAAATCAAGGTCTACAGGAACTACTGGACTTTCATGTTGCATAATTTTCTCTTCAAAAATAACATCACGTGATCTTGTTAGCTGATTCTTTTCTTCGCATCAGATTCGATAACCATCATCATGGTCATAGCCAATCAAAATCCCTTTTACTGCTTTTCGATCCATTTTTACTCTTAATTGTTTTGGTTCATGAACATAACGTTTAGATCCTATTATACGTAGATGCTTCAAGCCAGGCTTCTTTCCTCACCATATTTCATATGGAGATGTTCCCTCAATACTAGAAGGTCTATTTGATTAAGAATGTATGCTGCAGAATTTATCATTTCAGCCCAAAGTGACAGGAATGTTTTCATGAGCATGCATCATAGCCCTGGCACTTCCGACAAGAGTACCATTTTCCCTTTCACTGCACCCATTTTGCTGCAGAGTGTATGGCATAGTAAAATGTTGAATTATGCCCTCCTTATGTAGAATCTCCCTTGTCTGTTCATCGTTGAATTCTCCTCCATTATCACTTAAGAGGTTTTTGATTGTATGTCCAGCAGTCTTTGTTTCAGTTATGAATTGTCTTAGTTTATAGGGAACTTTTGATTTCTCCTTGACAATGTAAACAGCTGTAATCATCTTTGAATAATACAAAATAGCGATAACCAGACATGGATTTCTGAAAAGGGCCACAGACACGTATGAATGAGCTCTCCTGGTTCAAACGCTCTCTTCCGAGTACCAAATGGAAGCCGATGTGCTTTACCATAAACACAACCTTCATAAAGTTCAGAGTCCAGTCCCACATTTACGCCTAAAATCTTGGAGATTAATATCTTGACATGTCACTTATTTTGGTGTCCAAATCTTTCATGATACAACTGTAGTAAGTTTTCTTGGCTGATTTCATTTACTTCAGCAGGAACAGGAGGCTTCACACTTATCATTAACTTAAATAGTCTTCCATAACGATCACGAATGCCAATTAGTTTAGTGACATCACCAATTTTAAAATAACACCTTTCTGCTCTAGATAAAAATGTACTTTTTGGATTTTTGTCTTGTGCTGCGAAGACAGAAAACAGAGTCTTTTTAATTTTTGGTACATACCACACATCACTCAAAGTGACTTTATGCCACTTTCCATTTACTGCTGCTTCCACTTCTATGTCGCCCTTGCCAACAGCCTCAACAGTGTCACCATCTGCTGATGTAGCTGTATGTGTCGTAGAAAATGGTTCAAACATCTTGAAGAAATAGTTTGTATTGGTGATATGACTTGCTACACCATTGTCTACATACCAGCTACCAATATCACACTCAGATGACATAACCATAGATGTTTCAGCGAATAGAACCATATTCGTTGAATTATTTGGAGTATCAGCTTCAGACACATCACTTTTCTGAGTCTTTTGTGGTCGACCATCTGCAATCCACTTCCGACATTTCTTGATTGCGTGATTTGGCTTCTTGCAGTAATGACAAACAATTTTCTTTTTCTACTGCGACTGCTTAGAAAATTGTTTAGATGAGTTACTTATAAGTGCCTCTTGAGATGTAGAATCTCCTCCTTTACTCGACAAGGCTTTCTCATATGCACAAAGTTGAGTTGTCAAGTTGTCAACAGTTCTATCAGTTTTTGACATAAGCCTCCAGCTTGATTTGAATGAAAAATACTCGTCTGGTAGATTGTCTAAACTCATGCAAATTAAAAATAAGTCGGGTAATTCTGGATTATTTTCTACATCTTTGGCCATTTCTTGCTTCAAATCATTATACAGATTTTTCAGATTTGATATATGAGTTGCTACATCATTTGAATGTTTCACAAACCCAAAAAAATCATAAACAAAGATAATACACTTTATCTTCAGAAACACGTCCAATAACTTATGCAATTCTGCCCATACTTCACGAGATGTATTAAGACGCATTATTTTTTGCAATGTTTCTTCTGTCATATTAGTAGTGAACACAATCAAAGCATTGCTATCAGCCTTAAGATAATTATTTAATGTGTTCTTGTATGCTTTTTCTTGAGCTGTAGCACCTTCCACGGGTTCTGCAGGTTTGACTAACCTACCTTCAATGACATTAATAGCTCCAGGAATACCACGTAAACACATGCTTGCTTTATACTTCCATGTATTCCAGTTTGATTGCCCTTCCAGTAAACCAATGATGATTACTCTTGTCGGATCCATATTCATAATTCACAACTGAATCCACACGTTACGTAATATGGCATACGAAAGTCACAGTACACTAATTTCGAAGTTTTCACTTTATTTGCATACAAAAAACACACAAACTGTGTTCCCTGAATTGCCTTGAACTTCACAATAGCGCACTTGGTCCCGTAACCAGTTAGTTTCTCAGGAACAACACGTTATTCCATAACAGCATTGATTTTATTTACGACTTAACAAGAACACATTATTACACAACTGGCGCTTAGCCACAGGATTGCCAACACCTACATAACCATATTGCCAACATTTTCATACAAGTTATTAAATACAACTGTACTCAAAACACGAAACTTTAACAGGTGTAACCAAAAATCTGTTGCAAGAACTGAAGTTGTATCCTTCTGAAGTACTTTGTTCCATTTTATCTGTTATGCAAACTGAAGGAAGTTGTATCCTTTTAAATAATTCCTCCTTGGAACAGAAAGGAAATAGAATTAAATTTCACTGACCAAAGTTTTGTGAATAAAGGAAGGGAAGTGAAAATTTATATTCATATACATTCACCAACAAAAGTCATACAGAATATGGGCTTCATAAGAAAATTTTAAGTCAGACATTATCATATTTACAGACTATAAAAATTGAGTTCTAGAAATAACACAAGGTTGCAAGGTTGCACTGAGGTGAAATATAGATACCCAGCATTTGCCTTACGACTGAGAGAAACCTTGTGGAAAACCTCAGTCAGGTACACAATTGCATTAGATTTCTGTATACATTATATTTACAACTGCGGTGATTACTAAAATATAGGTACTAATAGGTATTAAAATACAGATGATGTGGAGTACAACCTTTGTCTTGGAGGTTAAGCTTCTTTGAGATGAAGTGCCTCTCCCAGATGAACAGGATCCATGAAACAAAAACATTCAGAGATGAAAAAAAAAACCTGGGATGAATGGCTTATTTACTAATTTCTAATTCTAAACAAGCAAGTTATTTAGTTCAAAGGTTAATTAAAATGCCATGTTGTCCACCACAAATTCCACATGCAGTTGCCTAATATCGAACGTGTGCCACCTTGGTGAGAGTCAAGCAATCTAAATGCTTGGTCATGGCACAGCCTTATGTTTCATCATGTGGGATTTAGTCACCACACACTTGCTGTGTCTGCTGAGTTCCTTTCAGAACCAGCATTAGTCATGATTTATTGTTTGCTGTCTACTTCCCCTGAGCATTATTGTGGTTACATTGTAATGCACATCAGCTCATAATGGCTGCATGAATTATCAATGTAAAGAAACTCTCATTCATTTTAGTGTAGTGATAGGCACCATCAGATAATTTCTTCAGTTGAATATTTCGTAAATTTCAGTTTCATTTGGATTTTAGAGATGTTGATATACAAAAAATACAATAGGTAATAGTATTGACAACTAACTAGTTGCATTTGAATGGAAAAATGTGTCATAATTGGCACTTTACCCATGGAGTAATATAAATATGGTTATATGGCACATTGTGTTGTAATATTAGAACTTACAAAGTTGTTTGTAATTATTCTATAATAATTAGAGTGAAAATTAATTCCATAAATATCAGATTGTAAAAGCATACAGATTTTGATTCAGACTGGCACAGCTCTGTAATGCTGTAATCGAACTGTAGCTCTGTAATGGAACTACAGGAGATTTGCCAAAAATTTGTACACACTTCAAAGGATACTTATTTGTTTTACATTTGAATCACATATTAACATGTTCATTTAACTACATGGTTACCATAAATGTTCAAAGTGTTCATCGTTGTGGTCAGACACATAACAGAACGAGTGATTGCCACAGTAGTATTTGGTCATTGTTTAAATGGAGATGCTGCACATGCTAGGTTCTCAACTAAGGTTCTCAAGGTGTTCAGCTAAATGTTAATAGACTTGAGTCTTCACAGTTCCTTACACATAAGAGTCCATAGGGCTAAATCTGGCAACTATAGGAGCAACTCATGGCCCCCCCCCCCTAGACATATGCCCTAGCAACCACTGCTATGAGGGCCAGCTTGATAGCATTGATCAGCTTTTATAAACTTACCACAAGGCTGATAATATAGGAATGTTCTATTTGTGCTGAATGTGATTGAGAATTCTTCAACTAGTGCTGCAACCAAAGCCTTTCTTTAGGTTTTACTTACAACAGCTGGTGAGGTTAATAATGCTAATCACTCAACATGTATATTATTAGGCATTGACAGATACTTTGGGACTGAAGGAAGAATAGCAATAACAAATCGCAGGAGGAATCCTGTTAAACTTATGGTGTATGATGCAATGCTCTGATTTCCTTCTCATGTAGCTATATGTTTATATTAGAGTGCAGTCAAACAGTACATTAGTGTGGTGTTGACATGTAATTTAACCCAAGAATACAGAATCTTGCAGAAGGTTGCACGGTTTTCCTTCCAACAAATCAAGTTCCGTGTGTTTGCCATGCATAAAGGGGAGTAATCACTGTAATGTAAACTATAGTTTATTGCTAAAACTAAGTGCCATAAAATAAATTATGAAAAATATTTATTCTTATTATTCTTTTCTATGTGAAATAAAAGTTGTGTGTCTGTGATAGTGTTATTTTCAAAATTTAAACAATGCCTGATACTGAAAGCAGAACAAATATTTAGCCAATAATCTGTTCAGTATTCATGGTTTATGCATTTACTCAACTACTTTTATTAGGGCTGTTTATTGTAGCAATTAACATACAACTTTATGAACACACAAACATTATACATAAGTAAATTACACGAGTGGCAGTTGGACAAAAGAATCCAACAGGCTTTTATCTCAAAATTAAAGTATATTGTGTTCCAAGTTTAAAAGCAGAGAATGCATGATATGGTCACAACTTAACCACATAATTCACAAAATTTATCTGCCAGCGCATCTCAAAATCTCACCAAAGGGTTATTTACCAACAGGGTACCTTTCTGCTCTAGAAAGCATTTATATACAAAAAATGTATATATATTTAAAAAGTATATAAAGATATATTTAAAAAATTACAGGCATGTAAACATATTAAGATAATTGTTATTATTTATATCATAGTTACTTAAGAAAATAGAAAAAAGCATGTTTTTAAAATGTGGTTCAAATACTAAAGCTTAGCCGCTTCGCCGATAGCCATTTAAATCCTTCAGGGGCCGGAAATGGATACCCAATAAATAGAACAAGACATTTAAATTGTTAAATGCGGTAAAAATGCATCATAAATACAATCCCGTATCTTCCGTATTTAAGTTAATTTAAACGAAACAAAAATTGGTTTAAAACCCATTAAAGGCAGTATACATCTACAGTAACAAAGTAGAGACTACATTAATAAATCATTGAAATTTCACTACTTTGTTTCACTGTAGCAAACGCCATTCTTTGCGCCGAATGCGCCTAATATTTGAATCATTTTGTTTTATGTGTATACGAATGAATGTGTATATGTACAGCTATATAAGCAACTTGGTTTTAGCTTTTAGTTTATGCTTTACCAAGCGATAATGATACGAGTAGATGTTGTGTTACACACACACACACACACACACACACACACACACACACACACACACACACACACACACTGAAAAGAAAACTCTGTCAGCACCTGTTCTTACAGTGTTTCTTAACGAAAGTTTCTGGTAGCCTTATGCAGCTGTTTTCACTTAGTATTTTAGTTATACACTCTCTGTGTTCAGAGTGATTTCTTATAGCTATCAAGAGCTAAATGAATAGCACATTTGAAATTGTTAGATTTCAATGTTAACTATGGCTTATCCCGGTAATATAGCAAATAAATTAGCTTGGGTATGATGTGTACAGGCTTCTGATATTTCTGTAGAAAATCTGGAAGATTTGTTTTTTAATTATGAAGGAGGTGTTAAGGATATAGGTAGCATATAGGTGAGGAAGTGAATGACCTGCTTCCTTCAGGTGTCCGTGAAGAATCAGCTCTGCTAAGTGGTCAAAATAGCTAACACATATAGGCAAATAAACATTTTCTGGTGTAAGCTAACTTCTGACATCCAACCGACATTTTCACACAAAAAAGTTATAGCTGACTTAGTGTCTCTCACTGTCACGGACACAAATGTAGGTATATGTGAGTAGGATGATAGAAGCCCTGACCTCTAAAGGCAATTTAGGGCTAAGAGGAGAATTCAGAAGTGGGCAGTGCACATGCTATATTTTGTAAGCCTACATTAGACGTGTATGGGTCTACAGATGACATGTTAGCTACTCCATTGTTTGGGGAAATAGCGGGTCAAATATGGGTGATGTGGATCAGCTATTACTAGCTATCCCTCTTTACGAAAAACAGTTAAATGGTAAAATAAAAAAGTACTTTTAGACCACTGGATGTAACCATGCACAATTGTTTAGTAATTTTCAGAGCTGTAAATTCATGCAAGACATTCACCTACCTGTACTTGCGCATATAAATAGCTCATAACAATTGAGTACTATAATACTCAGAGGCCTCTTTATACTGGGGGGTAAGAAATTCACCACCACATCACCCCTCATACTTGAGAGAAAACACTTTCCTAAAAGGATACCAGCCACAACCAAAAAAGTTGCAACCATTTCGAAAATGTCTAGTGTGTTGCAAAAAAGAAGTTTGCAAGGAAACCAATATTATTTGGTGTGAATCTGCAGATGTGTCCTTGGATGTTTATCCAGGTTTAGAGGTGTACCATTCAAAAAGAAATCTTTAAGGGTATTATATAGAATAAAAAGAAGTATTTCAGAAAGTGGAGTGCCATTGTTATAAAAATTAGGCAAATGAGTCAACCTTGTAAATACTTTTCTCCACTCACAAGTTTTTTTTAATGAAGACTAGTTTCTGGGAACTTCTTCCCTTTCGTCAGTTCTTGGTTGACTGATGATGCATCCGGTGTCTGCATCCAGCTTGGTGTTGTGCTGCCATCTAATGTTCTGGTAAGTTTGATGACATCTACGGCAGGAATTTCAAAATTCATCAAGAAGTCCTGTTTCTTTGTAGTAAATGTTTTTCCAAATCTGTAGTTCTAGAAGTTTCTTTGCCTGTTTAATGAGTTCTATTTCTTGTTTTATGTTGTGATTCTCAGACCAAAAGTAATGTGCAAGTCGGCCGTAGAACATCACTTTTGGTCTGAGAATCACAACATAAAACAAGAAATAGAACTGATCAAACAGGCAAAGAAACCTCTGGAACTACAGATTTGGGAAAACATTTATTACGAAGAAACAGGACCTCTTGATGAATTTTGAAATTCGTGCCGTATGTCATCAAACTTACCAGAACATTAGATGGCAGCATGACACCAAGCCAGATGCAGACACCGGATGCATCATCAGTCAACCACAGAACTGACGATAGGGAAGAAGTTCTCAGAAACTAGTCTTCATTAAAAAAAACTTGTAAGTGGAGAAAAGTATATACAAGGTTGACTCATTTGCCTAATTTTAGTAACTTTAAGGGTATGTTTACATCCCTTATAGAACTAATTTAAATTTGTTGTAAAATAGAAAGATTAAAATAATTGGCGTTAAATGAGTATTAAATGCATGTATGCGGAGGACCTCTATACACGTCCATATCGGTTTGGGGCATTTTAACTTGGACGTCATATGACGTCCATATCAGTGAAAGGGTTAAGAAACAGTGCTTGCCAAATAGAAAGCTTAGAAGAGCGATACTTTTTGTGTACAAATGTAGTTTTTTTTTATTGTTCATTAAGTTGTAAATTGTTGTAGTATTAAGTGTTCTGCAAACAAATCTTTATGGATTCTAGCTAATAGTTGCACTTAAAAGAAAATAAGGTATACATTATGCTCTATTAAGTAGTTTTGTTTTGACAACAGAATTATGTTCCATATTTTATATGTGGACATTAATTGCAGAGAAAAATGCTGGAAGAGGCAGAAAGGAGAGCAAAAGTAAAGCCAGAGTTGACTCCTGAGGAAATACTAGCAGAAAAGTTAAGACAACAGAAACTTCAGGAGGAGTCAGATTTGCGGGTTGCTATGGAAACTTTTGGTATGTGTCCTAAGATTTAGAATAAATATCTTGGTAATATTAGGATAATATTTTTAGAATACATCATAACAGGTATATTTGCGACAAATACTTTTTGTTGTGAGAAATTTTATTGGATTGGCAAATTATAGTGCTGTTATGGATGTAAAGTTCTCTTTAAATCTCTTTGTACCATCAGATATAGAAGTTCTGCACTGCACAATTCACAGTTCTAGGCAGGACAACGTTCCATGGAAACTTAAGGTTCCTACAGAAAAATGTATTTTGGTTGAATTTCGTATCTTAGGATCATATAGAATACCTTGCAATGAACAGTGTAGGTAGGTTTTAAATAATATTGGGTTATAGTCCAACAACAAGATTTTTTGAAAAGGTAAGTTGGAATTATCACTGTGAAGTAATGTAATAAAATTGTACTATTAGACGACTGAGACTGTCAAGTCTACAAAATTGGTTTCTTGTGTTAGCATTACCTGCCAAGTTGGAAGAGAAAATAGAAGAATGGCTTGGCTTGACTTTGCAGACAAGAATCTCCAACCACTTTCCCTTAGTGATACCTGACTGGTGCTTGGAAGAAAATTGATATTGCCTTTTCTTGCTTGCAGCAAAAGAGACCATAAATGAGACAGTACTTATGGGGCATCATATGTCATAAAATATGGCACAATAAATAAAATAGTGTATATTTTATAGACTAATTACTCTTCATTTTGTGCTACTTCCAGTTTTAATTTATATTACAACAGTATTAGTTGTTTATATAACATTTGTAATCATATTAAAAATCACAATTTCCTATTTATTCTCTCTGTGAACTGTTGGTTAGCATGCTAGTCTTCAAATCCACAGGTCCTTGACCTCAAGTTTCCAGCTGAAGGATTAAAAATTTTCTTTAGAGGAGAAAAGTGTATGAAATACACAGCCTAATTATTAGATAAATACAAATCCTAAAGCAAGTGAACATAATTATTGACGAACAGTTGCTTAAAAAAAAAAAAAAACCTACTGACATACATCACCTTGGACAGGGTTTTTTCTTCTAAATGGTACCGTATTTATGAAGATAATTTTTCCCTCTGTGTAATTTCCCCAACTCCAAACACATTCACATAGTTTTTCAGGATTTTATTTTTATCAGGCATCTTACTTTTTGAAAATTGGTGCTAACTTCATAGATTTCATTTTCAGAACAGTTGTTTCATAGTGCATGTAAAACACGTAATGAAAAAAAATTCATAGGTATACAGCATTGTTTAAATTACAAGTAGTTAATTTTACTAATGAAAATAGAGTATTTATTATATACAGGGAGAGAGTTTGGTGTGGGAATGAAATTAATTCGTCAAAGAAAAAGGTTGATCGTTTCGCTTTCCAAAGTGTAGAAAATATTGTGACTGTGGGTTCGTAGAATTAAAAATCCAATTTGCAGAAATTCTAAATGTTCTTTATCTCCGTAGAAATACATGGATCAATTCCCTCGTAACAAAATTATGTCGCATACACACCACAACAAACAACGTTCTGATCAGCTCTCTTTACAACACTCTTGTTACACAACTGACCCATCACTAGCCATGGCTTCTTTTTATACACCCATTCATGAATTCCAGACTGTTCTGTACAATCACTAGATTTTTCTGGAATAACCAAAGCATCTAATGACATAATGTGAATATTCTATCACTTTCCGGAAACGTGAAACCCTGTCTGGGCTGGCAAGTCTTTTATCTCAGCTATCTTTGTTGCCGGCTATCTGTTTACACTAGCCGCGCTATCGTTAACTGCTTACGCAAGCTCTTTATTACCGTGAAACAATATCCGCCGTCTGTTTTCTATTTGTGCCGAAACTTTATTGCCCGTTGCCGTGACACTGCTCCCTCCTCAAGGCTGGTCGTCCCGAACAGCAGCATTGTAGCGGGCCAGGCATTCCAGATGTACCATCAACATCCTCCCTCTGGCCACCCCTTCTGGATGCGGTAGACCACGTCGTTAATCCTCTTCACCACCCAGTATGGTTCTTGCCATGGTTGCTGGAGCTTCGGGCACCGTCACTTGGTCCGGGTAGGGCAGTACAACCAGACCAGTTCACCTTGCTGGAACCCTTGGCTCTTGGCTTGCCTGTTGTATCGGGTCTTCATGCGGTCGCTCGGCTTCTGGATGTTCTGACGAGCCATCTCATGCACGTCGTGGAGACGGTCCACCAGGTTCTCCGTATATTCGGTTGCTGGCTGTTTTGCGTCCGGGGGCTTCCAAAGGCCAGATCACAGGGGAGGTGTAACTCGGCCGAACATTAAGCTGGCTGGCATCATCCCAGTGGTGTCGTGTGTAGACGAACGGTAGGCCAGTAAGAACAGTGGCACCTTGACGTCCCAGTCTCGCAAATGGCTGGCCACGACCTTCCTCAGGTGCTCTTTTAAGGTCTTGATATATCTCTCCACTGTGCCGTCCGACTGTGGATGTAGGGGTGTGGTGCGGGTCTTTCTAGTGCCTCCTTCATCAGGTTGGATTCAAAATTGGTGCCCTGGAAGCTTTGAGCTCCAACGGCACCCCAAATCGGCAGAACACTTGCTCCACAAGGTAGTCCATAATGGGAGTTTCTAAAGGCATCAGTAGGCAATGGTTTGACAAGGATTGCCAGGTGGCAAAGGCAAGAGTAGCACAGTAATTAAAGAACTGGTGGCAATCAGGGGAAAAAGAGGAAAGGGAAAATGTCCTGATCTTGAGATGGGCATACAGGTGTCTAATGGAACAAAAAAAGAGGGAATGGGGTGAGAAAATAGGCAGAATGCTAAATGAAGCAGCAAGAATACATGACACTAAGAAAATTTGGTCAATAATAAGAGGGCTATATAAAGATGTGGGGAGAGATGAGTATATAGGTGCAGATCAATGGTATGCATACTTTGAATCACTGTTAGGACAAGATAATTATATCAGAGTGGGAAGAAGTTTGTTAGGGGGTCCGCAAATAATGAATTAGATAGATATATCTGGGATGCTGAATTTTGTGAACAAATAAGGCGGTTAAAAGCTAACAAAGGTAGTGGTATTGATGGTATACCAGGAGAATTTTGGAAGGCTTGGGCACTCGATGAAACTAGGAGGAAAATAGTGATAAAGTTATTCAATAAAATAATGGAAGAAAAGAAAATTCCTAGGAAATGGAGGACGAGCATGGTATTGCCAATTTACAAGGGAAAGGGAGATAAAAATAACCCAGCTAACTACAGAGGGATTAGTTTATTGTCTATTCTAGGGAAGATTTTCACTGGAATTCTAGCAAATAGGTTGCAAAATTGGGTTGAGAAGGAGAATAAACTATCGGAGTTCCAAGCAGGTTTTAGACCGGGCAGGAGAACATCGGACAACATCTTTATTATTAAAACAATTGTACACAAATATCTGAGCAATAAAAGGGGAAGGGTATATATGATATTTATTGATCTAGAAAAGGCATTTGATTCTATTAATAGAGATGCATTGTGGATAAAATTAAGCAGTAAGGGGATAAGTCAGGCATTTATAGAAGTAATTAAAATGATATACCAAGAGCATGAGTTGTGTATAAAACTACCAGGCCACAAAGTAACTAAATCTATATCGAGTAAGGCAGGAGTATGGCAGGGATGTAAACTTAGTCCAGTATTATTTAATCTTTATATCGATGGAATTTTAGTTATTAATAATAAAGAAATACCGGAGCTACTGTTTGCAGATGACCTAGTAGTTCGGTCCATATCAAGTGGAGGGCTGAGAAGAGCAATCGGGGCAACCAATTCTTATTGCAATAAGTGGAATTTGAAGGTGAATGAAAACAAAACAAAGATTATGGTCTTCAAAAAAGGATACAGGTTGCGTAAGGATGAGAAATGAGAGGTTAATAGAAGAGAAATAGAGGTAGTAAGGAGATTTGATTATTTGGGTACAAGGTTGAGTTCTGATGGCAGCTGGAAAGAACAAAAAAAGACGTCTGTGCCAAAAGGTAAAATGGCCATGAGAGTGATAAGATCATGCTACAGTAAACTGCCAGATATAAATAATGGTTGGAGAGGATTTATACGGCAGTAGTAGAAAATAGAATGTTACATGGATCAGAGGTTTGGGGAATAGATGAGGCTTGGAGAGAGACTGATAGAGTGCATAGATCCTTTTGTAAATACATATTGGATTACCAATAGCATCACCTAATGGGGCAGCACAATTAGAACTAGGCAGGCATTCTACTAAAATTAAAATCTTGACAAGGGCAATGAAATATTTATACAGAATTACTAACTTGGAAGATGGCAATATAATTAAAGAATGTTTTCATATTCAAAAGAGAAGTAACTGGGTTGGGTCTTGGGCACATAAAATGTATGACTTGTTAAAGCAGATAGGTATGGGTCATTCTTGGATAAATGCAGAGTATGGGTATAGAGGCTTCTGGAAAGAAGTTAAATTAAGATTAGAAGATATTGACAGACAAGACATTTTTGCCAATACAAGTGACAAAAGCTCACTGAGATTATACAGAGAAATAAAAACAACCTGGGGAAGGGAAGGATATATAGATATATGTAGTAAGTTAGGGCGAGAAGGTTTTGCTTGGGCGAGAACAGGAGTGAGAAACTTGAAAGGTATAGGTCAAGAGAGGGAGCTAGATAAATGTCCATTGTGTGGAGAAGAGAATGCAGATTTCCATTGTATATCAAATTGTAGTCAAACAAAGATACGGAGAGAGCAGGCTTGGCTACGTAAATGGGACAATTTGGGGGATGAAGTAGTAATTAGAAAAATGTTGTCAGTAAAAGGAGAAATATAGGAAATTATTTAGGGAAAGTTAAAGAGAGATGGCTAAGAACAATTAAGAGAAAATGTAGAGTGGGTTAGGTGAAATGGCAGAAAGTGTAAAAAGGAGCAGAGGGTCTCCAATACACAAAAACCTAGGGTTAGGTGTATGGGGACTAAATTACTATTCAATGGTGGGCAACATGATAACATTATAGGATTTTCAGGATTTAGGAATATATGGCATATTTCAGTATGGATTTTATAGTTGTAATCTTGATTTTGTATTTCCATTTGTTGATGTAAAAGGAAATAAATTACTATTACTACCTTATTACAAGGTAGTCCGTGATTGTCTTCGCATCCTGGTTCGGAATAGCATACACCTCCAGCCACTTGGAGAAGTAGTCCACGGCCACCATCAGGTACTTGTTGCCTCGGTCGAACACTGGGAATGGTGCAGCTATGTCGACGGCGATCCTTTCGAATGGCGCTTCGATGTTGTACTGCTGCATGCGACCCCGGCTCCTAGTCTGGAGGCCGCGACTCGTCGCGCACACATGACATTGACGGCACCATCTCTCAGCATCTGCTCGGAGCCTCAGCCAGCAGTAGCGCTGCCGAAGTTTGTCGATCATCCGGTTTGCTACCAGGTGTCCTCCTGAAGCACCGGCGTGCACTTCCTCCAAGACTTCCCGGACCTTACTTCGGGGAAGTACCAACTGCTTCCTCTGCATCTTCCCATCAGGCGATTTCCATACCCGGAACAACACGCCCTCTGTTGTCTTCAGCAAGTCCCAGTGGGTCCAGTAGGACTTGTAGGTGGCGCTCCTCGGTGCGATGTCCTCCCAGGTTGGTCTTGTCCCTGCCTCCACTTCCCTCAAGAGTGGTCCCAAGTCTGTGTCCGCCATCTGCTCCCTCAGGCCTGCGCTATCCCAGCCATCCGCAGGCACTGCCCTGACTACTCGCACTGCTGTGGCACGCTCCTTCTCTTCCACTTTGGGCAGGGTCTTCGGCACATGGCGTCTGCGTTACTGTGGCTCTTCCCTCTACGATGTTCAGAGGTGAAGTCGTACTCCTGCAGCCTCTGTACCCAGGGTGCTGTCTGGGCTTCCAGGTTTCTAAAGCTCAATAGCCAAGTGAGGGTGGAGTGGCCAGTCCTCAGGTGGAATGGCTGACCATAGAGGTACTTGTGGAAGTGCTGCAATTTCTTTACTACAGCCAGTGACTCTCGCCGGTTGACGGAGTAGTTCTTCTCTGCCTTGGATATGGTCTTGCTGTAGTAGGCTATCACCTGCTCATGGCCGTCCTGGATTTGGGATAGGACACCCCCAATGCAGTGGTCGCTGGCGTCGGTGTCCACAATGAAGGCGCCACCTGGTTGTGGGAATCCCAAAATAGGAGCACGGCACAGTGTCTTCAGTCAGGCTGGTGAGGGTTTTGGCAATGTTGGAGAACCCCTTGATAAAACGGCGGTAGTAACTGCACAGCCCCAGGAAACTGCGCAATTCTCTCTTATCCTTTGGCCGAGGCCAGTCCCTCACAGTCTCTCCCCTCTCCACGACGGCCCTTACTCGTTTTCCGGCTGCTCTCCCTGGTGTGGGCATCTCTCTAGGTGTCCCGGCTCTCCACACCCCCAACACAGACCAGTAGGTCTTCGCCGGCGTCCCTCGGCTGGTCTTCTGTCTCCGGTGTAGCGGACCCCCTCGTTCTCGACGTCGGGATAGCTGTCACCTTGGCCGCCTCCATCCATAATGCTGCCGTTAGCGCCTCGTGGATGGTTTTGTAGGTGCCGAGCATCAGGCGCTGACGAATCTCCGTGTCTCGTACCCTGTCGACAAAAGTGTAGGCAGCCTCTCGGGATACGAATTCTAGTGGGAGGTCGACTAGGACTTTGCTGGCCAGCTGCTCGATTGCCAGGGCGAACTCCTGCAGCGTCTCCCCTGGCTGCTGTGACGTTGACTTCAGCTGGCTGCGGTACGCTGCGGCTAAGCGGTGATTTCCAAAGCGATTTTCCAGGGGCTTCCAGATTTCCATGTGCGACGCCGCTGTCTGGACCGCGTTCAGGACTTCTGCGGCCCGTCCCTGGAGACTTAACTATTAGCTGTGCAGCCTCTTCCTGTGGTGACCACTTGTTGTGTTTGGCTACTGTGTCAAATTGACAACAGAAGACTTCGAGAGTTGTCGCGCCGTCGTATTTAGGAGGTTTGACGCGTGCAGGTGTGTCGCGTCCCGGCGCGTCGACCTTTAAATCCTTTAACCACCTGCCGATGACGTCCTCCACCATGGCGTTCAGGGACTTTGTGCAGCTGTCGGCCTTTCCCTCCAGCTCATTTACGTGGCTCGCCAGGTCTTCGATGCACTCGTCCACTTGACCTATCCGCTTGCCCAGCTCCGTGACGTCATCCCTCACACCGGTCAACTGCTCTTCAGACTTTGCGGCGAGGGCCTCGTTTGCCGCTTTCATCTCCGTGGTCAATTCGGTCATCTTCTCGGCCAGGTTATCGTTCGCCGTTCTCATTTCCTTCAGTTCCGCGGACAGGTTGTAGTTTGCTGTTTCCGTCTTCGTTAATTCGGCCTTCATTTGTTCCATATTCTCGGTGATGTCGTTAGCCGCCTTCATTTCTTTCAGTTCCGCTGCCAAGTTGTTGTTTGTGGTCTCCAGCTTCGCGGCCAGGCTATTTGCCGCTTCTGTTTTTGCAGCAAAGTTGTCGTTGGCCGTCTTCATTTCTTCCATTTTCTGTAGAATCTTTTCCAATGCCGATTCCATGGCCATTGTCCCACTTCCTGGCACCTGTTGTGACTTTGTGGGTTCGTAGAGTTAAAAATCTAATTTGCAGAAATTCTAAATGTTCTTTATTTCCATAGAAATACACTGATCAATTCTCTTGTAACATTACGTCACATACACACCACAACAAACAACGTTCTGATCAGCTCTCTTTACAACAACACTCTTGTTACACAACTGACTCATCACTAGCCATGACTTCTTTTTATACACCCTTCATGAATTCCAGACTGTTCTGTTCAATCACTAGATTTTTCTGGAATAAACAAGGCATTTAATGACGTAATCCGAATATTCTATTACCTTGCAGGAATGTGAAACCCTGTCTGGGCTGGCAAGTCTTTTATCTCAAGCTATCTTTGTTGCCAGCTATCTGTTTACACTAGTTGCGCTATCGTTAACTGCTTACGCGATCTCTTTATTACCGTGAAGCAATATCCGCCATGTATTTTCTATTTGTGCCGAAACTTTATTGCCTGTTGCCGTGACAATATCCTTCGTGAGGTGATTATATAGTTGAGTTTAAAAATGGTAATGGCATTGTGTGACACAAAATGCCCTATATGGAAGGAAAGGAAGCATCAAAAAAGTATGGTATCAGAAGTGCAGAGTTTAAGGAAAGCTTAGTTTGGCCATATGCCTGTGTGGAAACAAAAATTAGCCTGTGAAAACAAACCACAATACTTCAGTGCTCCTTCAGTGTTGGCAATTATGGCAGAAAGCTACCAATCTGTAATTTTTAAAAGGAAAACTCAACCAAATTGTCCTAATATTGGCATTTTTGCACATGTGCATGGTAAAGGATGAATGACATTCTTGTCTAATGAAAGATTGGCTGAAAGTTGTGTGGGGTCATTTGGAAGTTTACTGTGTAAGAGAACATATTAGTTCTGATGGATGACATCTTGTCTAATCAAAGATTGGCTCAAAGTTGTGTGGGATTATTTGCAAATTTGCTGTGTAAGAGGACTGTACTAGTTCTCGACAGTTTTTACGGTCATTTAACAAAGCTTATGTAAAATTAAATATGCAGTCTCAACACAGTTCAAGCCATAACATCAAGTGGCCTTACTTCTGTTTTACAACCAATACAAGTCACCATCAACAAACCATTCAAATGTCATCTCTATCAATTTGATGGAGAATGGATGGCATCCAATTCCTTTGATTATTATGAGCATTAACAGACCTACTGTTGAAAAAAATGCTGTCTTCAGATTCTTCAGGCACGAGCTTTGATCCCTGAAGAAATAATCACTAAGAACTTTAAGAAGACTTGAATAGCTAAACAGTGAATGACTTAGAGGATAACATCATATGGAACAATGGAAGCTCTGATGGTTTTGCTAATAAAGCTGGCCCATCAAACAATATTTCTTCTGATGAAAGTAGCAAAATAAAATAGCAGGTGCTATCTTTGGGAAAACAGAGAATTGAAAACACAGAAAAGTTTGTCAGTAGAATGAACGAAAGAGTAAAATGATTCTTTCAAAGTAATCATTCATTTGACTCGTACATTGTGGACCACTTCACATGATTTATTTTAGTCTACTCTGTCTAATCATGGTCAGTTGTCATGAATCATACAACCAGCTGCATTCTATCATTACTACGATTTGTTCACAATAATCCACATTTGCAACTCAGCTAAATTCATTATTGCTACATTTAAATAAAGTAGGTTTTTCAAACAAGCATCCAGAATATAAATTACCATGTTTACTTTCACAAAGCATTTAAAGAACATAAAGTAGATAATGTGTAAATTTGTTGAGAAAACTATTTGTAGTCAGTGTTTTGACACTGTCACTTACATTTTTACATTATTGAGGGACTAGTTTTGGAGAAAACACTGTCACTTACATTTTTACATTATTGAGGGACTAGTTTTGGAGACTGTCGTATCCATTTTCAACCTCTATCCAATTATCGCATGTTGTCTGCACTCTTCTCTCTGGTAGTAGAACTATGAACTTTGTCAAATTATCTACTATTGGGATTTCAAAGTTCATTATTTGGTCCTTATTTTTCCATATATGTTCTCCATGTTGTCAGTTTATTTTGGATGTCACTACTTTTAGTAATTTTGGATTTGGATCAATGTCCAAACTGTTTTAGTTTCAAAAATGAAATGCTACTGCTGACTTATCTTCTTGTTTCAATTTGAAGTTTCTAAAGTGCTCTTTGACTCTGGTTTTTAGGTTTCTTTTAGTTTGGTCTATGTAGCATTTTTCACAATTCTTTCAACGGTATATTTGGGATCTGTTAATTGGTGGGATTTCATCTTTTGTTTTTGAATTTAGCAATTTTAAAACTATTAGTAGGTGCCAAGATAATATTTTGTTCCTCAAGGATCTTTTTGAATTTATGAAATGATTTTGGGTGGTATGTGCATGTGCTGAATATGCTGTTGCTTTCTTTTTCTTTAGTGAATGTGGTTGCTTCCTTAATGGTTTTCTTTAGTATAGCCTTATTAATTTTCTTAAACACCAGACTTTTGTTTTATCCATTTTCTTCTGCTACATGGAGTATGGCCTTTTATGCTCTGAAGTATTCTGCTTTATCCGTGGATGTATTGACTACTATGTTTTCTAAGTACTGCGTAAGTAATCTTGTAGGACAAGGGTAGGCAACGTATGACATGTGTGTTCTGGCTGGTATACAAACTCATTTTCGATTATTTATATCTAAAATATCTAATAATTGTGACATGATATACCATTTTAAGCATCATATTCAGAATCTACATGTGAAAATGGACTAAAAACACATATCTTTGCTGAGGTAAATTTCTTGTTGGGTAGTGTAATTTTTATCAAGTAGCCTAAGCATACTGCTCATTATGAACAGTGTTACTCTATTATTGCATTTACTTTAGCATTATGTTTTTATTGCAAATGGGGTGTAATAACTCAAGGAGAAACTGATATGGTATGATATTTTCTTTTAATTTCAATTTTTATATTGATGACAGACATCCTAGAGTATTATGGCCGCCAAATATAATTCAGGGAAAATTAAAATGACACAGGAAAAATATATAGGAAATATTCAGAAGCTCATTGGGCACCGTGAGGTACATTCATTACTATTTCTGTATTATTATAAACACACAAAGGTGTTGTTGGTAATGTCCACTTCAAGGTGCCAGGACACTCTTGACATAATACAATTGGTTGTTTCCGGGCTGTTTTGCCGTGGTCTGTTGGAGTAAGAACCAAATGTTTCGTCCACCACTACGGCAGACATCATCAGTGGCGCGGTCGAAGCTTTCTTACAGAGAGTTTGGCTGCGTCTGAAGCGTTCAGTGCCTGAGTCGCGCTATTTGTACTGGTAGTTGGGGGGCGGAGCCTGGGTAGTCCGGCAATGGTGTCCTGTGATTGGTCTGCGTCATTTTCAGTGGTTAAACGGCGTTTCCTGTTTTCGAGAACAGGATGCCAGTTCCTATTTAGTTTTAAGGCTTCTTCCTTTCTGTTGAAATTATTAGGATGTTTGTAAATTTCGATGGCCTCCCGCTGAACTTGTGTGTGGTAATGTTCTGTGGTAGAAAGGATGCTGGTGTCCTGGAACTGTATCACATGCTCGCCTTCCGCCTCAATCGCATGTTCGGCGACTGCGGACTTATCTGTGTGGCCCAGACGGCAGTTGCTCCTATGTTCCTTGATTCTGGTGTTGACACTGCGTTGTGTTGTTCCAATGTATACCACGCCGCAAGAACAGGGAATGCGATATACACCGGCTGAGGACAGAGGTTCCCGAGGATCTTTCGCTGAGCGTATTAAATGTTTCAATTTCCTAGTGGGTTTGAAGACGGTTTTTATATTATGACATTGTAATATCCTTTCTATCCGTTCAGTAATATCCTTGAAATATGGCAGAAAAACAGTGCCTTTACTCTTGGGTTGCTCTGGTTTCTGAATGGTGGGCTGAGATCTAATGGGACGGACAGCTCTCTTAATATCTCGGATGGAGTAACCAATGGCGCGTAATGCCTGTTTTAGGTGTCTGAGTTCACTTCCTAGTTGTTGCGGTTCACAGATGCGAGAAGCCCGATTTACCAAAGTTTCTGGACATCTTGGTCAGCAGGAAGGCCAACGGCTCTCTTGGACACACTATCGCAAGCCTACACATACCGACTGCTACCTTAACAAGGATTCAAACCACCACCCTAGGCAGAAGCGCTCCATAATCAAAACTTTGGTAAATCGGGCTTCTCGCATCTGTGAACCACAACAACTAGGAAGTGAACTCAGACCCCTAAAACAGGCATTACGCGCCAATGGTTACTCCATCCGAGATATTAAGAGAGCTGTCCGTCCCATTAGATCTCAGCCCACCATTCAGAAACCGGAGCAACCCAAGAGTAAAGGCACTGTTTTTCTGCCATATTTCAAGGATATTACTGAACGGATAGAAAGGATATTACAACGTCACAATATAAAAACCGTCTTCAAACCCACTAGGAAATTGAACCGTTTAATACGCTCAGCGAAAGATCCTCGGGAACCTCTGTCCTCAGCCGGTGTATATCGCATTCCCTGTTCTTGCGGCGCGGTATACATCGGAACAACACAACGCAGTGTCAACACCAGAATCAAGGAACATAGGAGCAACTGCCGTCTGGGCCACACAGATAAGTCCGCAGTCGCCGAACATGCGATTGAGGCGGAAGGCGAGCATGTGATACAGTTCCAGGACACCAGCATCCTTTCTACCACAGAACATTACCACACACAAGTTCAGCGGGAGGCCATCGAAATTTACAAACATCCTAATAATTTCAACAGAAAGGAAGAAGCCTTAAAACTAAATAGGAACTGGCATCCTATTCTCGAAAACAGGAAACGCCATTTAACCACCAAAAATGACACGGACCAATCACAGGACACCATTGCCGGACTACCCAGGCTCCGCCCCCCAACTACCAGTACAAATAGCGCGACTCAGGCACTGAACGCTTCAGACGCAGCCAAACTCTCTGTAAGAAAGCTTCGACCGCGCCACTGATGATGTCTGCCGTAGTTGTGGACGAAACGTTTGGTTCTTACTCCAACAGACCACGGCAAAACAGCCCGGAAACAACCAATTGTATTATGGACTCAGGCCATGAAAGCTTACGTTCTCTCATGACTCTTGACATACCTAACCAAGCAATCAAGCACTTAAAGACTTAATGTTTTACGGTATGAGAAAAATGTTGGAACTACTCATATTTTAGTTTTTTTAAGTTTATTATTATGATTATTATTATATGTTATAACTCAAAGTTTCTGACATATTTTGTGACTAGCAGCTTACTCTGATTTGTGTAGTAATTGATGTAGGGTAAACCTACCCAATTTCTTGATATACCTTATTTTGTGAATCAGTCTTTCTGATCCCTCACGGAATAGTGTAGGTCCAGATGCGATTGCACTATGTATTCATAGAGGGTAGTCTCCTCTTCTTTCGCTGTAGGAATGTGAAAGTCACTAGCCTGCTATTGGGGTTTCCACAGCTAGTAGTACTCTTGGAAGCTTGATGTGAGGAAGTGTAACTGCAGCAGTCATCAGCTAAATTTATTCACTGTTTTACATACAGGATATTTAATCTGGTTTTCAGTCATTATAGCCTTAACACATTTAAGTATTGCCCTATTATATTTTTTAATCTAAAGGGCATTATGCCGTGAGTGGCTTACGAAAATAAGCGATTTGCTCACGATTTTTTTCACTCTTCAGATAAAATGGCTCCCATTGCAAAACAAAATTCACAAGACAATGGAGGTAAAACAAAATTGAAACTTGCCATCACTAAAAGAAGGCAAACATGATACTGGGGTTCTACAAGCAGCATTTAAGGTCATTTTAGAGGAAAAGTGGCCTATATCCAAAGCTGCTAAGCAATTTTCCGTTCCGTGAAGCACCCTTAAGGACTACATAAGTAGAAATGATAGTGATATGATGATACTACTGCCAGCGTTGTTCCAAGAGAAGAATCGGATTTCTCCAAATAAGTTGAGGGGATTTTGCAGCTGCCTAAATTCACGGCAAAAGAAAAACAAAAGGTGTGCGAGCCAGAAAGGACCCTTCATCCAAAGTGTTTTATCTAGGAGAAAGTCAAAGTGTAATCGGATCCAAAAACATAAATGCATTATCTACACAGAGCCAAGCTGGGACAAGTGGTTCACAACGAGGACAGAAGAAGAAATTTGGGGGAAAAAAAAGTGATGTGCACTGAAGTATGGAAGTGAAAAAAATAAAAGTTCCTGGATTCAGTGTTGCTTTTGTTTGAAATGGTACCATGAAACTTGTCAATTTGTAGATTCCAATGGTCCACCTATTATTTTCATGTGTAATGAGTGCGCAGAATCAGAACAAAGTGGCAGTGATAGTGAATGAATACTTCAACTCTTCAATATAACATTCACGAAATTAGGTATGGCAAGTCACGGAATTAAGTAGTTTATCACAAAATTAGGTACATATGTACAGTATTCATTTTAAGTTAATAAAGTTCTCATTTAGTTAGATTCTTAGCAGGTACTAGCTTAATGGAGTACTATTAGTGTGTAAGTGTAAGAGAAATATTAATAAATTAGTTTTTGAATACATGCATTATATTTATAACATGGTGATTCCTTAGAATCACGAAATTAGGTAGGGTTACCCTATTAGAAGTTTAATGAACAGTTTCATTTGTTTCATACCAAATGTCTGGCAAGTTTAAATGTTGCCTTGTGGAAACCATTTTCTTCACAATTGATACAACTAATGTAACATGAAATTCTTAATTGTGGTTGGTTGGTTGATAGCTAATGTTAAGCAGTTGTCAATGAAGCCATCACTCCCTTGCACTCCAGTATTTTGAATATGTTCTGGAGTGTTTTTATATAACTTTTTTATAACCATTTAAAATTGGGCACTATAAATAGTGGTTACATCACCCTAAGTAGAGAAAGGTATGGATAGGAAAGAAAACGAAATGATCCCCTAGATCTCGAATACTCTAATACCATCAGGTTCAAAGAAAACAAGAGTTTAGTCCAGGATGACTGGATAGGAAAAATACTTAATTGTTGAGTAAGGTATTGAAATGCTCCTCATTACTCTCTGCAGGCAGAAGCATGCATTCTTGTTGAACATTTTCTATCATTGATGGTGGTATATCTTTGCAGTTTTAACTAATCCTCATTTATAACTCTCCCATATTAACAGGCCTTGTAACAAAGCCTCTGAAAGTAAAGTAATCCACTGTATAACAGCCTTAATCAGTTCTGGGTCTACCAATCCAACTGCCAGCCTTACATCCATATGCGCAATGCAAAGGTGTGTGGTCATTCAATCGATATGAGAAGATGTGGTCAGCATCTCTGCATGCCAGTTGGAAGGTTGACATTCTTTGACTGGGATTTGCTACCTATTGTAGCTCCTCAGATTACTCACGATGCTGAGTGGGCACTGGTCCTATACCCAGCACTTAAAATCTGCACCCTCACAACTGATTTGATTTATTGAGTACTGAAACCAAATACATCTTGGGTTACCCGAGCTGGACCCTGGCCTCTTTGCTAACAGGGCAACCCTTCAATACAGTTTCATGATTTACACATGTTTGCCCTATTTAATAATTATTGCTTATTATTTACTTTTTCTATCCTGCGTCAGTTTTTTTATATTTGCCAAATTTTTGTCTATCCCTATAAATTAATACCTCTTTTTTCAGCTTCATATTATTATTGTTTGACTGTATTCACTTAACCTCTATTTTCAATATTTCTTACTTGCACATCACCCTATTTGCATTCCCTTTTCCTATTTCTCCCAGCCCATTTTAATGCAAATATGAATATTTCCAGAGCTACACTTTCCTTATGCTTGACCACCTTAGAGTCCATCTCATACACACAAAACTTTACTATTTCAGACTCAATTGCTTCATAAAACTTGTTATTCCACTTAAAATGCTCCAGTTTCATAATCTAGTTATTTTATTCTAAACAGCGCTTTTCACGCCTCACCAACTTGGCAGTGTGATACTCACTGGAGAATGAACATTATTATCAGATACCTTTGTTATCTTGAAATTAGCAGTCATTGACATTTAACATTTAATGGCGAAGTCTACCCGAAAGTCCGAAGACTCCTGCCTCTATCTCATGGGAGCGATGGAAACTCTGGGGCGCTTTCCTGTGGAGCGGTATTCTAAAAAGTGCCCCCATCAAGATGGGTGGAAGTGGATGTGCCACTTAGGCACGTCAACCCTGCAGGGAAGACTACCGAAGACCTCAGTGGGGCCGCCTGGTGATCTGGCACACCTTCTACTGGCTCTGCAGTGTCAGTGCCCGGGACTTTTTAGGCAACCCATTGCCCCCTCTGGGTGACAAAGCCTGGCCAGAGGTACCCAATCTCCCATGGGTACCGGGAACCACCACCCCCTGGAGTCCAACCCCAATCCGAACAACTCCCAAAAGGGAGGGCCTCGAATATTTCGCCTGAGGTTCCTCTCGTAATGTCAGAGGTACTACAAATGCTAAGGGTCCGCAGTGCCTGCACCACAGCAGCTGAAGGGGACAGATCCCCTCATAATCCCTCACTACACAGAGCATAGTCTACCACACTTTGGCCCATTCCACTGACACAAGTGAATTCAACAAATTTGTCCTCCCCCCAACACCCATTAGTATGACACAGTTTGATTTTCACAAAAATCTATCAGCTTCAATCTTTGTTCATTTACTGTTTTATCTTTACTATTTCTGTCACAGGACACTTTGGTTAAACCTTCTAATTCTTCTTTGCTTGAACTGCTGCTCCTACCTTTTAATTCCCCACTTCATGCATTCAGATCTCCCACTATCAGGAATTCAGCCAGGGTTGATTCATTTTTAATCTCCTGCTTTTCTTCCATTTCATTGAGGAGTAGGGGATTACACAAATCATAATTTTTAGGAGGGTTATACATTATACTAGTCATATGTCCCATTCCTTCATTAACCACATTTCTCCATCTATCTTAGAATGTTTCTTCTAATTTTGCTTACTACACCATTCCTTATAAATGTACCAAGGCCCCCCAACACTCTTCCTTTACCCTTTCTTCTCTTACCTGCTGTGTTAACAAATGTAAAACCGGACACATAAACTTGTATTGATTCTTCCATCCATGTTTTAGCAATGGCTAAAATCTGTAGGTTCTTCATTAAACTTTTAAAATACCCCAAACTTAAGCCTCTTTGCAGACCCTCACAATTCCAAAATAAGTTTTACTGTCCCTTCTCCCCGGTCAATGCCCTGTTGGGACCCTGCTCTGTGTCTGAATTCATTTAATCTTCTCTGACTTAAGACAACACCTGCATTCACCATCTCTTCCCTTTGTAACTCTCACCTCTCTTCATCCCTGTTCTTGTTTTGTATCAGCATCATTTCAAACAAACTTTCCTGTGGTGTTGAAATAACACTTTGCTGGCTACTGGAGTCGTCCTCACTGCCGTCCTGATGTGCTAGCTATCTTGCTTGTGTCATCTTCCCATCAGCTGGGATTCTTCGCTGTGTTAACGTCATCCGCATGGTCAGCTGTGGACCTCGGAAGCTTTTTTCCTCGCCTGTGCCTGGCACATGTTCTCTTGTCTGACTCGCTGACTTTGGTTACTGATTAGACCTTTGTACAATCTGCACTGTCCTCACAATGAGCTTCTCTTGCCATTTTCATAATTTTCCAAGTCATTTTCTCTTCTCCTGCGGCATTGCCCCATAAATCAGTCTCCTCACAGGCTGGTCTTCGATCAATCCAAAATTGAAAATCACGAATATATGCTTGTCTTCCCTTAGCTCTCGCCTTTTTCATTTGCTGCACTAATTGGAACTTTAATTTACGTTGCTCAAACAACAGGTCATGGTTAATAAATATGCGATTACCTTTCAACATTTTAGCTCAACCCAGCACTTCATACACGATTTGAGACTTTGTAAATCTGGAGATAATTATCCTTCGACCTCTCTGTCTTCCCACTCGGTAGGCATTCGCAATTTCCCATCCCTGCAGTTTCATTCCTAGATTACCTTCTAAAACTCCTGTCACTTCTTGGATAGGTGAGATCCCTCTTCTTCCTTCAAACCCCAAAAATACTAAGTTCATTTTCCAAGACAACTCTTCCTTCTTATTCTGGTTTTGACTGTTGCCATTTCAGTGTTCATACCCTGGATCTCCTGTTTAGTTTCCTTTGTGGCCATGAACATTTTGTTACTTAAACGTTCCTCTGTACTTCGCTGTCCCGCAGGACCAGGATTAACAGCAATACCATGATAACAGCAATCCCAATTGATATGTTTTTGATATCCTTTCCATTTCCAGAAACAGCCAAATCCCTTAATTTTCTCCTTCCAAATAAGCCCACTTTAGCTCTGTATGTGCCTATGTCCACTCCCATTGCTGCTTACTCCCTTGTTGCACTCCCTACAATCGAACCGGGTAACTTCTGTGGCAGTGAACTACAGTACAACTTCCAGCCCACTATACGGCAGTGCAGGACAACAAAGTCTCTGCATCCTAAATATCCCCATAAACGTAATCAAATGGAGATAAGATTTATTCCATAATAACCAAATTTTATATGAGACAAATGAAATTGTTCATGAAACAAGATTATTTTTCAGGAAGAAAAAGTGAAAACTAATATTGTGGAAAATGGAGGTTTGTAGTATTTAATTACTGTCCTTGTAACTGCATAGCAGTCTTTGCAACATTGTGGGGTTTTAGATGACAATCTTTCCAGCGCCGGTTCTGCTGGCTACCGGAGGGAATTGTTTATTGCTGGGTAAGTAGAGTCAGTCACACGGGAGCATTGTGAAGTTGCTAGTTTGAACTGGTTTGTATGCTGAGTCAATCACGCTGAGAGGTTCCCAGAAGCCTTGGTTACCAGGAAATGGGGTGGGGGGGGTCGTAACTGGTTTTCTTGAAGGAATATCTGGCTTAGGGACGCTCAAACAGAGTAACAAAGTAGGTTTTTGATAGTCAACATGAAAAATTCAATGCCATGGCCGGGATTTGAACCACAGATCTCCTGGTTTCCGTACAGTTGCTCTAACCCATTGAGCTACCATGGCTTAGGATATTGGATTAGGAGATCTGTGGTTCAAATCCCGGCCATGGCATTGAATTTATTTTTCATGTTCACTCTATCAAAAGCCTTAGCCTATATATGGCTAGTGTGAAGAAATGATTAATTTCCATCAATTAACTAAAACAAAGTAGTGTTGAACTGGATGGCAGGCTACGGATCAGTGAGGCTGCTTCCATCTAAATTTCCTGGGCGCCAGTTTTGTAAGGTAACATTTAGATATATAAAGGTGTTCCTAAATTATTTTCTATCATTAAAATTGGAGAATTATATGTTTGAATCGCTCCTTTCCTTATTCCTGAATTAAGCTTATTCCTTTCTTAACTTACTAGAGTCCTGGTGCCTTTTTAGTTAAGTGCATGCCAAGTGAGTTAATTTGGACCCTTTGTAAGTGAGTTAGCTAAGTTATATAGTTCACAGGAAGCTTAGGACAATATTTTTATTTGTATAATATGTATTACTCCACTTTAACCAGCTTCATTTTCTGTGTAATTAGGACAATATGTTGGCATTTAAAGCATTACATCATTAAAGTGTGATATCAAGATGTACAATATAGGTAATGGCTGAAAATATTGTTTCTCTTTTGTAAAATGTTCCTTTCAAAATATTACATTTGATATGTCCAAGCATTTTTTTTAAATTAGTTATTTGTAATTTTATTTGATTCATTACCAGGGTTAGGACTTTTAGGTGGGCAACTTTTTTCTTAGGGTGAATTTAAGTTCTTGTGAAAGATACCACCTTGTGAAGTTTTGTTTCTAGTTGCCAAAAGAGGCACTTTTTCATGCTTTTCCCCTTTTTGGGTTCCTTTATCCCTTTTACCCCAGCCATGCCTATAAACCCCTTGAACCCCTTTTTTTTCTTTGAAGTTTCCTTCCATTTTACACTTATGATTTTAATCAATATAAAATATTTAAGTTTTAATTAACATCTCTTCAGCTTGTTATGAACATGTGAAGAGTAAACTTAACTCTTTCAGTAACGCTGCACAGGAGTTGAAAGCACACCTGCAACAATGGAAAATAATTGTATATGAAAAATCCTCTTTCTCTTGCTTTACCACTATAAAGCAACCCACAGTAATACAGTTGTCAATGACTCATTGTCATTGTATATCATTCTGTCCTTTTAATTTCACCAGAATCAGTAGCCTACTGTACATGAATGTGAGTTTGTTACTGTGATGGACGTCATCTATTCGCGCAGATTCCAAGGTCACGCAGAGATAGCAGTACACACATAGTTCCAAGAATTGACTGGGTTCTGTCGAAGCTACTAAAAATCGCTGAGACTGGAGTTCCAACATGAATGAGAACATTCTGGCAATTGTGGTGTTATATAAGAGTGAGGACAGCAAGTGAATGAGTTGTGTAACAGTCATAATGAGTTAGCAAGTGAACCGGTGTTAGTCCTTTGGTACATTACTATACGAGTGTATTACTAGATTTTACCATGCCAAAGGTGTCCGGTGCTCGACTTATTCTTCTGGCTCAGGAATTCAAACAAGATTTCATAGACACAGAACTGTTATTTAAGTTTGAATTTATGAGTCACTATGTTTACACTCAGTCTTCACTTACTTGTTGTTGTATAATTGAAACGTTTTCAAGATCATTCGATCTCATCATCAGCTGTTTGGTGACTAAATGAACCTCCCTCTTCTTCCACTGCTACGGAGCTCCGATCACTCTGCCATCTGGTGTTAGTGGCACTAAGTTTTAATACTTCATTTAATGCCGGGATTTCAAAATTTATAACTTTATCACGGTTTTTGTTTATGAAAATTTTTTCCCAAATATCCAATTCTATGGGTGTACTTAAAGATTTTAACAGTTTAATGTTGTGGCCAATGTTGTGGTTTTCTGTCCAAAAATGGTGTGAAACTGCAGATTTTTCAGTTTGTTTCAACTTAATGTTCCTCTGGTGTTCTTTTTGCCTGGTTAACATGTTTCTCTTAGTTTTTCCTATGTAGCTTTTTTCACAGGTTTCACAATTAATCTGATAAATTCCTGATTTCAAATTGTTGGGGATTGTATTTTTCAGTGGTTTATGTAACAGGTTCCTCAGACTGTATTTGTTTTGGGGTGCTAGTTTTAAGTTTAGTCTTTTGAAGATTCGTTCAAATTTTCTAAAAGCCCATGGATGGTGGGTGAATTTTCTATATTGCCAATTTGTGTTATTAAGTGGTGTGAGAGTGGTATTTTTTGATCTTATCTTCAGTTTTTCTTTCCTCTTCATCATATTCCTTATGATGGCTGGGTTGAATCCATTTAATACCGCTATGTCTTTTATGTGTTGTTGTTCTTTCAAAAATTCATCCTTACTCAGTGGGATGTTGTATAGCCGGTGTATTAGACTTCTAAAGGCAGCTAGTTGATGTGAAACTGGGTTGTATTCATTTTTCTTTATGTAATTATCTATGTGTGTGGGCTTCCTGTATATTCCAAAATCTACACCATGATGATTTCTAGTTATCTTGAGGTCCAGAAAGGGTAGGGTATTGTCTCTTTCTACTTCCATAGTAAATTGGATGTGATTATCTTGCAGGTTTAGTAATTTTAGAGAATCTTCTCTAAGTTTTTCCGGAATGATAGCAAAAATATCATCAACATATCTCTGCCAAAATTTATAAATCTGTGGGAAGGCCTTTACTATGTGTGTTTCAAAATAGCTCATGTACAGGTCTGCTAAAATAGGCGAAAGTGGGCTCCCCATTGCTAAACCTTTTGATTGTCTGTAGAATTTTTGGTTAAACATGAAGTAATTATTCCTTATGCATAAATCTGTAAGATTGATAATATCATCTATTTCTCTGGGGTCCGTTGTAGTCTGGGTTAGCCATTTTTTGAGGAATGTAGGTATTTTTTCTACTGGAATGCTTGTAAAAAGTGCCTTAACGTCAAAAGAAACAAGTATGTGATTTTCTGGGATGTTGTATTTCTGTAGGTGGTTTATCAATTCCAAGGAGTTTTTTATTCCCAAACTTTGAAATTTGTCATATGATTTTAATTTTCTTACTAACCATTTTGCTATGTGGTATGTAGGTGAATTGATGCCATTGATGATGGGTCTCATGCTGTTGTCTTGTTTGTGGATTTTTGGCAGACAGTACAACCTTGGTAGTGTGGGGTTGGACGATTTTAAGTTGTATTTTTCAGATGTACTTAATGTTTTTGTAATTGATAAAGCTTTATTAACAGAGGTGATACTTTTGGATAATGGATTTTTTGGAATTTTTTCATATTCTGGACTTTCTAACATAAGGTTTACTCTCTGAATATAGTCTTCTGTCTCCATAATTACTAGAGAATTACCTTTGTCGGCTTTTAGGTATACCACAGGCTTCTTAATTAAATTTCTTATTGTTTTGTTGTTAGTATTATTGTATATTGGGGATAACTGCTTTATTATATCCAGACATTCAATTCACCTACATACCACATAGCAAAATGGTTAGTAAGAAAATTAAAATCATATGACAAATTTCAAAGTTTGGGAATAAAAAACTCCTTGGAATTGATAAACCACCTACAGAAATACAACATCCCGGAAAATCACATACTTGTTTCTTTTGACGTTAAGGCACTTTTTACAAGCATTCCAGTAGAAAAAATACCTACATTCCTCAAAAAATGGCTAACCCAGACTACAACGGACCCCAGAGAAATAGATGATATTATCAATCTTACAGATTTATGCATAAGGAATAATTACTTCATGTTTAACCAAAAATTCTACAGACAATCAAAAGGTTTAGCAATGGGGAGCCCACTTTCGCCTATTTTAGCAGACCTGTACATGAGCTATTTTGAAACACACATAGTAAAGGCCTTCCCACAGATTTATAAATTTTGGCAGAGATATGTTGATGATATTTTTGCTATCATTCCGGAAAAACTTAGAGAAGATTCTCTAAAATTACTAAACCTGCAAGATAATCACATCCAATTTACTATGGAAGTAGAAAGAGACAATACCCTACCCTTTCTGGACCTCAAGATAACTAGAAATCATCATGGTGTAGATTTTGGAATATACAGGAAGCCCACACACATAGATAATTACATAAAGAAAAATGAATACAACCCAGTTTCACATCAACTAGCTGCCTTTAGAAGTCTAATACACCGGCTATACAACATCCCACTGAGTAAGGATGAATTTTTGAAAGAACAACAACACATAAAAGACATAGCGGTATTAAATGGATTCAACCCAGCCATCATAAGGAATACGATGAAGAGGAAAGAAAAACTGAAGATAAGATCAAAAAATACCACTCTCACACCACTTAATAACACAAATTGGCAATATAGAAAATTCACCTACCATCCATGGGCTTTTAGAAAATTTGAACGAATCTTCAAAAGACTAAACTTAAAACTAGCACCCCAAAACAAATACAGTCTGAGGAACCTGTTAAATAAACCACTGAAAAATATAATCCCCAACAATTTGAAATCAGGAATTTATCAGATTAATTGTGAAACCTGTGAAAAAAGCTACATAGGAAAAACTAAGAGAAACATGTTAACCAGACAAAAAGAACACCAGAGGAACATTAAGTTGAAACAAACTGAAAAATCTGCAGTTTCACACCATTTTTGGACAGAAAACCACAACATTGGCCACAACATTAAACTGTTAAAATCTTCAAGTACACCCATAGAATTGGATATTTGGGAAAAAATTTTCATAAACAAAAACCGTGATAAAGTTATAAATTTTGAAATCCCGGCATTAAATGAAGTATTAAAACTTAGTGCCACTAACACCAGATGGCAGAGTGATCGGAGCTCCGTAGCAGTGGAAGAAGAGGGAGGTTCATTTAGTCACCAAACAGCTGATGATGAGATCGAATGATCTTGAAAACGTTTCAATTATACAACAACAAGTAAGTGAAGACTGAGTGTAAACATAGTGACTCATAAATTCAAACTTAAATATGAAGAATACTTCACTGTTAATAATGCTTCTCCTTTTAATATTTACAGAACTGTTATTCTATGTACTATTTCCTATTCAGGAATTTCGTTAAATGAAAATCACCAGCGAGATCGCATCAAATGAACAAGACTTCAGGCAAACAAATGGCAGCAACATCTATTGCCTAATGCGTTTCAACAGAGTTCCTCAAAAAGCCAAAATTTTAAGGAAATCAACGTGGAGTTGTGTGCAGCTCTTACACAAGCAGGAATTCCTCTCAATGAGGTGAACCATCCAGCCTTCAAACACAAAGATGTCAATGCCAAATGAGAGTACTTTAAAAAAAACTACATGGTCTCTTTGCCAAGAAAGCATAAAATAAATCAAGGAGAAAGTGTCTGATTGCAATGTGGGTATCATTGTAGATGAAACCATAGTCTAATGGAACAATATGTTTTGAAAATTTTAGTTTTCCCTTAGCAGGGGAGAAAGTTACGCCCATGTTGTTAAAAATGTATGAGCTGCAGAAAGCCAATTCCAGTACAGTAATGCAATCAATTATGGACTTTTGTCATAAAGTTTGAAAAACTTCTTGTGCTTATGGACCAGGCCCCATGCATGGTTTCAGCTGTTAACCCATTGAAGCCTTTATTTCCTAAGTTGAAGCATGTGACATGCTTGGTTTATGCCCTTCACAGGGTTTCTGAATCCATAAAGAACAAATATATCGCAAATCAGTTCATCTCTGCCCAGTAGAAGATTCTGCTGAAATCTCCAAATGTAGTCTACAAGGAAACCACTGGCCTGCCCCTTCCAAATTTGCGGTCATTACTCATTGGGAATCTTGGATCAAATGTGCTGTTATGTTGTGTGAGAATTTTGACAAAATTAAGAGTTTGTGCTATCTTTGGATCCAGCCGATGCAGGTGCAATTTCCAAGGTGCAGACAGCTATATTGTGTCCAGAGGTACAAGTACCTGACTGCAGCTATTAAATTATTACAAGAACAAGGTTTGGAAAAGGAAAAACAGTGGGATATTTTTATTTCTGTGATGGAGCAGTTAGATGACTTTGCCAAAGACAAATTTGAGTTTAGTCTTCAGAGGAATCCAGACATTGAGGATTTTGCCACATCTGTAGAATTTCCAATCTGATTGAATACAAGATTTGCCCCAGTGGTTTCTGTAGATGTTGAAAGAAGCTTTAGCATCTGCAAAGAATTCTGTCTCTTAATAGAAAGAGACTTAAAAATGTAGAGATGCTCAGTGTCCTGAAGCATAACAGCTTCATGTGTTTTCCTTCTGATGAGTGATAATTTGATGTACTTGTGTGTAATTCAATAAATTAGAATACAGGAAAGAGAAATTGTTGAATTATTTGAATAAACCAGCACCTTTTTGTCCTTTTTTTTAACCTTATTTGAGCACCTTTTCCCTCTTTCATCTGAAATTTGCACCTAAAAACTCTGCCCTGTTCATTACTGGTGAAAGGACTTGTATGTAAAGTGAGAATGTAAATGGAGTGAAGAAAAGCACTTTTTTTGTTTAAGTTGGGCAAGAATTTAAGGAACATTAATGATGCTCTGATCATTTATCACAGTGAAGGGAAGGTATAGGAATAGTCAGGAGGTAAAAAACTCAAAATCATATTTTATAACTTCACTTGCACAGTTAAAAATGCAGTAGTTAAACTACAGTTTTGCATTGTATTGACAGGTGTTGCTGAACCCAGTTTTGCAACAGGAATAGATGCAATTAATCCAAACACTAAGGAAGAATTTGATGAACTGCAGCAGGCAATAATAAGAAAGGTACAACAGTATGCAAAATCACAGCATTTTGCAACATTTGCAGAGGATTTAATTCGGAATATATGCGTAAATTGTAAGTAACCTATATACAATAAGGGCCTTTTATTTTCTTTCAGAGAATTTCTGGAGAGGTTGAGCTTAAAATTTTATAAGGTCAAAGAAGGAAAATTATCTACTTGTTTTAAAGATAAATCTAAAGAATGCATTACTGTGAGAATTATATCATGTTGGAGGTTTCTGCAATTGGCTTAAGTACACAAAAATTTCAATTCCCTTCTCATAGTGAATACAGTTGCATGTTTTTATATCTACAGTTATAGTGAGCATTGTATTCTCTCAAATTAACCTGATTTTTACAGCTATAAGAGCTACATTGGTCCTTTTTCCTCTCATCAACCTTCTTTTGTTTATCAAGTTGATCTTCCTCTATGTGAACTTAGTTCATATAATCTATTGGCTCTTTGAGGAAAGTTCAGGTAAAATGTATGGGTCATAACTTAATATGTTGTAAATGATTCCGTCAATGCTTACCTTCCATTTTATAGGTAGATAAATGAGGTTGCAGAAATATCATCTTGTCATTTACAAAACCTTTAGCCAGTATCTGTGTATACAACAGCGATTTTTTTGTGTTCAAGAGATGATTTTTTTTTTTTTTTTTTAAAGTGAGCTGGATGTCATTTTGCTAGCATGCAAGCAGTTCATGATTATTGCTGCTTTCTCTGTGACCTCTCAAAGCCCTCCTGAGCCCATAAACAAGTAATTTAATATAATTCCTTTTATAGAAGTGTTGAAAACAGTGTTGTAGATTAAGGCTTCACGGGTGATCAGCCGTGAAGCCTTAATCAATAACGCTTGCCGCGAAAGCTTCAAGTCTTACAGTGTTGTTGTAATAAATTAAATTTTAAGGGAGCCAATTAATGACACTAAACAACACTTTTAAATTTCCCGGAGCATGCTTCAGAGGCTATTTGCCTCCATTGTCAACCGGACATCGACTGGTTCTCAGTGTTGTAGCTGGCGATATTTTGTCATAGGTCTCCTCTGGTGGTGGTTCGAGGAACTTGCTGAACAAATCGTTCTGGGGGATGTCGAAATTGAATACCTTGTTCCTATTTTTTGAAATGAAGATTTGTTCCTATATGGACAGTTCTTGTTTTCCTGATGTATATATGTTTTAGTTTTAAATCACGAAATGGTCACCCAAACAGACTATAGTAGTAATTTATATGTACTGATGTTGCTTAGTATGTGCCTACAAATTTGAAGAAAAATGGAAATCGGTAAGCATACACTTACATTTGTTCTATGGAACAAAAGTATATTACCTCTTACCACAATACTGCCCAGCAGACAACAATCACCTTTAGTGTCATTTTTCTAAATTTGCAAGAAATGCAATATTTTATGTATAGCAAGTTAGTATATTTTTTTACTGAACTGGCTCTTTATATTAAATAAATTGGATTAACAAGGCATAAACTGTTGTATATGCCATTAGAAACTATATTAAGTTATGCATATTGTGCAGTGATTAATTTCCACATAAGTATCATTCACTATCAATTGACACCTTTTTCTGCTTACAGTAACATCATATGACTTGAAAAAGCTGAAGATAACTGTGGAGAATATGTTCCTAGAGAAAAGCAAGGCGGAAAAAGGAGAGAAGACAAAAAGCAAGAAAGGGAAGGGCAAACCAAAAGTTAAAGTAGAAGGAGAAAATGTAAGTAGTTGTCCAATACATTAGGAAAAAACCTTTTCATTGTAAGTTAACTCACTGTGTAAAATGTTTAGTCATTGTTATAGGTTTTATTTGAAACTGGGGGAAAAAAAAGTGGAATTACCAGCATCTAGTAGTTTAAAAACGGTGCAAGCCTACAGTAGAATTATGCTTTAGATTCGTGCATCAAAACATAAGACTTATTCATTGTCTCACATGTAAGGTCCTCTATTTATTAGCTGTATAAACACCCCTTATCACTGTGCTAGATGGTTACTGCAACACAGTTCAAAAGCCAAAGCATCAAAAACTCTTTTCAGCTAGTGGAAAAGCTACAGTTGTTCAAAATAGTCCCCCAGGATTCACTTGTTTTATTTATGTCAAAAACTTTTCCCAGGTATTGCTAAAGACTAGCTGTTAATATATCTGCAGAGAGTGTTACGGTTAACTAACCTCCTGCCATATATTTGAAGAGATGGTTACGACACTAACACTCCTGCCAAACAGAGAAAGCAACAAATATCTGCACCTCATTTAAATTTCTTAAACTACTCTATTTTCATCTTTGAAGGGAACTTCTGTCAAACACTAGAAGATGCTCTCAAACTTTTAAACTTAAGGGACACATTCATTCAGATCAGAGTAGAAACAGCAACAAACAACTCCATAGCTTTCCTGGACTTCAAATTGACAAGATTGCAGAACAAGATAAAATTTGATATGTGCAGAAAACCCACATCACAGGTTATTACAGTTAACAAGCCTAAGGCACACAAAGCAGCAGCGTTCAATAGTATGGTTATAAGACTAATCAACATTCCTCTCAACAAAACTGAAAAGAAGATATATCAACCATCATCAAAGCTGCAGAGCAGAAAGGATTCAGTCAGGTAGGTAGGAAGTTTAGATAGAACATTTTAAGTCAAAAGACAAAAACGCATCTAATTCATAATACTTTCAAAATAGCAGAAAAGACTAGCTTCAGAAAATTTTCAACAACTTCATAAAATCAAGAAAATTGGATCCCATACCCTACTTAGAAATGCCCGATATCAACCAGATCTAACATAAAAAACTGCAAGGAGGTTACATGGAGAAAACTAAAAGGGAACATGTGCTTCAAGAAACAGTGGCATTGTGTCACATTCAGATGGACCTAAAAATTGGAGGTTGCCACACATTTGTGGACTTAAAACCAGAAAATAGAAACCAGTATAAAGCTACTGAAGCCAGCTCTAAATCCAAAGCATTTGAAATATGGGAGAACTATATAAAATTTGAAACCGGGATAATCTTTGATTTGCAGCAACAGACAATACTTTAATTTGAAAAGGTAAATTGAAATTAACACTGTGAAGTAATGTAATAATTAAAATTATACTAAGAATTAACTGAGATACTTTGTACTTCACATAGCAAAAATTGTCTTTCAACACGTTTCGTCTCCACTTGACAATTTTCTGATAATGCCTTCAGGTGGAGGTGAAATGTGTTGAAAGAAAATTTTTGGTATGTGAAGTACAGAGTATCTCAGTTGACTGATAGTATAATTTTAATTAGACAATCCCTTATTTAAGTTCATCAACAAGACACTGCAGGCTTTCAACAACTAGAGTATCTCTAAGTAGAAGAGTGAAGATATTTAGGAAGATACACGTTTTCCGATCTACTGTTCATGTACATTACCCATGTATATCACTCACTGGCAAGCCATTTCAGAGTTCCTCAAAATAACATGTGGAGGCAAGAATTAAGTGTTTCCTTATTTTATAATTTAAGTATTTTTATTCTTAATTTTTGTTATAATTAGACATATATTGAAGCTCATGCTATGTTATAGCACAGATGTTATATAAAAATAAAGTAAAATATTTTAAAAAGTAAAACTATTTGTAGTCGGTTTATTGACACTTCGTCACTTATGTTTTTATATTATTGAGGTACTAATTTCGGAAGCCATTGCCTTCTTCAGTTGGAGAGAGGTTGAAAATGGAGGCAATGGCTTCTGAAACTAGTCCCTCGATAATACGAGGGTTGGGGCAAAAGTCATGGCTACTATTCTTGTAGATACAAGGAAAATGTGACGTACGGACGAAAGGACAAGGTGTTAACTACATGTGTGGACAATGAATAGCACTGAAATATCATAACACACTAATTTATTACGGTAGTATACAGGGAAAAATGGCCTTCACGGTGCAAAAGAATGACAACACAGTACACATACAGTTGACATGACAAAACCTGGGCCTAAAGACCCTCAAAGTAGTCCCCTGCTACTGTCACCACACGCAGCCAGCGATGTGGGAGGCGCTGAATACCAACTGTCTCAGCATTTGCTTCACCATGTCTGAATCGGTTCACCTGTTCGCGCACAGCATTAGCAATGTCCTCTCTTATTGCAAACCGCCTACCATGTAGTGGTTCCTTAATCTTTCGAATGAGATCAAAATCACAGGGGGAAATGTTGGGAGAGTACGGTGTGTGCTCCAATTCTTCCCATCCCCAACGTTGTAATAGCTGCCCTACACACTCTGCTTTATATGGTTTTGCATTGTTCTGCAGGATTATTGCACTGTCCACAAGATCTGGACATTTCTCCTGAGTGCCACGTCGTACCTGTCGCACCAGGAAGTTCCTGTAGTACTGTGTGGTCACTGTTTTGCCATGTGGAACAAAGTAGCAAACAATGACACCCCTGATGTCATATGCGACGATCACCATCAATTTGACTGGGGAAGGATTCGGACAGAACTTCTGCCTCCTTGGTGATCCAGCATGTTGTCACTCTGCGGACTGACGTTTCAGTTCTGGTTTGTATGCCCTGGCCCAAAATTCATTGATGGCGATTATTCGTGACAAGAATGGATTGCCGTCTTGTTGCCAGTGTGCAAGATGGTCGGAGCATATTGCATAGCACACCCACCTTTGAACTTCAGTCAGTGCATGCGGCACCCACTGCGATGCGATTTTGCATAGTTGCAGCTCATTACGCAATATCCTATGGACAGACATTTCTTGATGCCACTTGCCATCTCTTAACTCCAGTAGCATCCATCGTCTGTCTTCAACCAGGAGCTGCTCGATGATGGCATGTGCCACATCGGTGTGCACACTGACAGGTCTTCCCGAATGTTGCTCATCACTGGTTGACACATATCCTTGCTGAAACTTTCCTACCCACTGTGCTACTGTACGGTATGGTAGGGCATTATTCCCAAGGGCTTCCACTAATTCACTGTGACATTCCATCCATTTTTCCCTCGGAGAATGGCTGTTTTTGATGTAAGGGTGCTGCTCAACACAGGTTACTTCCATTTCGCACGATAGAGCCCAACAATTCTTGTATCACTCAAGCCTGTGCTCGGATGCAATGGCAGTGCAAGTCACTACTTAGGGAGGGGTAGAAGGCAGCAAGTTCATTGCTTACCTAGCTGTTTACTATACAGCGGTCCTAGAGAGACCCGAGCCGTGCCAAGCACGGCCGTGACTCGATCACTTGTTCAATTGTCTTTTGCATTCCGGAAGCTGAAAATGGAAACGGAGTCTGCTGACAGCGTTAAATGCAAGGTGAGCAGTGGTGTATATATTACCATAGAAAGGACAGGTACAAGTTCAGCATGGAAGACTTTTAAAGAAATTTACACAGCGAATGGAGAAATTAAAACATTGCAAAACATGCAATAACGTACTTTCTCACAACTCAGGAACATCAAGCCTGATTAGACACAAGTGTTCAGTTCCCCATTCCATTTGTGCTACAGTCAGTATTAGTAAACAAGACCGGGAGACTATCACAAGGAGATGTGTACGCATTTGCGCAAGTGACATTCATCCATTCAGAACTGTTGCTGGTAAAGGGTTTCGTATTGTGGCGCAGAATCTTGTACAAATCAGGGCTAAATAATGTATAGTATATTTATTCACCATTTGGTAATTCCAATGATTATAATAGGCTTCATCAGAGAAAGAAAAAAAGAACTTATAACTATACATTATTATTGGTTTGTTTCATAAATTTGTTCGATTCTTGTTACGTGTTTACGACAAAGAACGCCTGCACTGTATGCCCGTATCACAACTACAGCAACAAAGTTGCCTAATTATCTAGGGGTAATCTGTTTACATATGCAAGATCATCGAAAGTAAACAAGGCAATGAACTTTTCAAAACAAACTTTATTTTGTGCAGTATGCACCATTATTATCAATAACATATCTCCATTTCTCAGGAAGCTTATCAATTCCATTTTTCCAAAATCTTGTAGTTTTCTGGTTGACAAACTCTTCTACGGCGAGTCTGCAATCCTCCAAGGAAGTAAGGCGTTTGCCATTAACCGCTTCGCCGATGGCCATTTAAACCCTTCAGGGGCCGGAAACGGATACCCAATAAACAGAACAGGACATTTAAATTGTTAAATGCTGTAAAAATGCATCATAAATACAATTCCGTATCTTCCGTATTTATTAAGTTATTTAAACGAAACAAAAACTGGTTTAAAACTCATTAAAGGCAGTATAAATCTACAGTAACAATAAAGTAGAGACTACATTAATAAATTGTTGAAATTTCACTACTTTGTTTCACTGTAGCAAAAGCCATTCTTTGTGCCGAACGCGCCTAATATGTGAATCATTTTGTTTTGTGTGTATACGAGCCATAGTATGTATAGCTACGCAAGCGACTTCTCAGGTTCAAGTTTAGTTTATTTATGCTATGCCAAGCGATAATATGACGAGAATATGTTGCGTCACACACTCACACACTGGAAGGAAAACTCTGTCAGCAACTGTTATTACAGTGTTTCTCAACCAAGGTTTCTAGTAGCCTTATGCAGCAGTTTTCGCTCTGTATTTCAGTTATTTATACTCTCTCTGTGTTCAGAGTGATTTCTTGTAGCTATCAAGAGCTAAATGTATGGCACATTTGAAATTGTTAAATTTCAATGTTAACCATGGCTCATCCCGGTAATGTAGCAAATAAATTAGCTTGGGTATGATGTGTACAGGCTTCTGATATTACTGTAGAAAATCTGGAAGATTTGTTGTACGATTATGAAGGAGATCTTTAGGACATACGTAGCAGTGACGTGTACTGGTCTACAGCTGGCATGTTAGCTACTCCATTGTTTGGGGAAATGGCGGGTCAAATATGGGTCATACGGATCAGCTATTACCAGTTATCCCTCTTTACGGAAAACAGTTAAATGGTAAAAAAAAGTATTTTTATACCACTGGATGTAACTATGCACAGTTGTTTAGTAATTTTCAGAGCTGTAAAAGACATTCATCTACCTGTACTTGCGCGTATAAAGAGCTCGTAACCTAATTGAGTATTATAATACTCAGAGGCCTCTTTATACTAGGGGGTAGCAAAATTCACCACATCATCCCTCATACTTGAGAGAAAACACTTTCCTAAAAGTATACCACCCACACCCAAAAAACTTGTAACCATTTCGAAAATGTGTAGTGTGTTGCGAAAAAGAAGTTCGCAAGGAAACCAATATTATTTGGTGTGAATCTGCAGATGTGCCCTTGGGTGTTTATCCACGTTTGGAGGTGTACAATTCAAAAAGAAACATTTAAGGATACGTTTACATTCCTTATAGAACTAATTTAAATTTATTGTAAAACAGCAAGATTAAAATAATTGGCGTTAAATGAGCATTAAATGCATGTATGCGCAGGACGTCTATACACGTCCATATCGGTTTGGGGCATTTTAACTTGGACGTCATATGACGTCCATATCGGTGAAAGGGTTAAGGAAGTTTTGCAGGGATCAGAATAAATGATAGTCGGATGGATCAATGTCTGGAGAATAAGGCGGGTGAGGTAACACATCCCAGTCGAAATCCTGTAATTTCTGACAAGTTACCATAGAAGTGTGTGGTTTGGCATTGTCTTGATGAAAGACGCTCCACCATTAGATGCTAATTCTGGCCTTTTCTCTCCTAGGGCAACCTTCAGACGACCCAACTGAGAACAGTATTTCTCTGAATTGATGGTCTCCCCTGGAGGAAGAATTTCATAATAAATAATTCCTTTCCAGTCCCACCAAATGCACAGCATAATCTTCTCAGGATGAAGCACTGGTTTTCTTACACCATGACTTTCTCTTTCTGATGTTGTTGTACACAATCCACTTTTCGTCTCCTGTAACCAGCTGTTTCAGAAAAGGGGCAGTTTCATTGCGTCTTATCAATGCGTCACAGATGGAAATACACTGAACTAAATTTTGTTCACTCATTATTAATTTTTAGATGAGTCGTATTTATTACACATCTGCTTCACTTTCGTACCTATTTTGAGGACATGTTTCGCAAATCATCGTTTGCATCTACGGCTCTTATGCGACTAAAGCTTGTTCACTCAGTTCGTGCGGAACCCATACATCCCGAAGATTTACGTAACCAAGTTTCTATAGGTGCCTGGCTACAGTTGCATGAGATAAGTTTAGCTCCTGACCTACCTCCCGAGTTGTTATTCTGGGATTGTTCGTAATCATGTCCTTTATCCTTTCCTCATCCGTAACCACAGGTCGTCCAGAACGAGGTTTGTCTTTCACAGAGAAGTTCCCAGCTCGAAACCGAGTAAACCATTTTTGACATGCCCGATTCGTCACTGCATCTTCTCCGTAAACAGCACAAATTTTCCGTTGAGTTTGTCAGGCGGTTTTACCTTTACGGTAATAAAACAGCATTAAATGTCAAATGTTCCTTCTTGCCTTCCATATTAAAATTCACAAGTTACAACTCCACACTGTTGCACCCACAAACTCGTACTGAAGTTTGATTGCCAATTCTTACATAAGTTGACCTATTTACCTTTGGCCGTGAGGTCACTGTGGTTTGTGTTCATAGCATTCTTTTCAATTGCATTTGTAAACAAACCCCATATTATTAGGCAACTTCTTTGACGTAAAAGTAATGGGGGCATGCAGTGTTCTCAGGAGTTCTTAGTCGTAAACACGTAACAAGAATCGAACGAATTTATGAGACAACCCGATACATTAAATTAATTACGCATATTTACAAATCACATTTACTTGTTGCATGAAATTCTTGTACACTGTATAAAGGATGCTTTATGCGTCATTTGTATAGTCTCTCTTTATATATATGTGAATGTTTGAAGACATACAGAAACATACATTGATAAAGTACTACCAGATCCACACTGTGTCCCGTAATGTACATGAAATTGCGGATCGAATACGACAAGACACACTTCCTTGTGTTTCTCGAGGCAGCAGGAAAATGTTTGCCAGCATGCACTACGGATATGTGGTCCAATGATTACAAAAAAATCAGCTACACAACTATCATGGGCCATTACATTTCGGAAAATTGAAAATTCCAAACTATAGTTCTTATAACAGCGAAATTCCCTGATCAGAACAAATTGGGTGATAATCTGAGAAAAAAAAATCGAGAAAACAAAAATGACGATAGGTTTACCTTTAGAAGACTTGATTAAAATTAAGTTTGCATCAGTTAAGGGTAGTAATATCAAGAAAGCCCTGAAAAATTACCAATGGCTTCCTTGTGCAGCTTATATATTGAACACTGTTCTTGATGATACCTTCAAAGAAGATTTCCTGAAAGAACATTTACCAAGGGTCTGGTCCTCCATATCAGTGTGTAAGAAAACTACAGCTTACATGCCTGCCTCAGTAGCGAGCATGGTAGTGTGTGTGCCTCACGTTCAAAGGGTCCTGAGTTCAAATCTCGGTCAGAGCGAGTTGTCTGGGTAAGTTTTTTTCCGTGGTTTTCCCTTATCTGAAAGACGAATGTTGAATAACTCTTAAGCTCCATGGACCCCGGACTCATTTGAGCATCATTTCACCCATTTCATTCATCGTCCGATATGACTTAACATTGGAGGACGTAAATAAAATAAATAATAAATACAACTTACATGAAAAGCACCAGGCTTGTAAACAAACTTACCAAATTCCTTCAACAAGAGTGCAACGTCGCTGGAATTCCCCGCCTCTTAAATTTGAAGTCAAGAACAGGATAGTATAAATCAATTACTCCAGCACAGTGCTGAGACTAAAATGGAGAAATATGACAGAAGTCTTGTAGGGGAACTGAGGGAGTTTTTAGATCCCTTCAAAGAGGGTTCTGAAAAATTGGAAGTCGATGAGTCAACCCTGCAATTACTTCTGTGGAAATCTGAGCTCATTAACCATTGCTCACCGCAAGAAGAGGATTCTGAGGTAAATATTGTCACACAGAACTGAAATAATTTTCAGTTCCATCTGCTTCAATCAAATTTTAACATCATTGATCTTTTATTTCAGAAGTAAAACTGAAAATACGTGCTGCACAATTCATTGAAGAAAAATTTGCGCTATAACCTCTGCACTATATGGCAACATTTTTATGGCTTGCGTTCAAACACCTAGCAGTGGTAAATAAAACAGAGGGAGAAAGTTTATTGATAATCGTCTGCACAAGGAATTCAGCCATCTTCCCCACTTAAGTGTGGAAGATTTTCTAAATGGAGGAAAGAAGAGGTTCTTCTGTGGACAAGGTAATACTGTATCTTGCGAAAGGTGATTCAAACTGTGACGTCATTCTGAAATTGTGGAAGCACCACTAAGAAACATTCCTGCTGCTCTCAATCACCAAGGAAGTGTGTGTATATGCAAAAAGTAGCGCCTGCGAGAGAAATTTCAGTTTAGCAGGACTGGTCATAAGAACAGACGAACAAACATTTCGTCTGAAAATGTCAGTGATTTACTGGTCATTAATAATTACATGAGACACGGAGATGGTGAACTCCTGTAATTAAATGTTCATATTTGCAATGTTAATTCTTAAAATATTGGTTTTCTCCTATATAAAGAATGACTAAAACCCTGCACCAGTTTTGTTCGTTTACAGAAAGTTCTGCTATTTACAAATGTAATGTTTCAAAGATTTCCAAGGTTATTATTATTATTATTATTATTATTATTATTATTATTATTATTATTATTATTATTATTATTATTATTATTATTGATGACTTAAGTAAAGACATTGCACAATATACATACCTACTTTGTTACACAAACTCTTCTGTGAACCTACTGATTGATGTAAAAAAGGGGGGCAAGAATAATAAGCCAGAGCATCCATGGGTGCGGGTAAACCCGAGTCACTCACTCACTGCTATTAGTGACCTAGTCTCCTCAATACCGAGCAAGCGGGCGGGCCTTGAATTATGACATCATCCGGTTATGTAGTGTCTCATGCTCTTCACTGCTAGTGGGTCGGGCAGTCCTGGCGCGCTAAATGCCGGTCCCTCACACGACATTCACCAACTGGCTGATTTCACAGCCCTCTACCACCTATCACAGAGCCATCTGTTATGTGTACACACTATGCCTGCAGAACTTCTACAAGACACTTATACGTTTGTGATCCGTTCACATATCTACAGAAAAAAAAGTAGTTGTCATGACTTTTGCCCCAACACTTGTATAAAAATGTAAGGGACGAAGTGTGAATAAACCGACTACAAATAGTTTTTCCAATTGTGTGTATAGTTTATACTCCCTCCATCTCATAACTGTCCAGAAAGCATATATATTTTGTCGCACAGTAATTGTCTGATCCGTATACTGCGACAATGGTGGTTAGGAATATGTAGGGCACAAAGGAAACAAGGAAATGATTCACACAATTTTATTGCTCCAGGATCAGTACAGAATGTACTCCACGCCTACCATACTGTAGACTGTGTGTTAGTTTGGGAAGGTTGCCAATCCAACAGTTTGTCTTGCCCCAACAGACCTACCGCTGCAGTACTGCTGAAGCCTCGTAAATGTTTCGGGGACACTCCAAGAGAGATGGCATTTCGTTGTGGCAGTCCAAGCATACCTTATGCATATGGGCAATCTTGTAACCGTTCCACTATGCACTTTCATTACTTGAATAAGACAGGACTGTAAAGTGAGAAAGATGTTATTTAACTTGCCATTTCTGTTACTCCTATTTACAGACATACTCACTGAAGGGTTGTGCTCGACTAACAATTTCCAGTGTGCTTTACTAGACTGCATACATCGCCACACCGGAGCTATGAAAATCAACACAGCCTGTTGGTAATTGTCTTGACAGTGTTTGTTGATCATCATGATAAGGTCACGTTAGTACTCTTCACAGTCATGTTCACTGAACTACTGCACAACTCTGCAACCATGTAAATCCAAAACATTCCCTTGTCAGTAATTTCTGTAATGCTATTTCTGCACACCGTAAAATTATTATGGCACGGTGGGAGTATATCTTGAGTCATCAAATATTGTTCTATTTCTATGCAATTACCTGCATTTGCAATTTATGAAATATATATAAGTATATAAAGTAATTTTCAAAATTATTGAATACATTCACCACATAAAACTAAATACATTATAATAATAGTGCAAATAACACTGCTCTGCAATTTTTTAAAATGTTTTGGTTCTGAATGTCATTTTCCCCTAATTTATGGACACTGATTCTAAATATGTCATCCATTTTCTTGTACCACGTCCAGATTTTTCAAAAAAGTGAAAACAAAAATTTTATCTTCACCTATTAGTGCTATATATTTATACACTTCTACAAGATCACTATTGCCCCTCAAAATCCAACCTCTGCGGTCCTCGTCCCGAGGGGTGGGCAACAGGAAGTAGGGGATTGACTGATGGAGTGATGTACGGTGGGGACTTGGTGTACCCCAGGACCGCTACGGCAGCCGAGAAGGCCCATCAGTAACCCCGAAAACTGGCAGAAGAGGCTCTGGTATTTTCCCCCAGGGACCTACTACGGTAGGTACGGGATTGGCGATCCCGGGGTCCCTAGCCATTCACCCTCAATTCATCCCCTTCATCTCCATCAACTGTGCCACGTGTAGCTACTGCTTGTCAGTAAGCATCACCTTCTTCCCCTTCTAGTTCTTTATTATAATTATTAGCACTTAAGGTCTTAGGTTTATAACTCCTGTCTCACCAGCAGGGATCTCTCCTATCTCCGTGGTTCTGTCCCACGGTTTTCAGCGCGGCTTCCGACATGTGTGCTCTCCGGAGGTCTCAAAAGTGAAGGTTGAGCGGACCCTTCGCACTGCCCCTATGTGTAGCCTTAGGTGCGGAGCCCGTCCACACCGTCAAGTACACCCACGTAGCTCCTTGAGGGCCCGGTCTGTGGTAATCTACCGACGGCCGCGTTTTGCCGTTGGGTTAGTATCACGGACCGGACGTGTTACCGCTGACGGAACCCCGGTGTAATCAACCACAAGTCCCCTGAATCCGCGTGTGCCTTTTATACGCAGCGCGGCCTAAAGTGGGGAGCCACAGGCGGTTATTCCTGTGGTAGGGGCATAAAGCCGGGGTGTGCGTGGTGAACGGTTTACCCATACGGACAAGCAGTGGATGTGGAAGGGTAGCTTTTCTGAAGTACAAATGAGATCGGTCATGGGTGAGGTCCCCATGACGGCACAGACCGTGAAGATTCGGTGTCTTTCTTTTTTAACCCCCGGATGGCAGGCTGACGCCGACGGTTCCGGATGGGGGTCCATTTCAATATGTCTCCGCGCAAAACCTCTTTCACTGACCCTTTTCTGGTAATGACCTTGGCATGTAATGGTAAAACGTTTAAAGATGTTAGTCCCTTCTATATAAAGCGTGAGCTCGATAAAATCAGTGGCCCTGTGAAAAACGCTACCCGTCTCCGAGACGGCAGCTTACTATTAGAGACCACAACAGCGGACCAATCTAAAAAACTGCAGAAAGCGTCTTTGTTGGGCTCCTACCCGATCCGGGTAGCCCCACACAAAACGCTCAATACCTGCAGAGGAGTAGTCACCACCTGCAGTTTAGATGGTCTAGCAAATGAAGAAATAGTAAGTTGCCTCTCTGATCAACTTGTTTGTCAGGCGTACAGGCTTACCCGAAAACAAGATGGCAAGGAGTACCCTTTACGTACGGTTTTTCTAACTTTTGCTGGGACTAAATTACCCGAATTCATCTATTGTGGCTACGAACGTGCTAGCGTCTGCCAGTATGTCCCGAACCCCATGCGCTGTTTCCAATGTCAGCGGTTCGGACATACTAAGGTCACATGTACCAATCCTGCTCTTTGTGAGCAATGTGGCCTACCGAAGCACGACGATCCTAACTGCAGTCGAACACCTTGTTGCGTGAACTGTGGCGGTAGTCATCCCTCCAGCTCGCGACAGTGCCCTAAATTCATGGACGAAAAAAGTATTCAGGAGCTACGTGTAAAGGAACGCCTGACTTTTCCAGAGGCACGACGGCGCTTCGAACAACTGAAGCCTGCTACCACTACTACTGGATATGCACTAGCAGCTCGCCGTACTCCTAATACCACCGTTGCTGTTCAACACGTCCCTGTCGCCCACGCATCCACGCAGACTGACTTTCTAGCCGTTAAACCTACGTCTCAGACTGTTTCTATATCCACCAGCACTACCTCCGTTTCAACCGTACAGACTCAGACAGCAAGCCATCAGCGGGTAACAACAATCCCGTAGTAGCTGTGAAAAACCGATCCCGACCACAGCATAGATCACGAAGTCGCTCGCCCTCCATTAGATCCCGGTCTCGTTCTACGAGCCGTAGGAGTTCTGACTCCCGAACATCAGCGGAGTCACAGGACGCTAACGATTTTCGAATCGTAGGGCCCAAGTCAGCCAAGGTCAAGAAAAAGGTTAAAACAGGCCGCTAAAAACTCTTTATGGAAATAATCCAGTGGAATGTCAATGGTTTTCGAGCTCGTGCTCAAGACCTACAACATTTAGTTTCTCAACGGTCACCATCAATTATTTGTCTCCAGGAAACCCACTTACATCCCAATCACTCGTTACACCTTCACTCTTTCTCTGCATTTAGAAGCGACTCTCTTGCAGGTATGCGTGCAAGCGGTGGCGTTGCTACCTTAGTGGCGCCTAACATCTCAGCCGCCAACGTTCCTCTCACCACACCATTGCAAGCTGTGGCCGTTCGGATACAGCTGGAGAGCATCAGTTTTACCATATGCAACATGTACCTGCCGCCGCTCAGTATAGTTCCAGAGCGTGTTCTTCAAGCTCTATTGGCTCAGCTCCCCTCACCACTACTCCTTGTGGGAGATTTGAATGCCAAGCACACGCTCTGGGGATCAGACACTGATGACGCCCGTGGATGCCTCCTCGTAGACGTCTTCGATAAGTCTGACCTTCTTCTGCTAAATACTGGTGACCCGACATTCCTATCACCCGCTTATGGTACACATTCCGTACTAGACCTTTCTTTCTGCAGTCCGTCATTAGTACCACTACTTGAGTGGTCAGTACTTTCCGACCTCTTTGGCAGTGATCATTACCCCATTAACATTCATTTTTCTGGCCGCCAATGTGTACCTTCTCGACGTCCTCGCTGGATTATTTCCAAAGCAAATTGGGGAAAATTCCATTCCCTGATAAACCTCATCGATGACGGTTTCGACACCATCGACGAAATGGTCGAATATTTTACTTGCTCGATCCTGCTCGCAGCAGAATCCAGCATTCCTCGAGGTTCATCTACACCACGGCGTATCCCTGTACCATGGTGGTCTGAGGAATGCAGTTTGGCAGTCAAAGCACGCAAACGTGCTTTGCGCGTTTTTCAGCGGCACCCGACTGAAGGGAACTTTGTCGCCTTCAAACGTTCTCGCGCTAGGGCACGCTTTATACTGCGCAACGCAAAGCGTAAATCTTGGGAAGCCTATGTGTCTTCGCTTTCCCGGCGCAGCTCTACCCAACAAGTATGGTCAGCTGTTCGGCGGATGTATGGCAAGTATCGCCGGACGGTAATACCGGGCCTTGCCATTAACGGTTCCATGTGCACCACCGAGCAGGACATAGCAGAAGCCCTAGCTACAACATTTGCTGCCACGAGCCAAACTGCCCGCTATGACGCTCTCTTCCTGCCTATTAAGGAAAAGGCGGAGCGGGTACCACTTAATTTTAATAGTGACTGCACCGAGCCGTACAACCAACCTTTTACCGCAGCCGAGCTCGCCCATTCTCTGGCGTTAGCAAAGGATTCTTCTCCAGGTCCCGATGACGTACACCGACAGATGCTGCTACATCTTCCATCTGAGGCGCTATGTTTCCTTCTAAACATCTATAACCGCATTTGGCATGAGCGGGTTTTCCCTTCCTCCTGGCGAGAGGGTATTGTCATCCCCATCCCTCGACCCGGAAAGGACCGCACACTTCCAACTAGCTACCGCCCCATTTGCCTAACGAGTGTCATCTGTAAGACCTTCGAGCGAATGATAAACGCTCGGTTAAATTGGTGGCTAGAAAAACATAACCATCTGTCCAACTTGCAATGCGGTTTTCGTCGCCATCACTCAAGTGTCGATAATCTAACACGCCTTGAGGGGTATATTTCCGATTCCTTTCTACTGAAGCAACATACCGTGGGCGTGTTCCTCGACCTGGAGAAGGCCTATGACACCACTTGGCGGTACGGCATACTCCGTAACCTACATGGTTACGGCATGCGTGGTCATCTACCCGAGTTTTTATGTAATTTTTTAAAACTTCGCCGTTTTCGTGTGCGTATAGGTAAAACGATATCCCAGGAACGGATACAGGAGAACGGTGTACCTCAAGGGTCGATTTTGAGCGTCACCCTTTTTGCCATAGCGATTAACGGCATCACTAGTGCTGTTCGAAGTGGAATTCCATCATCCCTCTATGTTGACGACTTCGCAGTCTATTATAGGTCTGCCAACATAGACCACATTGAGCGCCAACTGCAGCTGACCATTACCCAGCTAGCAGCTTGGGCGCTTCAAAACGGCTTCCGTTTTTCAGCTGCGAAGATGCAGTGTATCCACTTTCACCGCCTACGAGGTATTCACCCGCCTCCTGATCTTCATTTGAACGGCACACCCCTGCCATTTGTCTCACACCTGAAGTTCTTGGGCCTCTACTTGGACCGACAGTTAAATTGGGAGCACCACATTCGTCACCTTCGAGCCTCTTGCGATCGTTCTCTTCGGGTGCTGAAGGTATTATCTGGAGCATCTTGGGGGGGCGATCGCACGGTAATGTTGAGGCTGTACCGCTCTCTGGTTCGGTCCAAGCTGGACTATGGCAGTTTTATTTATGGCGCAGCGACCGCCTCTAAACTTCGCCTTTTAGACACCGTGCATCACACTGGCATCCGCCTTGCCACAGGAGCATTCCGCACCAGTCGAGTCGACTGCCTGTTTGCAGACTCAGGCGAACCTCCACTGCATATTCGTCGCTCGATGTTACTCTGCTCATACGTCTCGAAGCTGGCAAGTCATCCCAATCATCCTTGTTTTAAACCAGTTCTGTGTCCAGACTTAGTCCACCGTTATATGCGCCCTGGTTCTCGGACACGCCCCGTGGGAATAAGATTTCGGGATCACCTACATTCCCATGGCATCCGAATGCCTCGCGTGGAGAGGTCGTCCATCTGCCCTTATCCTGCATGGCAGCTCAATCGTGCGCGGTTCGATGTAACTCTTTCAAACAACCCTAGACTCGCTACTCCACATTCGGTGTTCCAACAACTTTTTGCCGAATTACTGGGCCGTTACCCTAACTACGTTCCGGTCTTTACAGACGGTTCCCAGTTAGGTAACGCTACGGGTTGCGCATTCTTCATTAACGGTGAGACTCATAAATTTCGACTTCTGGACTCCACTTCGGTCTTTTCAGCAGAGCTATATGCCATCTTTTATTTGCTCCTTTTTATTTGCAAGTTAGTTCCTGGCTCTTTTATCGTCTGCACTGACTGTCTAAGTGCGCTTCAGGCCTTACAACAGCACACTACCGCTCACACACTGGTTTTAAAAATACAGACCCAGATCTCGCAAATGCTCAGTCGCGGATACAATTTTGTTTTTACTTGGACCCCAGGCCATGTTGGGATTTGCGGGAACGAGGAGGCGGACGCGGCTGCTAAGTCTGCTTGCCGTTTGCCCCGGAGTTTAACAACTACAGTGCAATTCCAGGACGTGCAACGTTTTTTCCGTCGCCAACTCCTCTCTGCTTGGCAGCACTCCTGGACAGCTTTACAAGGCACACAACTCCGGGCAATTAAAGACAGCGTAGGACCCTGGCTAACTTCCTGCAGGGATAACCGGCGAGCCGAGGTGATACTCACCCGGCTGAGAATTGGGCACACACGAGGTACTCATGGTCATTTGTTGAGAGGGGAACCGGCCCCAGTGTGTGCTCCGTGTGCCGTACGCCTTACTGTGCGGCATATTTTACTGGATTGCCCACAGTACGCCCGCGTTCGCCATTCTTTGGGCTTGGGAGCTAACTTGCTCAGTATTTTGGGTGACGACCCCGTGGCCGTGGATAAGGCACTGCGGTTTATTTTTAAAATCGGTTTTAATAAACAAGTATGACTTGTGTTTTATATCTATTGCTTTTAGAGATTTTAAATTTTTAGGACTGGGACGAGTTTTAATGTGCTTTTAATAGTTGAGTGTTTATATTTTATCTTACTTTTTAACTTTGTGTAGCTTTTAGATTTTAGTGTTGACTTAGGGCCCAAATGACCTTGTTGTCGACGGGCCCTAAAACCCTACACACTCACTCACTCAAGATCACTATTAGCTCAAGAACATGGTGTATATAAAGAAGTATGTAATTGTCATTTTAAACACAATTTATGCACATTTTAAAAGTATTATCAACTTAAGATAGAAGAAAAAAAAAATAGTGACCAAACTAGGAAGAAATTTTCTTCTTTTTGCACATCTTCTATGTGTATCAAGATTATGTTCCCTTTTCAGACACACAACAATAGTCTAACCATCATATTAACACTCCATCCACCATGGTGGGCCCAAATGACCTTGTCGACAGGCCCTAAAACACCACACACTCACTCACTCCACCATGGTACCTTCTTTCTATGTCTTTCAAGTCCTGGTGGAAACGTTCACGGTGTTCTTCACTGTAAAACCCAAGACAGCAATCTAGAAACTAGTTGAGCATGAAGGATGTGCAACGTCAACCTCATGTTACAACCAAGTTTTCTCAAGTTCTCCAACATGGTGTTTACTTTAGTTTTGTAATCTTGACTTCTTGTGTTTCCTAAGAAGTTGTTTACATCTTTAGAACTCTGCCAGGCACGCTTTTCTGTTTGGTTCATTTTATTTTCAAAATTGAGGTCACACATTAATTTTCTGATCTGTGGTGCTGTAAAAACATCTTCGTTTAGCTTATCTAGGGTCATTCTGTTATAAATACCACATATGTGCTTAAAACACTCACAATACAATGAGGTTACACTTTAGCAATAGAAACTTCCCATGTCCTGCTATGAGACTTTATGAAATACAAATTCTATATTTTCTCAAAAACCTGATGTGATAGAAACAAAACAGATTGCACTGTTGAACTCAGGGAAAAAATTTGGTTTAGGAACACTCAATCATTGGAAAACATTTTTGCTGCAGAGCAGTGTAATGTACATCTGAGCTGTATAATTGGGGAGAAAAATATTGCTTTATAGTAAGTTTAAGTTGAACATAAGAAACTAGTCAATAAGAACAGGAAGTTTTCACTTGCACCTCATCAGTGTTAGATTCAATTAAAATGGGGTAGTATAAGCCCAGTATATACATGTAATCATCAGCATATCTATAGTTAGCCATTTTTTTAACTGATATGTTGATGACATCTTTGCAATAGTTCTAAGTAGATATTTAGATGATACATAAAAACTGCTCAATCTGCAAGAAAAAGCTATCAAATTCACAATAGAAAAGGAAGGCAATGGACAACTCTCTTTCTTGGACCTAAGTGTCATCAGGAATGACAAAAATAAAATTTGCAATTTACAGGAAGCCAACACAGTCAAAAAATTACATAAAATATCACAGCTGTAACCCAATTATTCATAAAAATGCAATAATAGTCTTACACCCAAACTACCCATTCATGGATATACCCATGGATAAAGCAGAATACTACAAGGAACAAAAAGCTGTACTTCACATAGTAGAAGAAAATGGATACAACCCAAGTCTGCTGTTCAAGAAAATTAAAAAGGCTAAACTAAAGAAAACCATTCACCCACTTGCATTATATGATGAGCTGCACTCAAATGATGAATGATATTTTATGGCATTTAAATCGCATGATGAGCTCAGTTTGCACACACGCACTTGCAACAGCTTCTGAAACTAGTCCCTCAATAATATAAAAATGTAAGTGACAATATGTTAGAAACCAACTACAAATAGTTTTTTCAATTACGAGAGTATTAGTTGCTTCCTTGGCAAAACGATCTGCAATTTCTTTGCCCTCAGTTCCTGATACCCACATTAAGGTAACCTAATTGTCTTTCACCAATTGATTTATAGGGTGTTCCACCTAACTCTGCAACCTCAAATATCTTTGAAATGAAACAACATATGAAAATTCCATTTCACCAGAAATGTACCTATGTTAGAGGCTGACACAATGAGAAGGTATGCACAATCCATAAAGATAAACAAATAACACTTCCAACACCAAGTTGTGTTGTTTTAAATGGAAAATACATGTTAATTCTAACAAAATGACAGCTAGAGCTACAATTAGTGATAACACACTGGATCCGGTTTTCTAACCACATTTACTAGTGGCCTGTAGCCTTCAGAAAGTTCATTGTTGTGCATTCATCCAGCATGGAAAATGCACCCACAAATCACCAGTAGCAATCTTGTCTGATGAAACCATGTCACTTAAACAGATGTTTGAAGTGCCCTCCGTTTGCATCAATACACTTTTGGAATCTGGTAAAGAGAGTGTTGCACGGATTGCAGTTTTTCTACAGATACTGCTGCACACACTGCAGTAATACGATGTTGCATATGCTCTACTGTCGGCGGTTCTTGATACATTCTATCTTTCACTGTGCCCCAGAGAATGAAGTCTAATGGCGTCAAGTGCGGGGACCGAGCTGGCAATCGCACAGGAGCTCCCAGTCTTATCCACCTATTTGAGAACTTTGCATCCACAATGTCTCTGGAAACTTGTGCATAATATGTGGGACATCCATCATGCTGGAACCACATTGATAGATGCGTTTCCAGTCCCATATCCTCCATGAGGAGAGGTAGAGTGTGTTGCAGAAATGATGCATATCACTATCTGTTCCCTGATAAAAATAGGGACCTAAAATATGGTTACCAATGATACCGCACCAAAAATTTGACACTCCACTGTCGTAGATGAACAACTTGGCAAATCCAGTGGGGATTTTGCACAGACCAGTAGTGCATGTTCCGCAGATTCACATGACCATGATTTGTAAATGAAGCTTCGTCCGTGAACAATGTATTACTTAGGAATGCTGGATTACCTTGCAACTGCTTAAGTGCAAAACGACAGAATACAGTGCAGGATTCAGTTATTCCCATACAGTTCCTGGTGCAGCGAGTTATGGAACAGATGCAACTGATGACTTTACAAAATTCTGCTCACACTACTGCAGCTTATTCCAGAACCTTATGCAATCTGTCGGACACTCACCTCAGGATTGTGTGCTAGAGCAGCCAGAACAGCAATATCGTTTCCAGTGCCAGTCGCTGTCTTTGTATGTTGTTGCTTTGTGGGAGCCCAGCTTTCCCTGAGTTTCATGCAGATGTTGGCAATGGTATGAGGCAAAGGATACCATCAATCTGGGTAGCATTCAGTGTACAATGCCACAGATGTGGTTGCATTTCTGTGATATTTGCTGAAATTAATATAATATCCAGGTTTTCTTTGTTACTGAAGGCCGGCATATCGACTAGATGACGGCAACTGTTACACGCCACAAGAAAACACGGTTTAATGTGTCAATATGGAAAGCAATATCCAAAGCGGACGTGAACTATGCTACAGTATGACAGCCGACCAGATCAGGAGGCACTAGTACACTGAAGCTAGTATGTGCTGATGTGATATCGGTTTGTTACAGCAGGCTACAGGCCAGTGCAAGCAACTCCTGCTCGGAGCACAGAAGTACATGCATTGCATTACATCAGAAACGGTGGTGCCAGTGCCATCCTGTAACAGCCACGTATTTCTGAACATATGAGGTTTAGAAACATGGAACCAAGTGTATTATCACTAATTGTAGCCCCAGTTTTCATTTTGCTAGAATAAGCATACATGTTCCATTTTAAAGAACGCAACTTGGTGTTGGAAGTGTTATTGGTTTACCTTTATGGACTGTGCATACCTTCTCATTGTGTAAGCCCCTGACATAAGTACATTCCTGGCCAGTTGGAATGTTCATATTTTGTTTCATTTCTGAGAAATTTGAGGTCGCAGAGTTAGGTGGGACACCCTGTATATGGTTCTTCGTTTGAAACCTAATGGAGCACACATTGTTTTGCCTCTCATGCAAGTTTACTGAATTCCCCCACTATCGGCTGCAGTTGTCCGTGGGCGCTAGCACTGTAATATAATACTGGCCACCAACATGAACAGGTACTTGACCCTAGAGCAATGCATTGTCCTGTTTAAAAGTTATTATAAATGCGAATCACCAAACCCTGTATGCACAGAGTATATTCAGATGTTTCCTGGTGAAGTGCCTCCTTACAGATTGACAATTCACAAGATTGTGGAAACATTTGAAACCACTGGTTCTGTAGTAAACAAAAAGCGAAAGTGTAAGTGTACAGTGTTAGCAGAGGAAATGTTAGACGACATTGGCACATGTTTTGAATGTTTGCCATTGAGATCCATCCCAAAATTAGCACAACAGGTGGGAATTTCAGTCTTCTGCACATAGTGCAACTAAATTATTAAAACTAAAACTGTAAGTGTACAAGTGTCCATGCTTTACAGCAAAGTTACCCAGTATCAAGAATGCATTATTGCAAATGGTTTCTTTCATCTTTGAATGACGTTTTAATTGATACACAGCTTCTGTTCTTTCCGATGAGGCATGGTTCCACCTCAGAGGTTGTGTCAACACTTATAGCAATCGATACTGGGCCTCTGAAAATTCACTTCGCATTCAAGAAATACCTCATAATCAAAAAGTTGGGATTTGCTGTGCTACTAGTGCTAGATGCATTTGTGGTTTCAACAAAATTCTGCTACTTCCATACAGCAGAGGAGTCTATGAATAAAATGAGAAAAGTGTTTGAAGATGGTGATTAATCCTTGTTTCAAATTGTCCTGTATCTCACATGACCTAATCATCTCTCATTGGAGCTGTCATGGATAGACTGTTGTGCGGTAAAACTGAGTTCATTATTTAATATGATATATCTTAATATATTCGAAGAGAATTGTCAATTTTAGTTAATTGATGGAAATTAATCATTTCTTCACACTAGCCGTATATAGGCTAAGGTTTTTGATAGTCAACATGAAAAATTCAATGCCGGGATTTGAACCACGGATCTCCTGGTTTCTGTCCGGTCGCTCTAACCCATTGAGCTACCCGTTCAAATCCCGGCCATGGCATTGAATTTGTCATGTTGACTATCTATCAAAAACCTTAGCCTACATACGGCTAGTCTGAAGAAATGATTAATTCACATCAATTAACTAAAATAATAAGAGTTAAATGATGAAGCCTGGGACTCAAGTACTTAAGATAGTAAGTCACCACAAATGGTGTATCTCAAATGCGAGAGCCCCTAGTGGTTTACCAGGAAAATAAATGAGTCAAATGGAGAATTTAATGTCAGGACGACACGTTGACCATGGTAGCTCAATGGGTTAGAGCGACTGGGCGGAAACCAGAAGATCCGTGGTTCAAATCCCGGCCATGGCATTGAATTTTTCATGTTGATTATCTATCGAGAATTGTCAAATTTATTTTTTCATAACCGTATGAATTAAATACAGGTGACTCACCTAAAACTTGAACTGCCAATATTTCTGAAATGGAAAGTGCTATTGATGTTCGGTTTTCACAGCATTGTTTGGTAGTTAGGAGCTTATAGTTTTAGCCTATAAATATATTTTAATAACACTTAGAAGGTGTATTTTTGTAGCAAACTTACACTTTTTTAAATGCGCTCTTAACTGTACCATGTTGCATGCACCGCATTGGCTAGTAGCCATAGAAGAGCCACGCCTAGCCCCGCCTTATGTTCATTCCTATTTTGTAGCTTACCTTAGGCAGTTCGCCAAGGAATTCTGATATCTTCGTCAGTATAGGATGCCCCTAATTAAATCTTGGATTTCTTATGATCTGATGCTTCATTTAAACATGCCAATTTTTAATCATATTGCTAATATAAGAACTGACCAGGGTTAAATCTTAACACCTCTTATCAGCTAATGTTAATAAAACTGGGTTCGTGTGCTCTTGATAATGTCAGTATTATTCTTATTTAACAATTACTCCAAGAGAGATTTACCTCTGATATTGGTATCTCTGCTTCCCCAAGTTATGTGGTGCACATTTCCTTCAAGCAGATGATGAAGTGCTTATTTTTTTATAGTGTGTAATAAGCTCCTTGACTAAAGGATGAGGTATGCATTTAGAATCGCCCAGAAAGTAGGGCAAGGCAATAACTCTTATTTGAAACAAAAGGTTAGAAACAGTGATGTATTTAACATTTGAAAGTAATGAGTAGGTAATTCAAACACAAACTTCACTTAAATTATCCTTACTTGGACATGTTTCGGAAAACGGTTTGTCCCCATCGTCAGCAGTTATCCGACTGGTTGGATCCGTGGTGGTTTCCTGAAGTGAGCTGGTTATCTATGGCGGCATCTGTTGTGTGCGAGATGAACTTCCAAAGAGAGTTTTCAGGCATCAATTCAAAATTTAAAGTATACTGTTTGTTTTTTATAATTAGCAACTTTTCCCAAACATTGAATTCGGCTGCATTACTGGCTGGCTTTAATAGTTCATATTTGATACAATTTCATGATTGGTAGACCAGAAATGGTGGGCTATTGCTGATTTTTCTATTTGTTTGTATTTCACACATCTCATATGTTCCTGTAATCTAATATGTAAACTTCTTTTGGCTTTTCCTATGTAGAACTTATTGCAGTCTGAGCAGTTGATTTTATATATACCTGATTTCTTGTTTTCAGGTACTGGGTCTTTCGGGTTGTTCCATAATAAGTTTTTTAAACTGAATTTATTTATTGGGGCTAGGGTGATGTTGTACCTCTTGAATATCTTGTTGAATTTATGATGCACTCTGGGATGATATGTGAATTTCCTGAACTGTGTCTCGTTTTTTTATTCTGTTAATTTTGTGGTATCCAATATGTGTGTCTGTTTCTTGAATTTCCAAATTTTCTTTTCTATTGTTTACTGTATTCATTAATTGCAGCTATGTTAATCATGTGGTTATATTCTTTGTTGTATTCATTCTGTTTCAATGGAATGTGGACTAGTCTATGTGCTGAGCTGTTCAAAACTGCATGTCTGTGGGGTTTAGGGTTGTTATCATTCTTGATGTAATTATCTGTTTGTGTTGGCTTCCTGTAGATGCCAAAAGATATGTTATTTAATTCATGGATTATCTTCAGATCTAAGAAAGGTAGGTAGTCATCTTTTTCTATCTCTCTTGTGGACTTTATTGCTCTATTCTGTATGTCCAATAGTTTTAAGAAATCTTGTATGAATTTGTGTGGAACAATGGCAAAAATATCATCAACATATCTATACCAGTATTTGAAAATGTATGCGAAGGATGATGTAATATGTGTTTCAAGGTAGCTCATAAAGAGGTTGGCTAGGAAAGGTGAAAGTGGATTGCCCATTGTTAGGCCTGAGGTCTGTTTCTTCTGCTGAAATGTTAGTCTGTATGAGCCATTTCTTGAGGAGTAGCATGAGTTCATCTGTTGGAATACTGGGAAAAAGAGAGGTGATATCAAATGATACTAGTTTGTCTTCTGTGTCCAAATGCAAATTTGAGATCCTGTCTACTAATTCTAAGGAATTTCTAATGGCTAGGCTGTGGAACTGTGGAAGTGATGAAAATGTATGTGCTAGATGTTTGGCTAACTTGTAGGTAGATGCGTCTATGTTGTTGATTATGGGCCTCATTTTCTCTCCTGGTTTATGAATTTTCGGCAACACAAAGTCTCGGTAATACTGGGTAGTCTGGTTTGACTTTAGATTTCTGTATATCAGATAATATCCAGACTTCTTTTAAGTTTCTCTCGAATTCTTTCATACAGAGTTTTAGTGGCTCACTTTCCAATTTTGTGAATTCATTGCTTTGTAACATGTTTTTTTGTAACATGTTTTCTACTCTAGGTAGCCAGTTAAATGCAGCAGTAGCTGGTATGTTTTAGTATTGATGTGTGCATAATTTCTTATGCCCTTTGTATTGCAGATCTCTTCTCAGGCTGCAGCTTTAACACTGTTTTGCACTCTCTTGTTATTGCTTATGTTGTGTGTGATACAATGTCATGTTTTACCCAAGTTTTATATTGTAATAATACTTAATTGTCATTGTGAATGGTGCTAATAAATTTAAAAAGGAGTTTTCAGTTATCACAGTGGTTTGTAAATGGGTTGATGAAATGACAGAAAAAATAGAAAATGTGAAAAAAGTAAGCCCACATTCCTTTGATCTTTCAAATGCCTTTGACAGTGTTCACTATAAAATATTATCAAATATACTGGAGGCATTTGGAATGAGAAGATTTGCTACACAGTTAATCTCTTACCTAGAAAGCAGATATCAGTCAACTGAGATCCACCACAGAAAAGGAAATTGTATATACTAAATATCAGTTGAAGTAATATAAAGTATACAAGGTATTATTTTGTATGCTTACTTTTTATAATTTGTATAATATATATAAAATGATCTGGACTTAACCATAAAATTTTACATAAAAATATGAAATATTACTGTAACTACTTTTTTTTAATTGGTGCAATGAATATTATCTAGTATTTAATGTAAAATAAAAACTTGTTTATATGACAAAATAATCAATTTCAAACATTTCTGGGTTTAACAAATTGTAAACCATTATTTAACCAAGATTTAGTATATCTGTACAGTATCTCAAATCTTTTAACTTTACTGGGGGGGGGAACTATTAATTAACTAAAACAATAAGAGTTAAATGATGAAGCCTGGGACTCAAGTACTTACGATAGTAAGTCACCACAAACTGTGTATCTCGGATGCCCCTAGTGGTTTACCGGGGATACGAGTCAAATGGATAATTTAATGTCAGGACAGCACATTGGCCATGGTAGCTCAATGGGTTAGAGTAACTGGATGGAAACCAGGAGATCCATGGTTCAAATCCCGGCCATGGCATTGAATTTTTCATGTTGACTCTATCAATCAAAAACCTTAGCCTCTATACGGCTAGTGTGAAGAAATGATCAATTTCCATCAATTAACTAACATAATAAGAGTTATATGATGAAGGCTGAGACTCAAGTACTTACAATAGGAAGTCGCCATCTCAGATGTGAGAGCCCCAGGGAAATGAGTCAGATGGAGAATTTAATGTCAGGACAGCACGTTGGCCACTGTAGGTCAATGGGTTAGAGCGACTGGATGGAAACCAGGAGATCCGTGGTTCAAATCACGGCCATGGCATTGAATTTTTCATGTTGACTATCAAAAACCTTAGCCTCTATATGGCTAGTGTGAAGAAATGATTAATTTCCATCAATTAACTGGGACTCAAGTACCTACGATAGTAAGTCCCCATCTCGGATGTGAGAACCCCTAGTGGTTTACCGGGGAAAATTATGAGTCAGATGGAGAATTTAATGTCAGGACAGCACGTTGGCCATAGTAGCTCAGTGGGTTAGAGCGACTGGATGGAAACCAGCAGATCCATGGTTCAAATGTCGGCCATGGCATTGAATTTTTCATGTTGCCTCTTAGCCTATATATGGCTAGTGTGAAGAAATGATTAATTTCCAGGAATCAACTAAACAAGATTAATTTTCAGCAGTCCATTCTAACTTACGGTGTTAAAAATTTGAAGTATTTCATGCAAAGCTCGTATAAAACCACCCTTTATAATGCAAATAAAATGTGTAAGGATAATGTACAACTTAAAACCCATTATGTAAAACATGCATTCATCATTATTAGTATATCCACACTATCTTCACTGTGTGTATGAGGCGATTATACTTACAGCAGAAAATTCTCCATCATAAAGCTAGATATAACAAAGTTTTTGTGTGAAAATGTCAGAAAAATTGTAAATGCCCAAGGTTTAATTTTTTACCATAAACTGTCAAATGACACTAAACAATTAACTGGATCTAATTCCTTTGTGTAAGGACTCTGATACAATGAAGCACAAAATTAATATAATTTTGAGTCAAACTAGTACTCAATGCTCCATATATTGCTAGTGTTTACGTGGAATGCATTTCGTTAGGACCTTCCTAACATCCTCAACTAATGTAGGTAAACACTAGCAATATATGGAACATTGAGTACTAGTTTGACTCAAAATTATATAGCTGGATCTAAATTTAACACAAAATTGGAAATATTCCTCAACAATAAATATTTATATAATTTAGTCACTTATAAATAATTCTACAATGTTATGATTTTGAGTGTTTTAATTTTATCTATATTTGTTATTTTCTCTTCCCCCACCCCTTAATTATAATTTAAGTGTCAGGAGTTTGTAAACAAATCTGTTGACAAATAGTATATTTTCTAAGATGCATTTTACAATTCTAAATATTTAATTTCAGGCTTTGGTGCATATTGGTGAATATTATGATGACTATGAAGATTTTATGTAGTAGTGCTGCGCATCATCCAGGTGTATTTTGAAGAAAAGCATGTTCTGGAAGTTACAAGATTTTATTGGATTTAGTGAGAGAATGTGGAACTATTCGGATGTGAACTGTTCAGTATAACTTATATAGCTGGTTGTTGCTTGGGTGTAGGAATACTTCCAGCTAATTGTATGTTGACATTTTGTTTAATTTGTTTGTGTAAAGTAAAGTTACTTAACAGATGTAAAAATTTAATGTGTAATAAGGGGCTGGTCAATCCATATCTCAGTGAAATTATACAAATTGTGTCAAGTTTGTTTATAATTACAGGTTTAAGTAAACATGCACTAACACATTTAAGCTGTATGGGGCTTTTTCCTTTCTGTTCATTTATACAGTTCTCAAACAAAATAAATTAGCTCATGTGTTTTGGAACAAATCTTTAACCGTTTGCTGTACTTTTGGTTTTTTCTGTACTGATATCTAAGAGGCGTGCCATTACATGAATGGAGGCTTTTGAACAAATCTTAAAAAATAAGAATCTCCAGCCAATGGTGTAATTGTTTTAAAAAATAAATAATAAAAAGTGGAGTATTGTTTTATTTTTTGGTGTGCAACTGTGTTAACAGGAATATAAAATTATGTCAGACACAAAATTTAATGGGAGTTGGCAGGAAGTGCTGGTTAATGCAACATCCAATCAAATACTTGTTTATGTTTACTTGACACCTACAGTAATACGCTATAAAGTGTTTTCATTTCATCTTGTTACTGCATTTAGTTTTTCCCCACCCTTTGACATATAGCTACACCACACTTCGCTGCTAGTGGTCAACATTCAGCTGCCATTAAATTTTGCATCTGCCATAAAATATAAATGATTTTTGTCTCATGGGAACTTTGATTTGGGGGGGGGGGGGAATGTTACACTCACATGACTCTCTACCCATGCTTCAACTAAGTATTCTTCAAATGCTTGTTCTTCTACTTTATGTTAATCAAGGTAAATATTTTTATATCTAAATCTTAGCCTGCACAAGGCTAGTGTGGAAGTACAATTAAATTTCCATCAATTAACATAATAACGGTAACTATAAAGTCTGGAACTCAAGTACATACAGCATAGCAAGTGGCAACAAAGGTGCGTGTACCCTCATTGTACATGAGAACCCGTATAGTGGTTACCGGGAAACATACAAGTTAGTTGGAGAATTTAGTTTCATGATAGCTTGTTGTCCATGGTAGCTCAAATGTTACGATCAACCAGTGATTGGAGATTGGGAGATCCATGGTTCAAATCCCAGCCATGGCATTGAATTTTTCAGTCTGACTCTCCAAATCTTAGCCTGCACACAGCTAGTGTGGAAGAATGATTAAATTTTCACACAGGAGTTATTTATTCAATATGAAATAAGTTGTCACAGTTTTTTTTAGAGTTATGTTGTATGTGATTATTACAAATACCTCATTGAATAAAGTGATTATTTCAAAACATTTTAAAGAAGTATATAAGCAGAAAACTTAGAATCTACGTACTGTCACGAGCATTGTTGTGAGGCGGCGCAGCCGATGCGTTCAGAGACGGACAGTGCAGTGCGGAAATAAAAGCTTGCCGAAACGGTGGGGGGAAGGAGATAGACTTCTGCAGAGTTAGGCCTGAGGAGGGAGCAGCTGGCGGATGCCGACTTGGGGCCACTCTTAAGAGGAGTGGAGGCAGGGACGAGACCTACCTGGGAGACATAGCACCCAGAAGCGCTGCATGTAAGTCGTACATTGGGCCCAATGGGAATCGCTGAAGACCGAGGGTATGCTGTTCTGTGTATGGGAATCATCCGATGGGAAGATGCAGAGGAAGCAGTTGATACTTCCCTGGAGTAAGGTCCCGGAAGTCTTGGAGGAAGTGCACGCTGGTACTTCAAGACACCTGGGAGCAAACCAAACTATCAGCAAACTCCAACAGCACTACTACTTACTCAGGTTCGGAGCAGACGCTGAGAGATGGTGCCTTCAATGTCACGTAGCATTGTTGTGAGGCGGCGCGGCTGATGCGTTCAGAGACGGACAGTGCAGTGCGGAGATAAAAGCTTGCCGAAACGGTGGGGGGAAGGAGACAGACTTCTGCAGAGTTAAGCCTGAGGAGGGAGCAGCTGGCGGATGCCGACTTAGGGCCACTCTTAAGAGGAGTGGAGGCAGTGACGAGACCGACCTGGGAGGACATCACACCCAGAAGCTCTGCGTGTAAGTCGTACATTGGGCCCAATGGGAATCGCTGAAGACCGAGGGTGTGCTGTTCCGTGTATGGGAATCATCCAATGGGAAGATGCAGAGGAAGCAGTTGATACTTTCCCGGAGTAAGGTCCCGGAAGTCTTGGTGGAAGTGCACGCCGGTACTTCAGGACACCTGGGAGCAAACCGAACTATCAACAAACTCCGACAGTGCTACTACTGACTCAGGTTCGGAGCAGACGCTGAGAGATGGTGCCTTCAATGTCACGTGTGCGCGTCAAGTCGTGGTTACCAAACTAGGAGCCGGGGTCGCATGCAGCAGTACAACTTCAGAGAGCCTTTCGAACTAATTGTTGTGGACATAGCTGAACCATTCCCAGTGTCCAACTGAGGCAACAGGTACCTGATGGTGGCCGTGGACTATTTCACCAATTGGCCGGAGGTGTATGCCATTCCGAACCAGGAGGCGAAGACGATCACCGACTGCCTCGTGGAGCAACTGTTGTGCCGTTTTGGGGTGCCGTTAAAGCTCCACAGCAACCAGGGCTCCAGTTTTGAGTCTAACTGAGGGAGGCACTTGATAGACTAGGGGAGAACAAGACCCGCACAACACCTCTTCACCCACAGTCGGATGGCATGTTCGACAGGTACATCAAGACCCTAGAAGAACAAATGAGGAAGGTCGTGGCCAGCCAACAGCGAGACTGGGACGTCTAGGTGCCACTGTTCCTGCTGGCCTACCGCTCGTCGACACACGATAGCACTAGGATGATGCCAGCCAGCTTAATATTCGGCCGAGAGTTATGCCTCCCTTGTGACCTGTATTTTGACAGCCCCCCGGAGGCGAACCAGCCAGCAACTGAGTATGTGGAGAACCTGGTGGACCGTCTCCACTACATGCATGAGATGGCTCGTCAGAACATCCAGATGGAAGGTGACCTGGTCTGGTTGTACTGCCCTATCCGGACCAAGGAATGCTGCCCGAAACTTCAACAGCCATGGCAAGGACCGTACCGGGTGGTAAAGAGGAATATCGATGTGGTCTACTGCATGCAGAAGGTGCCCCGAGGAAAAATGTTGGTGGTACACCTTAATCGTCTGGTCCGCTACGATGGTACTGTTCGGGACGACCAGCCTTGAGAGGGAGCAGTGTTGCGAGCATTGTTGTGAAGCGCCGTGGCCGACGTGTTCAAAGAGACGGATTGTGCAGTGCGGAGATAAAAGCTTGCCGAAACAGTGGGGGGAAGGTGACAGATTTCTGGAGAGTTCGTCTTCTAGCGCCGTCTTGATTGAGAACATTCCACAAATTTCCGGGATAGTGAATAAGCTATAAAAAGGAAGCTGCAGCTGGTCAATGGGGAACAGTTGGTAATTGGACTCGTGTGCGCGAACAGCTGTGTTTTTAAAGTGAACTTTGTGATCAATGACCTTGCAAGTTGTATTGTGTATGTGACATAATTCTGCTACTGTAAGGGTTGACCAAAGTGTGTTTCTACGGAAATAAAGAGCAATTTTTAGTCTTTGTAACCTGGACATTTAATTTTACGAACTCACATAGTCACAGTACTCTCTGTTGCAGTTGCTTTGGGAATATGCTACCACGAAGTAATTTGTAAGATCAGAAAATATTGAGGGCAAAATAAAAATATCTATGAGAGAATAGACATTGTAGGCACTTTTGTTACTCCTGATATTGTTGAATCAAACGGTTCAGAATTAGTTTTTATTGAACAGTGAAGTATTACAACATACTGATCATGGTTCAATTTATTGTTGAGCTGTTCAAAGAGTTAATGTTCCTTTATGACCATCTGGTTTATGTAGGAAAGTGCTATTGTTTGTGACTGATAGATCTTCTAATATTTTTAAAGCAGTCAAAATACTTACAAATACTTATCCCAAATGGATGCACTTCATATCCTTGGTACATGTGTATCACAATGGAGGTATGACGTCATTTAATAATTATGAATTCATAGTAAATGTGAAAAAAGCAATTTGTAAAGCCCATGAATGAATTCAGGAATTCAAAAAGTTGGCCTTTGTAATTCCTTTCTGGCATAACAATAGAAATTCAAGTCTCGCCCTGTGCTGGAAATATCCTTTTCACGCTCTTCTGGGATATGAATGGGTCAATTTTTGAGCACTATTAACAAAGGGCAAAACAATAAATAGTGCCTGTTACAGCGACAGGTTGGAGAATGAGCTAAACCTACAATATGGTGCTGTCGCGGAGGACATCTCTCTAGAAACCGCGCACCCTCACACTGCCTGCTGCAACTTCGTCATTTGGAGATTGATATTTCAGGTCTTATAGCATCCCCCTTACAACCCCAATCTCATTCCTTTGAATTACCATGTGTTTGAACCCCTGAAGAAAGCGCTCTGAGGTTGGTGATTTGAAAGTGGTGAGGTTAACAATTTAAAAGTGATGAGAAGGGCGAGCATTTTTGTTCCCGAACATGTAGTTTATCGTCTAGTTTGTCGTGGTATAGCAGTGACACAATCAAGACCAGAGGGTTGTCTTGCAAATAGAATGTGGTGCTCCCACTGTGACAGTTGTGTATTTAAAGCAGGTTAGAAACAGTTTACGTCTTTGTGACCTGAGTATATTGCTATGTATGCTATTTAATATATAAAGCTATATTTTAGATATATGTGATGTATGGTAAGATGCAATTTTAGTATCTTACCACAATTACCTATCTTGAAAAATCTGACTGTGAAATGTCTGATGCTGTTGAAAGGTTTCACAAAATCTGTGGAAGAATAAACTGTGCTGAGGGAACTGTTATCGTACAGGTCACAAAACAAAAAATTAAAAGTGTGATTCAAAAGAATCCTAGCTTTATTGAAATGTGTAAAATGAAGCATATTTTAAATTCCAGTAAAAAAGGTAAAGGTCCAGTATTAAATAATAAGTATAAGAATATAAAATACTTTAAATTTGCCCCTATGACGTCATGTGATAGAGCATTTTCTTGGTTTAAACAGGTTTTAAGTGATAATCGTAAATCATTTGCTTTTCACAATCTCAGAATGTTTATTTTCGTTCAGTGTAACAGGATAAGTTTTATTAAAGAGAATGTTGTTGGTTTAATGTTCTAATCTGTATGCATATAGAAGAAGTTGCATATTGGTTTTGTTTTATATTACACATTGTGTATTTTATATATTATTAATGCCATGATAATTTGTTTATACTCTGAATGGGAATGTTAATGTGTTTGTATGTTTAAACACTGGTGAACAGATAGTTTGAATTTAGTAACAGTTAAGTTCCGTGATGTTCCATTAACAAAATATGCCTTGCATAGCTTTGCAGAACATGCATTCAGCATTGGAGTTTGACCCCCACCTTCCAGGCAGTACTAACTGATAAGCTTCCAAACCCGTTCAGGAAAAAAACTGCTCGCCCTAGTGATGAATAGAGCTCTGATTTATGTGCACTGTAAAGTATGAATATATACATGCATCTGTGCATTAAAAATTGGGTAAATATGCTTTAAAAACCTTATAATATGCATTTAAAATAAAGTACATTGCTTCAACTTTATCATATTGATTAATCATGAAGTAAAAAATTTTAAATTCATTCTTAAACAGAAGCATTAACAAAAATAAATATTAATCTCTCTTTGAGGCTATTTTATCATAAGTATTTTTATCGCAATAAAGAATTAAATATTTTTCAGTTTTCTGGAAGAAACAATTTCGTTCTGTTGCTTAAAATGTTTTTATATGAAGAAAAAGGTCTCTACTCCACACAAAGCTACAAGACTATCTATAAAAGGCCATGTCACTTAGAGTAGGCATTAAGTTCTTTCAAGATTATCCTTGTAGCACTTTATTCAAATCGTGAAGAAACCTTAAACCTGGATTCTTTACTTAAATTTTCTAATTTTGTTACAAAGACACTTTCCTATTTCTCCATCTCCATCTCTGTCTCTGCCGACAGCTGTTTCGTATACTTGCATGACAGAAATTAAAGACATCCCTTTTACTTCCAAATGTGTGATTGAGATTTTACTAAAGAGATGTTAATAAACAATTCATTCTGTAGACCCTTCTCACGGCAAGCACTTAATGAACAGGGATACTTGCTGTTTCATTTTTGTCCATCACATCAAGTACATTTTCACATCTTCCAAATGATCACTAACACGGAGCTGCTTCAGTCCATGATCCCCATCTCATAAGGATTTGGTCTATGGTAAGCGATTATTTGCACCATAGTGTCACGTTTTGTTATGGGATGCCCAAGGATTCGGGAATTTCTACCAAAAGTTCATAACAAGTTTGACATCTGGGGAAATAACTAAGATGGTAAAAACATGTGAGAGGTAAGGAATCTGTATATATAAGATGCAAAAAGGAATATTAAAAATATTAAATAATTAAAAAGGTTCCCTTAAGAACAGAATTGTAAAAAGAAATAGATTTAACTTTCAAAACAACGGAAGTGTTCATATGCATTACACGAGGCATATTAAGGATATACACGTAACCTCAATCAGAACTACAATGTTTAAGAATGGAGTACTGCATTCCTGTACAATAGTTATAATTCCCTTCCTAATGACATCAAAAGCATAGATAACTACAACATGTTTAAAACTAGAACAAAGGCTTTCTTACAGGAGCATTGCTTTTACACAGTAAAGGAATATCTGCAATTTAACAAATCCAGATAAACATAAAATATGAATTTACTTGGCTTGTTCATTTCTCTCACTCATAATTATATCCAATTTGTGTCACAATATAATTGAATGTAGGTTAGGTATATTTGATGTTTAACTTTGTAATATTAAGTGTAAATTACTGACGTATCCTATATCAAGGTACTATGTACAGATTTGATTCTAAAGGATGAATAAAATTGAATTGAATTGAATTGATTACAATTTACAATTCAGATTGTCACACATACAATACAAGGAACAGTAAAAATATATATTTAAATCATCGCCTCACTCTAGTCTAGATTTCATCTCTCACAAAGGAATTATTCTATATAATAAACTCCCAGCTAAGCTAAAAAAAAAATCAGAAAAGCTGTAAAAAAATATTTATTTAAAATAATGCCACAGACAACAGATGAGTTTCTAAGAAGTGAAATTACATAATAAAGTAAATATTGATTTTTTTGGTAAAAGTTGTGTCTCTTACAGTCTAGTTCTTAAAAATGTAATACTATAAAAATTATGTGACCTAAGTTGCATTATTCTTAATTACTATTTATATTATTATTCTCTTAATTACTACTGCATTACTTTAATTACTATTATATTATTTAACTACTATTGTATTCATAATTGTATTACCCAAAAGAATTGTATTATTATGGGTACAAATTTGACGAAGCCATGAATATTGTATATTTCTACGGTGAATAAAACTTACTCATGGAACTTTGTACCTGGCTACATTATATGGCTTACTGGTCCTCTTTGCTGGGCACCCAGCATGATACGTCAATTCACTTCAACAATTGTGCTACAAAGAGACTGAGCATCTATTATGCAATCCAAATATGTGACGTCTGCCCTGGGCCACCACAGTCAATGCCCTCTTCAATTTTAATATGAGGAATTGTCTTTTTTCTTTTTTTTTTTCACAAAATAAATTTTAGAATGGTTAAAAAAGAAACTACACTTGCTATGTAGAAGAAAAATGTATGCACAAAAAATAACTATGCAACAATATCAGTATCACTGAGGCACTTTTGCAAACACCTTTTCTCACAGAGTAAAAGGCATTTATTTGTGAAAAATTTGCTTGAATTTCCTTTGCGAATCAGTGGAGAGCATGTGCTAAACAACTAATATGCTCTGCCTTAGGATAAAATACCTGCAAAATTTTAACAGCCTTAAGCATGTGTGCTGCTGCATGTGTAACTATCACCGAAAGGTTTTCCTCATTTTCTTTAGCAGGCCACAAATCACGTAATGCATCAGGAACACTAGCAATAGCAGAATGGTTTGTTACTTCCAGTAAGCACCTGGAGACTGAGATGGGGTGTTCCTGGTTCAGATTCAGTCATTTCCTGACGTCAATAAATTTTCCATATGCTTCAGTTGTTTGCTTCACTTGCCTTGTATATCTGAGTTTGTAGCTGAGAGCCAAAAGCAAGAAAAGATTTGCATACTGATATCCCAGAGCACTTAATTGGCTAACAATAGTCCTAAGATATGCAAGTGTTTGCATAATCAATGAATTAAAATAAAGTAAGGTGAGACTTTTCTTTCCAGTGTATTACTAAAACTATTCAGTTTTCAGACAATACAGATAATCGTTCTATTTCTCAGACTTGGATTTGCTGAGAAGAATAGATCAAATGGCCGCTGATATGACTGCTGCAGTTCATTAAAAAACAGAAATTAACCAAGTTACATATTCAGTTTGCAGAACTGTGGGTAGCTCTCCGTCCATGCTGCTACATCAGGATCTTGTCAGAAAAGTCATCCACTTCGTCTCTTATTTTTGAATTGTCTAATCTACTATATACTACCTTGTATACTTTGTCATCTTATTGATTATATGTTGGCACTTAGCAATCTCCAGGCCAACTCAGGCCCAGATGAGATAGCTATCAACAGGCAATTAAACTCCACTCACTCACTCACTTACTCACTCAAGGCTAATTTCCTGTGGAATAAATCTTTCAGTCATATCATTAGCTACAAATGATTACATCTATCATGAATTTTGACATAATTTAGTTGAGTTTCAGTAAGTATCTCCCAGTTTTAACAACTCAGACCCAAAAGGATGGTGGTTTTTTTTTTTTTTTTTTTTTTTTTGCTCGACACAGTGTGTCATTAAAACGTGAGGGGAAAGTTTGCCTTATTTTCATTGTTGCTGTTACATTTAATGCTGTCCTGCGGAGTTTTGCTTCTATCTGTATCTGGAATAGGGAAAGCAGTGAGGGAACTTCTTACTTGAGATTTAATGATCCAAATTGTGATCTGAAACATGAAAATATATTGGCCGAGATCTAAAGTGTCATGTCATTCATTGTAATTTGCAATATGCTGCACTCACATGACTTTCTCTAATTTTTAAAACTGCTCTTACAAATGCTTATTATTCCATCTACTTATGTTAATCGACATCTTATTGCTAATTTTCTTGAAGGTGCAAGGAGAATATGGAAATGGCTTTAAAGAGTTGCTCGCTATTCCATTCTCTATGCATGGCCGAAAGTTAAAAAAAGAATAAGGGCTTCCCGGTTGAGAAAAGTGTAAATATTGACAATTTTTTAGACAAATAAGGAGTATCTGAGAAATGGTTTGTACCACAAATAAAATATATGAGACATAAATTATGGATTCTGAGTTATGCAAAAGTCATCCAGAATGTAGAGGACTTTTGCAGACATTTCCAGAAAAATCAGGATGTACATTTCATTTGTTTTGAAAGTATCTTAAACATTTATTTTAATCAAAATCGTTACTTTCTGTTGCCTTCTTGGAAGATATTGAACTTGGATACAAATTTTATTATTTAGTTGAATTTCCGTTTTTGAGTTATGCTGTTCACAGGTGCAAACAGACGTTTTACTAAAAGTTATCTTTTTTATTTAGGGGACTTCAAAAAGTGTATTTTCACTGAACTCTTGGTATCATATTTTAGGGTGGAATCGAATACTTTCCCTACTTAATGGAAGTATGCAATAGAGGAAGTAAAAGTAGATTAGCTGGTCTAGAGTGGGCACCTTACAAGAAATGCCAGTCACAGCAATGCTTGAAATGTGTGAACAGTAATTTTGGGTTAGTGATGCAACATTACCTGCAGATTTCTTGTTTGTGGCTTTGATTGAATAGAAAACCCGACTATTTATTGGGTATATTTGGTTACATTTACATTTGTACATATTAAAATTTTCCTATGATTTAGAGTAGGTAGGGTAAGGTGGGCAAGGGTGAGACAAAAAATATATATTTGTTATTCTGCTTCACATTTTTACTTTTACAAAAATCTTCATTGATTACAATATACTGTTAATGTTGCACTTCAAGTTGACATATCTAATATTGCTGAAGCTATTATGTTTGTTTAAGAAAACTGCAAGTTGTGGTCCATAATGAACATAATGTATAAGAACATTAAAACCTGTTACAATACAATAATTACTGGAATGACACCAAAGCTCCATAGAACACCCAGGTCTCCAAAATCTGTACAAAATTTTAGGTATGATTTCTGCATTTTTGTTTTGCCATGTGCAGAAGTTGGCAACAGGGATCTTATATTCTTAGTAGAAACCAATGCTTTGTCTGGAACAGCTAGATAGTAGAACGTGCCTATCAACTTTTCACTTCATAATCTCCATGCATATCTTTATTCTTCAGCAGCTCTCCAACATAGAATTTGGAGTAATTTCCTGAAAACTCAACCAGGACAAAGTCACCTTCTTTTGGCTGATATGTTTGGACATCTTTCTCTTCATCATCTGAACCATTTGAAGGTTTGTTATTATTGGTGGTAGACTGAGCTGTATTTGGCTTAACTTCTGCTTGCTTTAACAAACTTTTCTTATCCATTTGCTTATTTTTTCTCTGAAGCTCAAGTAAGTTTTTCTCTGGAGTGTGTGTTGAAATAAAAGATCTCCCCTTTCTTCTATCTGAACGAAGACTCCTCTCTGCAGCTTTGGGGCAGCCCCGGGTGTCCTTAGGGACAGTGTGACTTGGTTCTTTCTCCTTTCCTACCAACTCTCCGTCACCAGTTGTCTGTCTTAAGCTATTACTTGGGACAGATTCCTTGCAGACTTTGTTAGCACCTTCAGCATCTATTTTTCCGTCAGTTACAGCACTTAAAAGAAAATCTTGATCTGAAAAACATGTCTGTCAAATTTCACTTCATAATCTCCATGCATATCTTTATCCTTCAGCAGCTCTCCAACATAGAATTTGGAATAATTTCCTGAAAACTCAACCAGGACAAAGTCACCTTCTTTTGGCTCATATGTTTGGAGATCTGTCTCTTCATCATATGAACCATTTGAAGGTGTGTTATTATTGGTGGTAGACTGAGCTGTATTTGGCTTAACTTCTGCTTGCTTTAACAAACGTTTCTTATACTGCTTTTTCTTATGTTTTCTGAAACCCATACATGATATTTGCTGGTGTCATTGCCCATCCATGTGTTACACCAACGAAATTGGCCACATTATATATGGAAATAGTTTTTCTGGGATTTTTCAGCATCCATTAATTAACTGCAGCATTATAAATGATTTAAAAGGCCCAAACGCTGAAACATGTAATGGCTGGAAATGGTGGCTACAGTGAGGAGGGATTTTGAAAATTGTTAACCCATTCTCTTTGGCAATGTAAATTACTTCTTAAATATGTGGGCATCATGATTGTCCATAATTAGAAGAGATGGATTTTCTGGCGATGAATATGAATGCTTCACAAAATACTGTAACACTTCTAGAAACAATGCATCATTCATCCATCCTGATGGTGCTGCAAGATCTGGACTTCCATTTGGGGTTCCTCGAAGCATGTGCCCCTTGAAGTAATTAGGAACAAGTTTTACGCTACACATTACCATCTAGTAATTAAATCAACAAAATGTAGAAAGAAATTGACTTGCAAGGGGCACAGAGAGATTTGTCTCACTGTAACCAACCCTAATGTGTCTCATTGTGACCGACCTGTTTCAATTATACATTTTAACTTTTAAAACCTACTTGTATTGCAGAGTCTTGGTATTTCTCACATTAATTCCACAATATATAACCATTTTAAATATTTATTATAAATATATTTAAATAGATATAATTTTAAAAAATTTACACAAAAAGAAAGTTTACTTCCTGTACCTTAAAATCGTAACTTTGTCATATTCTATAAACAACAAATTTCTTCCAGAGAGGAATAACAGAAAAATGGTCTTCATAGAGTGTGCTAACATTATACATAGAGAAACAAATTTCTCTCATATAAGAAACCAGTAAAAATCGAAATCTTACTGTGGACCCTGTCTCACTCTGGCCCACTCTCCCCTACTTTAAGTTTATCTTAGGGTACTATATAGTCAAACACCATGGTTATATTACACAAATAAAAATATTTGTTAGTTAATGACCACTTATCTTAAGTTGATGTTAATACTTCTTTCTTCTATTTGAGATAGATTTCATGAACATTTGCCCACATCTTCAGTCAATACACCTCGTCGTCAAGGATACCATGCTTTTTTCGTATTACCAAAATCTGAAGACGAAACAAACCTAAAAACAGAATCAATTGCCGGTGTGTCAAAATTCATTACGCAATTTTTATTTTTTAAAATATTTTTTTTCCACACTATTAAATCTATGGGAACATTTAATTGTTTGAATAATTTAACTTTGGGATTTATTTCATGGTTAAATGACCAAAAAAGATCTGCTACAGCCGATTTATCAATTTGTTTATATTTAATGTTACGAAAATGTTCTTTCTTTCTGGTTTCCAAACTACGTTTCGTCTTTCCAATGTAAACCTGATCACAATATAAACAATTAAATTGATAAATACCAGATTTTTATTATTAGGAATTTTATCTTTTTTAGAAAATTGTAATAAATTTTAATACTATATTTATTTTAAGGAACTAAAGTTATACCAACTTCTTTAAAAAAGTTTTGAACAGTTTATTAGCCCAAGGATGGTAAGTAAATGTTTTAAATTTATAATTATCTTTTATTTTTTTAAGAGTAGAAATATCATTAATAGGTTTTTGATATTTAAATTTTTCAATCTTCTTTTGTATAAAATCTTTATTAAAACCATTAGTAAAAGTTTAACCCTTTTTTGCATAAATTTGCTGTTTTAATAGTTTGATTTCTAGATTAACAAATATACCCCTGAATAAAGAAGAATTTAATAAAGAATATAAACATATTAATACTGCTTTAATTAATCATTTTCTGTGCAACCATTGTTATATTGTATAAGTTTATCCTCACATCTCCAATTTCCATTTGGGCACATTTATTTCATATCCTTTCCCGTATGTATGCTGCTCTCACTTCCACCTTAATTTCTCATTTATTTTATCTCCTCTCTTTCTTCACTTACCGTCTTTCTCAGCTCATCACATTCACTTTGCTCTTATTATTCAATTTTCATTGTTCACTTTCTTCTTTGTCTTCTTACTTTTATCAGTTTTTCTCTGATTACCAAAATGTTAAATTCCCTGACTAAAATGTATTAACTGATATTATACTATATCAAAGAATTATTTCCGAGCTGTTTAGCCGTGGTCTGCTGGCGTAAGATCGTCCATACGTTTCGTCCACAACTGCGGTGAACATCTTCAGTGGCACGGTCGAAGTTTCTTCGGCGAAGGTTTCGCTGATGTCCACAGCAGTTTGTGCACGAAACGTATGGACGATCTTACGCCAGCAGACCACGGCAAAACAGCCCGGAAATAATTGAGGCGCTTGGAATAATAACGGCATATCCCAACCAAAGTTCATTTTGAGATAAATGTTATTTTCTGCTTCTTTTTTTCATAACATGGAAAGTAGTTAACATTAAGACTTGATATTTTTTGGGTATTTAAATTAAAAGATTTCATGTTTATGTGCAAATTTTTAACCATTGTGTTTCCTTGAATTTGCGTTCTTTCTTACAACAAAAAATATACAAAACAATAAAATGTAAAATAAACTTTTGCTTCCTTTAACATCTTCAAATACGTAATCCAGCTCCAGTTCTATATCTTCACATTTTTCGTAATCAACTTTCTTCTGTTTATTACCCATTCAGTTGCCTTTATCACCACTCGTTTCTTCCCCCTCCCCTTTTGATAATCAGGAGTAACATCTAGATGGCGCCATATTCACTACCTTTATCTAAAACGCAATGAACCCTAAATAAAGCGGTCGTAAATAAAGCACTGATAGGTGGGATGTCATTTTTACACTGAGAATGTGTACGTTTTCGCCACGGACAAGTTTTAAAGGTGAAAATGAAAACTTTAGCACACACACACACACACACACACACACACACACACACACACACACACACACACACACACACACACACACACACACACACACACACACACACACACACACACACACACACACACACACACACACACACACACACACACACACACACACACACACACACACACACACACACACACACACACACACACACACACACACACACACACACACACACACACACACACACACACACACACACACACACACACACACACACACACACACACACACACACACACACACACACACACACACACACACACACACACACACACACACACACACACACACACACACACACACACACACACACACACACACACACACACACACACACACACACACACACACACACACACACACACACACACACACACACACACACACACACACACACACACACACACACACACACACACACACACACACACACACACACACACACACACACACACACACACACACACACACACACACACACACACACACACACACACACACACACACACACACACACACACACACACACACACACACACACACACACACACACACACACACACACACACACACACACACACACACACACACACACACACACACACACACACACACACACACACACACACACACACACACACACACACACACACACACACACACACACACACACACACACACACACACACACACACACACACACACACACACACACACACACACACACACACACACACACACACACACACACACACACACACACACACACACACACACACACACACACACACACACACACACACACACACACACACACACACACACACACACACACACACACACACACACACACACACACACACACACACACACACACACACACACACACACACACACACACACACACACACACACACACACACACACACACACACACACACACACACACACACACACACACACACACACACACACACACACACACACACACACACACACACACACACACACACACACACACACACACACACACACACACACACACACACACACACACACACACACACACACACACACACACACACACACACACACACACACACACACACACACACACACACACACACACACACACACACACACACACACACACACACACACACACACACACACACACACACACACACACACACACACACACACACACACACACACACACACACACACACACACACACACACACACACACACACACACACACACACACACACACACACACACACACACACACACACACACACACACACACACACACACACACACACACACACACACACACACACACACACACACACACACACACACACACACACACACACACACACACACACACACACACACACACACACACACACACACACACACACACACACACACACACACACACACACACACACACACACACACACACACACACACACACACACACACACACACACACACGACTGGACATTGAAGATCTAAATGTCAGACCTTCGGTCTCAAGCCAGATCAGGGCCAGGCCCTCTACTGGCAGTGGAGTGTTTTGTAAGGAAGGATAATATGCGGCAGAAGATGAGGTTGGAGTTATATATAAGCCATCTGATGTATTATTTTATGTGCCTAGAAGCAGTCTCGGGCGTTTGTAGCGTTCTCCAGGATCGATGTCGTACTCACCTAGACCGCGGATGAGGGAGTTGAAGTTGTGGGAGAGATTTTGATTGAAGGAACGTGAAAGGTTGTGGATGTAGTCTGTTATTGTGGGGATACGTAGGTCACGCCGAATAACTAGATTGGGGATGTACCAAAGGGAGTCTGTGGCAATGCGGAGGAATCGGGATTGTAGAATAACAAGGCGGTGTAGGTGAGACTTGGCTGATACTCCCCATATTTCACTGGCGTATGTGAGGGCTAGCCGGAGTACTTGCTTATACAGGAGCAGTTTTGTAGTCAGAGACATGACTGATTGTCGGTTATAGAGAGGGTATAGCATACCCATTCTTTTGCTAACTTTATTAGCCACATATGTAATGTGGTTTCTCCACGTCAATTTGATGTCAAGTAGAACACCAAGATACTTAACGTAAGTTTTCCAATGGACGTCCACACCAGCTAGACGAATTGGTGGAAGATCCGCTATTCGTCGTCGAGAGAAGTTGATGGCCTGGCTGTTCTGTGGGTGGACGCGTAGGCGCCAACGTTCGAACCAGGTCGTAAGGAGATCAGCATATTTTTGAATCCTGCGAGTACACAGGTTGAGCTCTGATGTGGAGGTGACAGCTGTATCGTCAGCAAAGAGATACAGCGAGCAGCATGGCAGGGATGGTAGGGTGTTGATATATAGAAGGAAGAGAGTGGGTGCCAGGACACTACCTTGGGGAACGCCAGGTCTAATGGGATGGGATGAGGATAAGATTCCGTCGTGAGAGACATCAAAGGTTCTGTCAGTGAGGTACGAGTGAATGAGATGTATTAAGTAGGAAGGGGTTTGGTAGGTGATGAGACGGGAGAGTAAGCCTTCGTGCCATTCGCTGTCGAATGCTCTGGTGATATCTAGGAGTAGTGCAGAAACGAACTGCTTCCTGTTAAAGGCTGTGTAAACTTCATCAACCAGACGAAGTAGTTGGTGTTGAGTGGAACTGTGAGAGCGAAAGCCGAATTGCTCCGCTCTGACACTATTGTGTTGATTCAGGATAGTCCTTAGTCCACTTAGAATAAGTTTTTCCATCAGTTTACTCAGTGTTGGAAGCAAACTGATGGGTCTGTAGCTCTCCGGGGACGTTCCGTCTTTCCCACGTTTGCAGATAGCGGTGACCTTTGCGTGCTTTCAGGCCTTTGGGAAGTAGCAAAGTAGGAGGATTGCATTAAAGAGAAAGGTTAATGTTTTCACCCAATGGAATGGTAGAACCTTTAGGGCCGTGTTCGCTATGTTGTCAAAGCCGGGCGATTTGAATGACCGTAGGCTGGTGATGTGGCATTGAACTTCAGCTACTGAGATGCAGGGAGGTGATAGATCATCATGGGGTTGGGAAAAGTACGCCTGAACTTCCTGAGTGACTGCGTGGATATGATCTACATCCGGGGCATAAGCGGCCGTAAAGGTCATTTCCAGGAAGGTTGTATGTAGTTCAGCTTTTTCCCTTGCAGACTGAGCGACTGCTTGTCCGTGGTGCAGCGGTGGATCTTTGCGAGGAATTTGAAGTAAGGATTTGGTCATGCTGCAAAAGGAGTTGTCCTCTACATGAAGAGAGGAGATCTTATTTTCCCAGCACTCGTTGTGAAATTCTTGGAGTTGAAGTTTGGCCAACTCCTGAAGTTGGCGAAACCCGACGATCTGCTGGGCAGCGACTATGTAAAAAGCGCCGTCGCATCCTTTTCTTTTGTTTAATCGCCACATGGATAGCCTGAGATAAAGGATCGATATTCAATCTACTAGGTTTTGATTTTGGGGAAGAGTTCATGATAGCAGTAGTCAGTTGGGAGGTGAGAAGATCAACCATGGTGTCTATCTCTTCTGGAGTTTGACATGGCTGCTGCGGGGGCTGGATTTGTTCCAATCGTATCGAAAACTCCTCCCAATTGATCTTTCGTGGGAGTGGGAATCCTTGAGGAGCTTTGTAGTTGGGCTTACCAGGGAAGGATAGGAGGATGGGGTAATGATCTGAAGATAGAGCAGGAACTGTGAAGAGGGTAAGGTGCTGCCGCACATTGCGGACCAGGGCGAGATCAAGCCAGTCAGGTGGTCTTCTGTCTCCATAGTGAAGTGTAAGTTGGTTTGGAGCCCTAGCGGAGATAGCCCTAGACGCTACGAAGTTGTGGGTTGTGCGCCCACGGTGGTTGGTAATGGAGGAGTTCCAGTTGCAGTGCTTGGCATTGAAGTCTCTTGCAGCAATCGTGGCAACTGGGGAGCTGAAGAGATGATACAATTCAGAAGGAAGTAGGGGGCGAGTCGGTGGCGCGTATACTGAGTAGAAGTGCAGGGGACCATCGCTGGTGTCGACTTGCATGCCGGTGATCTCCAGATTACTGGTTGCATGGATAAATATTTGATGGTGTTGAATGGCACGGTCAATGTATATAGCAGTACCTCCTCTGCCGTCGGCTCGATCAGTGCGATAGGAACACATTCCTGGGATGTCACATTTTATATGAGGTGATAAATGGGTTTCCTGCACCATTAAGATATTCGCCTTCTGCATGGACAAAAAGTTTGAAACTTGCGCCAATTGTCTGCGGAGACCATTGGCATTCCAGAAGCAGATCTTGAGTCCTGGAAATGTTGTGTTTCGTTGGCGTCTAGTAGCCATTGGAAATGCAGAAGGTGAAGACTGTTTGAATAAGTACCATTTCTGGTGACATTTGTGGAGATCTTGTGAGCAGAGCCTCCATCAGATGAGCTGCAAATTTAATCTGCAAGTGCGGAGGAATGCGATCGGTTACCTCGCTGAAGCCTGTAATGTCCGCAATCCTCTGTCGATTCGAATAATCGTTAGTAGGTGACAATTGAGGTGGAATGGCAGGTTTAGAGGATACCGACCTTCTTTGTGGGAGTTGTTCAGGCATGGCCTGTTTGAGGCGATGTTGAATAGTGTTTGATAATTGTGGTTGAGGAGAACTGCGAGGTGTAGAAATAGGAGATGAGATTGGTTGAGGTATTGTACGATGAGTAGAAGAGAGCTGACATTCTTGCGGTTGGGTAGGGCGTGACACAGAAGCGTTCCTGACGGCTGCTGCGTAGGATGGGAATTGCACTGGGGATCTTGCTGGGAGACCTGGGAAACGAGCACCGTAAAAAGCCTCCTTAGGTAGCCCATGGGGGTTTTTGTACACGGGGTGGAGCTTGAACTGAAATCCTTCGGGCTCCCTTCTTGGTGCTTTCCAGTTCATATCGTGCTTCCTGCCAAACAGGGCATTTGGTGTATCGACATGAGTGTTCAGCTCCGCAGTTAGCACAGCTGGGTTTAGTAATGGTGAGCTTGCTCCAAGCATTGCGAAGATGGCCTGTTTGCCCACGGTGAGAACAAACAGATGGCAGTCTGCATGCTTCCGCCCCATGGAAAAACTGCTGGCAGTTTAAACACTGCTGAGGTCGGAAAGGCGGTTTGTATGCCTCGACGGTGACGGCAGTAGAGAACATTCTGTTCACCTTGTAGATTTTTTCGGCCTCGCTGGATTTCTCTAAAGCTAATCTGAAGTGTGGAAGAGGGCCTGGTGTGGCTCCGCGGATAGTGCGGAGCCGGTTGACACTTATAATGGGAAGTCCTCGACCAAGGAGTTCGTCCTTGACCTCATCCTCAGTGATATATTCAGGGATATCTTTGGTGGTTACCTGAAGCCGCTTTTCTTCAGGCAGGAGAGTAGCGATAAACAGGATTTGATTATCCTCTAACCGGCGACGGACTTCACGATGTGCTGTGGGATCTTCAGGTATGATGGCAACTGTGTTGCGCATGTTACGGAGGGTAATAGATTTGTCGTACCCAGCGAAGGTGTGCAATTTTCTGCCGTCTTCTGGCTGACGAAGGAAGATGGGAGGGGGTTTCGCCACCCTGGGGATAGGGGTGTCTGATGGAGCAGAGTCAGCGTTTATCACTGAAGTGGGCAAGGTCTTTGTAGCACTTTGGGGACGTTTAACTGGAGCGGTGCTAGGAGGGACTGCTACGACTGAGGAGGAGGCTGCCGTTGCAAGGAGAAAGAATTTATTTGACGTAGGTGTGTTCTCAGTGATGTTGTTGCATTGAGGTGGTTGGTGTCTCCTCTTTTTGGGGACCTGTTGCCATTCAGATGTTGTTGCTTGTTCGTGCTTGGTGAGGTACGTAGTGATGACTTCCATACGAGCACGGTGCAGAACCATTTTATGAAATTCTTCTGATGCAACTTGGGAGTTGTTACTCTCAGAACCCGCTGCAAGTAGTTGAGGTATATGCTGCTCAGCAAACTGAACATACTGCAACCGGGCTACCATCTCCAGTTGAAGAATTGTTACATTATCAGGATGCAGGGGAAACTTTGGATCAACTATAAGTGCCCGATCCATGAAACAGCTGCTGTTACCACCATTAATGTAGCACGACAGAACTGCCATGCGAACCTCTACGTCTGAAGGGGAGGTTGTTGTGAAGTCCATGTTACATGAGGACATGATGTACGAAAGAGAGCACAAAACTGGCAGTAATGCCGTCCAATAATTTAGCCCAATACAATATCCTACTGTATGTATGTATGCGTGCACGCTAGCCCTTCCTGCACAAGGGCACACCAATCACACATAACACGATATTGTCAACCGAACGTCGGGACTTCCTGTGGAGCCGGCTGGCGGTGGGGCCGGACTGGAGGCGTTTGACCACGCCCACCCATTTGTCTTATAGCGGTAACGAGGGGTGGCTGGAAAAACATCACTGTCCCGTTTCTTTCCCCTCCCCTTGTGTTCTCGAACGTACAGGATATTTCATCTTATCCGGAACCTTCTAGATTGGCCAGTTGGTCCTATATAAGCAACACGTCGGGCTGGAGGAGAGTTGAGCTCTTGGCGAGCAGCGTGAGGAGCGCCGAATGAGTGTACGTATGAGAAGACTGTACGTGCATCGGTGGAGTGTACGTAATTGCGAGAGCAAAGCGGAACTGTAACTGACGAACTGGTGAACCGTAATAGTGTGCATTACGTATTTCTGTGTAATTGGCAAGTATTCAACTGTAAGTCGGTGGAAATAAAGAACATTTTTGAGTGGTGCAATAGGACTTTTAATTTCACGAACCCACAAAGTCACACTGGTGTCAGGAAGCGGGACGACATCACCGAACATTACAACCATGGACGCGGCATTGGAAAAGATTTTGGAGAAGATGATGGAAATGAAGGCCGAACTGACCTCGGAAATGAAGACGGCAAATGAAAACCTCGCTGCAAAAACAGAAGCGGCAAATAACAGACTGGCCGCGAAGCTGGAGACGGCAAATCACAATCTGACTGCCATGAAGACCAAATTGACCACGGAAATTAAAGCGGCGAACGAGGCTCTCGCCGCCAAATTCGAAGAACGGTTTGCCGGCGTGAGGGATGACGTGACGGAGCTGGGCAAGCGGATGGGCCAAGTGGACAAGCGCGTCGAGGACCTGGCGAACCGCTTCAATGACATAGAGGAAAAGGCCGACAGTAACGCCAAGTCCCTGAACGCCATGGTGGAAGACGTCGAAGACCTTGCTAACCGCGTTAGCAACCTGGAAGAAAAGGCCGACAGCAGTGTCAAGTCCCTGAACGCCATGTTGGAGGACGTCGTCGGCAGGAGGTTGAAGAATCTGAAGGCTGACGCGCCGGGACGTGATATAACATCGGCGCGCGTCAAACCTCCGAAATATGCGCGTCAACGTTTGAGGTCTTCCGCCGCCAATTCGACGCAGTGGCCAAGCACAACAAATGCTCACCAGATGAGGAGGCCACACAGTTAATAACCAGCCTCCATGGACGGGCCACGGAAGTCCTGAACGCGGTACAGGCAACGGCGGCGCCCAAGGACATCTGGGAGGCCTTGGAGAATCGTTTTGGAAACCACCGCTTAGCCGCAGCGTACCGCAGCCAGCTAAAGGCAAGGTCACAGCAGCCAGGGGAGACGCTGCAGGAGTTCGCCCTGCAGCTGAACAACTGGCTAGCAAGGCCCCAGTCGACCTCCCACCAGAGTTCGTATCCCGGGAAGCTGCCTATACATTCGTTGACGGGGTACGGGACACGGAGATTCGTCAGCGCCTAATGCTCGGTGATTATAAAACAATCCACGAGGCGCTAACGGCAGCAATAAGGATGGAGGCGGCCAAGGAAACAGCTATCCCGACGTCGAGAACGAGGTGTGTCCGCTACACTGGAGACAGAAGACCAGCCGAGGGACGCCGGCGAACACCTAGTGGCCTGTGTTGGGGGTGTGGACAGCCCGGACACCTGCAGAGAGTCTGCCCACACTAGGAAGGGCAGCCGGAGGAACGAGTAGGGCCCGGAGTGGCGAGGAGCACGTCGGCGCCGTCCACACCATCTCCTCGAGTGACATTGCGCGCCGTTAGCCGGCGGGTGGATGACAGCCTCATCGCGGACGGCTGGGTAAGAGGAAAGCCGTTCCGCGTGCTGGTGGACACTGGAGCGGCCGTGACCATCATCAGACCTGACGTGGCGAAGGGTTTGTCGACAAGGAAGCCAAGCCGACCATACCAGCTTGTCACGGCATCGGGCGACACCTTACCTGTGGAGAAGGAGGCACTGCTGAAGCTGACCTTGGGAAGGGGCACCGTACGTCCGTGGGTGTTCTTCGTGAAAGTGGCTGAGGAGGGGATTGGATGCCCTCAGGAGCCATGAGGCGACGGTCGACGTCGGCAAGAAGGTCCTGCGGCTCAACGGAGAAGGGGTTATACTCCGTCAACCAGAAGAGCGCCTTGGAATTTGCAGGGTCCTCTTGAACGAAGACGTGGTTGTCCCCGCGAGGAGCGAGGTGGTGGTGACGGCGCGACTAGAGGGCCAGAGAACTAGGAACATCATGCTGGACCAGAAGACGCGTGTACACGAACTATGTGTAGCCAGGGCATTGCTGCCGTGCCAAGAGGAGGTGCCAGTAAGACTGCTAAATTCAACGGACACCGATCACGACGTCCAGGCCGGGACGGAGTTGGGAACGTGCGAGCCCGTGGTGAGCGTAACAGCAATCGACAATACACAGGAGCCGGTGCCGACGCAACACCTGGGGCCCCGGCTAGAAGACCTACTGGAGAGGGCGGCCGACCACCTAACCGCAGAGCAGCTGGAGAAAGTTCGACAACTGCTGAGACGATACCAGCACGTCTTCAGCCAAGGTGATAGTGACTACGGCCGCATGGAGAAAGTGCTTCACCGCATCGACACTGGGGACGCCCGGCCTATTTGGCAACCACATAGACGCGTTCCGCTGGCGAAGCAAGTGGCGGTACGAGACATGCTGGAGGACATGAGATCCAGGGGAGTGATTGAAGAGTCTGACAGCCCTTGGTGTTCCCTTGTAGTCTTGGTGACGAAGAAGAACGGCGAGCTACGCTTCTGCGTGGACTACAGGAAGCTGAACGCTGTCACCCGGAAGAACTGTTTCCCCTTACCCCGCATTGACGACACCCTGGACACGCTAGCTGGTGCACAGTGGTTCTAGACCCTGGACCTGAGGTCGGGCTAATGGCAGGTAGCTCTAGATCCGAGAGTCAAGGAGAAGACCGCATTCTCGACAGGCCAAAGGCTCTGGCAGTTTACAGTTGTGCTATTTGTCCTCTGCAACGCACCAGCTACCTTCCAACGCCTCATGGAGTCAGTGATGAGAGGACTGACGTACGACGCCTGCCTGCTATACCTGGACGACATTATCGTCGGTAAGACTTTAAGACCATCTCGAGAATTTGAGTAATGTGTTACAGAGATTGCAGGCGACCAACTTGAAGCTGAACGCGAAGAAGTGCCAGCTCTTCCGCAAGGAAGTGAACTACTTGGGCCACATAGTTTCAGCAACTGGAGTGGCCACAGACCCGGGGAAGACGCAGGCTGTGAGAGATTGGCCTCGCCCAAAGGATAAGAAAGAGTTGCGCAGTTTCCTGGGGCTGTGCAGATATTACCGACGCTTCATAAAAGGGTTCTCTAACACCGCCTGACAGAGGAACACCGGCCTTATGTGTGGACGGGGACGCCGAAGACGCTTTCCAGCACCTAAAGAAGACCCTGTGCAGTGCTCCAATTTTGGGTTTCCCACAACCGGGTTGCGCCTTCATTGTGGACACCAACGCTAGCGACCATTGCAATGGAGGTGTCCTATCGCAGATCCAGGACGGCCATGAGCGGGTGATAGCCTACTACAGCAAGACGCTATCCAAGGCAGTGAAGAAATACTGCGTCACCCGGCGAGAGTTACAGGCGGTAGTAAAGACCTTGGAGCACTTCCACAAGTACCTGTACGGTCAGCCATTCCACCTGAGGACTGGCCATTCCGCCCTAACCTGGCTATTGAGCCTTAAGAACTTGGTAGGCCAGACAGCACGTTGGGTTCAGAGGCTGCAGGAGTACGACTTCACCTCGGAACATCGCAGAGGAGAGAGCCACGGTAACGCAGACGCTATGTCCCGAAGACCCTGTCCAGAAGAGTGTGGCCAGTGCACAAGAGTGGAGGAGAAGGAGCGTGCCGCAGCAGTTCGAGTAGTCACGGCAGTGCCTGCGGATGGCTGGGATAGCGCAGACCTGAGGAGGGAGCAGCTGGCGGACGCCGACTTGGGGCCACTGTTGAGGGAAATGGAGGCAGGGACGAGACCAACCTGGGAGGACATCGCTCCAAGGAGCGCCACCTACAAGTCGTAGTGGGCCCAATGGGACTCGTTGAAGACCAGAGAGGGCGTGCTGTTCCGGGTATGGGAATCGCCCGATGGGAAGACGCAGAGAGAACAGTTGGTACTTCCCCGAAGTAAGGTCCCAGAAGTCTTGGAGGAAGTGCACGCCGGTTCTTCAGGAGGACACCTGGGAGCGAACCGAACGATTGACAAACTACGGCAGCGCTACTACTGGCTGAGGCTCCGAGCAGACGCTGAGAGATGGTGTCGTCAATGTTACGTGTGCGCAGCGAGTCGCGGCCGCCAGACTAGGAGCCGGGGTCGCATGCAGCAGTATAACGTCGGAGCGCCATTCGAACGGATCGCCGTCGAGATAGCTGGACCATTTCCGATGTCCGACCGAGGCAACAAGTTACCGTTAGAGCTGCACAGTGACCAGGGCACCAATTTTGAGTCCAACTTGATGAAGGAGGCACTACAAAAGCTTGGGGTGAACATGACCCGCACGACGCCTCTACACCCCCAGTCGGATGGCATGGTCGAAAGATACATCAAGACCTTAGAGGAACACCTGAGGAAGGTCGTGGCCAGCCCTCAGCGAGACTGGGACGTCAAGGTGCCTCGCTTCTTGCTGACCTACTGCTCGTCTACACGCGACACAACTGGGATGACGCCAGCCAGCTTAATGTTCGGCCGACAGTTACGCCTCCCTTGTGACCTGGCTTTTGGAAGCCCTCCGGAAGCGAAACAGCCAGCGACCGAGTATGTGGAGAACTTGGTGGACCATCTCCACGACATGCACGAGATGGCTCGCCAGAACATCCAGAAGGCGAGCGACCGCATGAAGACCAGGTATGACAGGCAAGCCAACAGCTAAGGGTTCCATCCAGGTGACCTGGTGTGGTTGTACCGTCCTACCCGGACCAAGGGACGCTGCCCGAAGCTGCAGCAGCCATGGCAAGGCCCGTACCGGGTGGTGAAGAGGATTAACGACGTGGTCTACCGCATCCAGAAGGTTCCCCGAGGGAAGATATTGGTGGTACACCTGGATCGCCTGGCACGCCACGATGGTGCTGTTCGGGACGACCAGCTTTGAGGAGGGAGCAGTGTCACCCGAACGTCGGGACTTCCTGTGGAGCCGGCTGGCGGTGGGGCCGGACTGGAGGCGTTTGGCCACGCCCACCCATTTGTCTTATAGTGGTAACGAGGGGTGGCTGGAAAAACAACACTGTGCCGTCTCTTTCCACAGCCCTTGAGTTCTCGAACATACAGGATATTTCATCTAATCCGGAACCTTCTAGATTGGCCAGTTGGTCCTATATAAGCAACACGTCGGGCTGGAGGAGAGTTGAGTTCTTGGCGAGCAGCGTGAGGAGCGCCGCGTGAGTGTACGGACGAGAAGACTGTGTACGTGCATCGGTGGAGTGTACGTAATTGCGAGAGCAAAGATGGAACTGTAACGGACGAACCGGTGAACCGTAACTGAAACTGAAATTCCATTCGCTAAATCCTAAACTCTAAACTAGAAAACTAGAAAAGAATCTAAACACCTTCTCCACTACTGCGTTATCGTCCGCTAGCATTTTTTCTTTTCAAAAGATTAGCTTGTAATGTTGGCAAGTGTTCAAGTGTAAGTCGGTGGAAATAAAGAACATTTTTGAGTGGTGCAATTGTACTTTTAATTTCACGAACCCACAAAGTCACAATATTTTAATTAATAGGGAATCCTAAACTTTCACTTAGATTCATTAAAAGTACGGCACTGAGCCAACAAAGGTCATTTGCACAAAATAACACTAATTTGCGTGAATAACACAGTCAAATGCACAAAAGCGATGAAATATTGTTCACCACGCACTATTATACTAGAATTATACAATTATGGCAATGCGATTCGATTCAAATTGATAATTCTGTAACAACATTTACAAGCTAATCTTTTGAAAAGTTGTTTACTCGTTGCTATCCACTGAGATACAAAAGCTTTAGCATTACCCACAGATTAATACCATTACCCAAGTCGTCTGATACTTCTTTACATGAAAGGTAGATGGCAGCTGTGCATGGTCATGCTTCTATCTCAAAATTTGATGTCAGTTGGGATATGTTGTTGTTGTTGTTGATGATGATGATGATGATGATGATGATGATGATGATGATGATGATGATGATGATGATGATGATGATGCTGGCGGTGGCGGTGGCGGTGGCGGTGGCGGTGGCGGTGCGTATAAGGGCGCTCAACTGCAGAGGTCATCAGCGCCCTTTATAAAACAAACTGGTCATGGCAAAAGCCAGATATAAATTCTTCTAAAGCACTATAAATATGTAAATAGACTTACAAAAAATACATACACGTAAAAAACTATAAAAACAAAAGAAATATAAATCTAAAAAGCCATAAATTCTATTCGCTAAATCCTAAAATCTAATATCGAAAAGAATCTAAAAACCTTCTCCACTACTGCGTTATCGTCCGCTAGCATTTCTGCAAAGCTGACCGGCAGCTGCGGAGACGTCCTAAGGTCTGCTAGGTGAAAACACTCTAGCAGCACGTGTCTTACAGACAACGCTTCATTGGAAAACGGACACAGTGGAGAAGGCTCCTTTTTAAAAAGAAAACTATGGGTATAATAACAGTGCCCAATTCGTAACCGAGCCAAACTCACCTCCTCGCGACGAGATGACCGGCAAGAGGTAACCCAGGGAATGGGAAGTACTTTGACAGATCTAAGCGGAAAGCGGACCACTCTTCCTGCCAGCAGGTTTGTACAGCTCTCCGCAATACGGCCCTAAAATCTTCCAATGTCACAGTTGGTACTCGAACCCTGGGCTTCATGGTAGCCGTCTTGGCTGCCGAATCCGCCATTTCATTCCCCCGCAAGCCTACTTGACCAGGGATCAATGCACACACCACGCTAAAGCCAGAAGCGTGTAAAACGTGGAGGGCATCCTGTATACGCTGGACAGCAGGGTGGTAGTTGTACAGCTGCCGTAGGCTTTGAAGTGCACTGAGGGAATCACTCAGCATTAAGCAGTTGGGATATGCCGTTATTATTCTGAGCGCCTCAATTCTTTGTGATATTGACTCCGGCCGTGAAAGCTTACGTTCTCTCATTATATTGTACTGTTATTGCTAACTCATCTTTTACTGTTTTCTACTTCATTTTCTTCACTAGTCTATATTTTAAACTTAATCCTTGCCACCTTATTTTCTTTCATTCCATTTTTTCCATCCCGATCAAGGCATACCATTATTCACTTCATCACTACACTTTTGATTCTCTCATCACTCCTTTCCCTTTCCACTTTTACCACGTTTTTTTTTCACCACTTTTTAACAGGATTCTTATTTTGCTACTCATGCGATGATTGAAGATGCTATGATCCCCGCGTTGTGGCGACATATGTAGCAGATTTCTCCGTTGTTGTGGGTTTCGGTGCCCCAAAGTTGCGGCTATATATATAGCAAGATTCGTGCTGGTATCTCGTTTCCCGTTGTTGGTCTTACTTCGTCGATCTTACCTTCGTCCAAAGTATTATGACTTGATGAAGAAGATGTTCCCCAAAGTTATCAGGAAAATCCTTAATTATGCCTCTGCTAGCTTTTTATATTTTTCTGTTATATTCTTACTTACGAGCAATGAAAACTCTAAGTTACAAGGGTGGTAACGGGTGAAGAAATCATTAAGATTTTTAATTCGAATTTCTATAAGAAATCAATCTTTTGTTTATTTCTTTTAACACCAAATCCATTACAATTCTTACCACAAAACTTTATACTTTGATCGGAATCAATCTAATACTTAAAATTGAACTAACACTTAAATATCTTCGAGCAATTTAAAGAGCGTCCGATCTCTTTGGCGTTCCAGAAAGAAAGACGAATTTCCTTTTGGTTTCTACCCCAAGATTATTTAATCCTTCGTTACTATCGCTACCCATATATTACTTTTATATGATTGGCCGATTTACTACGACGTCACTACATTATATAATACAATTATTACTACGGCCAATCACAAATTTACATATATTTTTACACAATTTTGTTTGTTTTTCTTTTATACGTTTATAAATTTTTCAAACCCTTTCTAAATATAAGTGGAAACAACTGTTACAAATGCTCCTCTGCTAAATATATGGAAACTAATTACATAAACTCAGTAACAATATATTTTCATATATTTCGAGGAATGCCCCCAATTAACAATTTTGTTTACAACAATAATACATGACAGACATAAAACGCAACAATAAATAAACATTAATTAAAATACAATATATGAACATTGAACAATAAAAAATACATCTATTTTTTATTTATTTTTATTATTTTAACACACACATGGGGTATATAATCTATATTGTTTTAATGATTGTCAAGGCTTTTGAAAGGTTTTCATTAGTGTCTTACGATATCTTCCCACACTCTTATCATTTGAATCTCACAACTCATAAGTATGACCTCCAAATCAGTTTATTATTCTATACGGACCTTTTTAAATTAAACTCATTCTCCAATACATTTTTCATCTCGCATCCAAAATGTTAAACGTCTTCACCAATACCATATCATTTATTTATGGATCCCACTTGGCCTTTCTTCTTTGTACTTTCTTTAATCTTTTTTCAGCTTTTTCTGGTATTCTTTTAAATGCTTCGGCGCATTTCTCTTCTTCATTTAGCACTATCATATTTTCTTCCAAAGTCGTTGGTACATTTATTATGAGAGATTCGGGAGGTTTTCCAGTCATTAACTCTGAAGCTGATATTGCATATATGGACATATTAAGTAAACATGGCCATCTGTAATTCAACGTAAGTTAATAACCAAGCAGGCCATAGAGATGATGCAACAAATGCTTAGGTTTATTGAAATCCCAAATTGTGATGTAGGACCACTCAGAATTAAGTATTACGGTAACTAAGTAACCAAAACAGTAAAAAGAACAAATGATTTTATTCTTAAATTCTTTCTTCTGGTTTGAACTTTCGAAGAGGGTAGACGCGTTTTCGGTAAAAGACTTCTTGAAACTACGAGAAGTTATTGGAGTTCATCATTTATGCACGTTTAGTAAACATTTAAAATATACATCGAATACGCAACGCTACGATAAATAATTTAAGTAAAATGCCGTTTCATCATTTATAAATAAAAGGAGAAAATTAAAATATAGTAAAGGGCTATATACATCAGTGGGAAAAGTCGCATGTAAAGAAGAAAATGATGTCAAGAAATATAATTCCAACTAAAGTGAAATTGTATTAATTATTTTATTCCATAGTTGCCCAAAAGGGAAATCCCTTTTGTATCGATACCACGCCTGAGAAGTTTCAGATCTCATCGCTCGCCGCAGCTGCCGGAGAGAGGATTTATAGAAATCTTTGAGAACATCATCTTCACGGCTTTTAGACGAAAGGTTCATCGCTTCTACATCAAGGTAAGGTTTGGCGCACCGAGGGAGCGCGAAACTTTTGCGCGTGTGGGGCGTAGACCTCACGACGGAGCGAATCCTACTTCAGATATGTCACCGCATCGTGTGATATAAATCCAGCCGCTCCAGCTCTATTAGTGCAAATCTTGTAATGATGTTTGGGGTGTTATTTATTATCTTTTCTATGACATTACAATATTTATACCAACCCCGGTGATTCGAATGACACAGTATTCGGAAATAAAAATTTAAATCTCGCATCACTTTCATGTTTTGGACAGGATAAATTTTCAGAAATTTAGTAAAAATATCCACCACTACAAAAATATATTTGCAATTATATTGGCTAGATGGCATCTCACCATGTGTATCAATTGCTGCTAAATCATTTTTCTATATCGAATAATCGTTTGTGGTTTAAAATCATATTTGACTTCTTCTAAATGTTCTCGGGCTTCGAGCCAGGTAAGAAGATGTGACATCGACGTTTCGGGAGCATGCATCTCTCCCATCCGCAGGATGATTCAGCATCCTGAAGATGGAAGAGGTGCACGCTCCCGAAACGTCGATGTCACAACATCATCTTAACCTGGCTCGAAGCCCGAGAACGTCTAGAACATATACGCCGCCAGGAAAGATTCAGCTCATATTTCATCATATTTTACATTTATTGGTTCTGCTTTCTGACAGAGCATACACGTTGAAATTAATCTTCTAACTTTCTTGTCAATGTGTTTATGTACAGTTGTTCCTTGATGACCATTGAAGTTTTTTCGCATCCTGTATGTGTTAGGTTATGATGGAAATATATTATCACACTACCTTCCAGTCTGCTGGGAACTATAAACTTCCATTTTTTATTACATCATCATGCAATTTATAAAGTACACCATCTTTTTGAGCTATGGTGCATTTCGCTGCATTTTCTACCTGAGGAACCTTTTGCAACAATGCAGAGATCTTCTTATCATTTTGCTGAATTTCTGAAATGCTTATAAAATTTGATTAAGATTCCTATCTCATTTAAATTTTATTTCAAATGTTTTATTTCATGGTGAGGTTGTGACAATGTTTCCGAAATCTCACCATCCATTTTTCGTATTGATAATAAATCACTGAATATATTATCTCTTCCAGGAATATGCTGGATTTCAACATCATATGAAGTTATTTCGTGGATGTAACGGGATATTTTTGAACCATTTTAAATTTTGTTACGAATGATAAACTTATATGATCACTATTGTTACTTTGTGGGTTCGTGAAATCAAAAGTCGAGGTTACAAACACCAAAAATTGCACCTGATTTCCGTAGAAACACGCTTCGTACACAGCAGTCCAGAATACGCCACATACAGAATACAGCTTGCAAGGTCATCGACACAGCTCACCAGCTGTTCATGCACGCGAGTACAATTAACGACTGAGTTTTGGCGGGCGGGCTCCCTTTTCTAGATTACTCACATTCCGGAATTTTCTCAAACAATCGAGACGCGGCTAGAACCAAGAACTAGAACTCTCGAGAAATCCGTCTCCTTCCCCCCGCCGTTTCAGCAAACTCTCATCTCCACACTGACTGTCCGTCCCTTTGAATGCCTCGCCGCTTCGACCAAAAATGGGCTCGCGAAACTACTCCCTCCTCAAGGCTGGTCGTCCCAAACAGCACCATCGTAGCGGGCCAAAGAATTCAGGTGTACCACCAACATCTTTCATCAGGGCACCTTCTGGATGCGATAGACCACGTCGTTAATCCTCTTTACCACCAGGTACGATACTTGCCATGGTTGCGGAAGATTCGGTCAGCTTCCCTTGGTCCGGGTAGGGCGGTACAACCAGACGAGGTCACCTTGCTGGAACCCTTGGCTGTTGGCTTGCCTTCGTATCGGTTCTTCATGCGGTGCTCGCCTTCTGGATATTCTGACGAGCCATCTCATGCATGTCGTGGAGACGGTCCACCAGGTTCTCCACATACTCGGTTGCTGGCTGCTTCGCCTCCGGGGGGCTTCCAAATGCCAGGTCACAAGGGAGGCGTAACTCTTGGCCGAAAATTAAGCTGGCTGGCGTCAACCCAGTGGTATCGTGTCGACGAGCGGTAGGCCAGCAGGAACAGTGGCACCTTGACGTCCCAGTCTCGCTAATGGCTGGCCACAACCTTCCTCAGATGTTCTTCTAGGGTCTTGATGTACCTCTCCAACATTCTGTCCGACTGCAGGTGTAGGGGTGTTGTGCGGGTCTTGTTAACCGCAAGTCGTTTCAGTGCCTCCTTCATCAGATTATACTCAAAATTGGTGCTCTGGTCACTGTGGAGCTCCAATGGCAACCCAAAACGCCAGAACAGATGCTCCACGCGGTAGTCTGTGATGGTCTTCGCTTCCTGGTTCGGGATGGCAGACACGTCCGGCCACTTGGTGAAATAGTCCACGGCCACCATCAGGTATTTGTTGCCTCGGTCGGACACTGGGAATGGTACAGCTATGTCGACAGCGATCCGTTCCAAAGACCCTCCGACGTTGTACTGCTGCAGGCGACCCCGGCTTTTAGTCTGGGGGCCGCGACTCGCCGCGCACACGTGACACTGAAGACACCATCTCTCAGCATCTGCTCGGAGCCTCAGCCAGTAGTGGCGCTGCCGCAGATTGTCGATCGTTCGGCTTGCTCCCAGGTGTCCTCCTGAAGTATCAGCGTGCACTGCCTCCAAGACTTCTGGGACCTAACTCCGGGAAAGCACCAATTGCTCTCTCTGCATCTTCCCAACGGGTGATTTTCATACCCGGAACAGCCCCCGTAGGGGAAGGGATCCGTCCCTTTCAGCTGCCAAAGTGCGGGCGCTGCGGACCCTTAGCACTCGTGGTACCTCTGACGTTACTAGAGGAACCTCGGGCCGAAGAGCCGAGCCCCTCCTTCAGGAGTTGTTCGGATTGGGATGGACTCGAGGGGACAGTGTGTTCCCGAAACCCGTGGGAATCGGGTACGTCTTCGGACGGGGTTGAGGGAAGTCATTAATTCTCCCGGGTACTAGCCTGCAAAGCTAGTAGAAGGTGTGCTAGATCACCAGGCGGCCCCACCGAGGTTTTTCGGTAGTCTTCAACTTAAGTGTTGACGCGCGTAAGTGGCGTATCCACTTCCATCCCGTCTTGAGTCCATGGGACCAGATGGGGGGGCTTTTTAGTCTCTAGGTCTTGTCCCATGGAAAGCCCCACGGAGGATGCCGAGCGCCCTTTGGGACAGCTCGGATAACTCCCTGGTCGAAGGAGGCCCGATTCCAGTTCCTACGGGTTCAGGACTAATGGGAGTAGAACCTCTGGGCTAAACCCGGAATAGCATACCCTCTTTGGTCTTCAATGACTGCCATTGGGCCCAGTACGACTTGTACGCAGCGCTTCTGGGTGCGATGTCTTCCCTGGTCGGTCTCGTCCCTGCCTCCACTTCTCTCAAGAGTGACCCCAAGTCGGCGTCCGCCACCTGCTCCCTCTTTAGACCTGCGCTATCTCAGTCGTCCGCAGGCACTGCCGTGACCACTCTGACAGTTAAGGTACGCTCCTTCTCTTCCACTCTTGTGCACTGGCCGCACTCTTCCTAGCAGGGTCTTCGGGACATGCCGTCTGCGTTGCCGTGGCTCTTCCCTCTACGATGTTCAGAGGTGAAGTACTTCTGCAGCCTCTGGACCTAACTTGCTGTCTGGTCTTCCAGGTTCCTAAATATAAGTAGCCAGGTGAGGGCGGAGTGGTTAGTCCTCAGGTGGAATGACTGACCGTACAGGTACTTGTGGAAGTGCTCCAAGGTCTCTACTACCGCCAGTAACTCTCGCCGAGTGACGCAGTAGTTGTTGTCTGCCTTGGACAGCGTCTTGCTGTAGCAAGCTATCACCGGCCCGTAGCCGTCCTGGACTTGGGATAACACGCCTCCAATGCAATGGACGCTGGCGTCGGTGTCCACAATGAAGGCGCCACCTGATTGTGGAAATCCCAAAATTGGAGCTCTGCACAATGTCTTCTTCAGCTCTTAGAAAGCGACTTCGGCGTCCTCTGTCCACACATAAGACCGGTGTTCTTCCGTCTGGCGGGTGAGGGGCCTGGCGATGTTGGAGAACCCCTTAATAAACCGGCGGTAGTAACCGCACAGCCCCAGGAAACTGCGCAATCATCTCTTATGCTTTGATCGAGGCCAGTCTCTCACCGCCTGTGTGTTCTCCGGGTCTGTGGTCACTCCGGTTGGTGAGACTATGTAGCCCAAGTAGTTGACTTCCTTACGGGAGAGCTGGCACTTCTTCGCGTTCAGGTTCAAGTTGGTCGCCTGCAGTCTCTGTAGCACCTTGCTCAGGTTTTCGAGATAGTCTTCGAATGTCTTGCCGACGATGATGATATCCAGGTATAGCAGGCAAACGTCATAAGTCAGTCCTCTCATAACTGACTCCATGAGACTTTGGAACGTAGCTGGTGCGTTGCAGAGGCCAAAGGGTATAACTGGGAACTGCCAAAGCCCTTGGCCTTTCGAGAATGCGATCTTCTCCTTCTCTCTCCTAGAGCCACCTGCCAGGAACCCGACTTCAGGTCCAGGGTCGACAACCACTGCGCACCAGCTAGTGTGTCCAGGGTGTCGTCAATCCAGGGTAAGGGGAAACAGTCCTTCCTGGTGACAGCGTTCAGCTTTCTGTAGTCCACGCAGAAGCGTAGCTTGCCGTTATTCTTAGCCACCAAGACTACAGTCACCAAGGGCTGTCAGACTCTTCGATCACTCCCTGGATCTCATGCCCTCCAGCATGAGTGAGTGAGTGATGATGAGTATAAGGGCGCTCAACTACAGAGGTCATCAGCGCCCTTTTTAAATGAAACTGGTCATGGCAAAAGCCAGATATAAATTATTCTAAAACAGTATATGTTAAAAAAGACAAAAAATACATACGCCTTGAAAAAAAAAATAAATAAATAAATAAAATAAAAATGTCATCCAAAAACCATAAATTCTATTTGCTAAATCCTAAAATCTAATCTCGAAAAGAATCTAAAAACCTTCTCCACTACTGCGTGATCGTCCGCTAGAATTTCTGCAAAGCTGACCGGCAGCTGCAGAGACGTCCTAAGGTCTGCTAGGTGAAAACACTCTAGCAGCACGTGTCGTACAGACAACGCTTCATTACAAAACGGACATAGTGGAGAAGGCTCCTTTTTATAAAGAAAACTATGAGTAAAAATGCAGTGTCCAATTCGTAACCGAGCCAAACTCACCTCCTCGCGACGAGATGACCGACAGGAGGTAACCCAGGGAATAGGAAGTTCTTTGACAGATCTAAGTTTATTATTGCGGAGAGCAGACCACTCTTCCTGCCAGCAGGTTTGCACAGCTCTCCGCAATTCGGCCCTAAAGTCTTCCGATGTCACAGATGGTATTCGAACCCTGGGCTTCATGATAGCCGTCTTGGCTGCTGAATCCGCCATTTCATTCCCCCGCAAGCCTACGTGACCAGGAATCCATGCACACACCACGTTAACACCAGAAGCGTGTAAAACGTGGAGGGCATCCTGTATACGCTGCACAATAGGGTGGTAGCTGTACAGCTGCCGTAGGCTTTGAAGTGCACTGAGGGAATCACTCAGGATTAAGCAGTCCCCCAACTTTCGTCGGCGTACGTGTAAAATGGCCCGGTATATTGCATAAAGCTCTGCAGTAAAAATGGAAGTGCTAGTGTGGAATCCGAATGTATAGGGTTCGGTTCCACACACGAAAGCACAACCAACGCCATTTGAGTTCTTGGAGCCATCAGTATAAATTACAAAATGGTCCTCATATCGCGATAAAAATTCTAAAAAACATGTGCGGATACTAGACATAGACATGGTAGATTTATCATATTTAGTCATGCCCAGATCAACCGGGGACGCTCTGCACAACCAAGGAGGGTATGTCCTCTCCCCCCTAGGATACATCTTGGGCATGTCAGTATCAAGATGTTTAAGGAGCTCCCGGAAACGAAAACCAGGTGGCTTTGGTTTAATAGTAGTGTTCCTATAACGCACGTCCATGAAGGTATTAAAGAACGGCGTAAACGATGGATGTGTGGGCATGCAATTAAGTCCACAGCCATAATTGGCTAATAACATGTTGCGCCTGTACTGTAGAGGAGGTTCTGCAGACTCAGCATACAGGCTTATAACTCGGCTCGTTGGAAATGCCCCAACAGCTATACGTATGCCAAAGTTATGGACTGTGTCTAATCTCTTCAGCACAGATGGTCGTGCTGAGCCATAAACGATACTACCATAGTCTAATTTGGAACGGATGAGTGCCCGATAAAGTCGCAATAACACTGCACGATCCGCTCCCCACGATTATCCACTTAGTACCCGCAAGATATTCAAAGATCGGTCACATCGTGCCTTCAGTTGTGCAATATGCGACGACCAACAGCATGTCTCGAACCGCCGACTGTTTCGCTAGTGGGACTCGTCTAGGTGGTTGCCGAAGATGCTGGGCGTCTCCGGTGTCGATGTGGTGGAGCACTCGGTCGGTGCGGCCGTAGTCGCTGTCGTCTTTGCTGAATACGCGCTGGTACCGTCTCAGCAGTTTCCGAACCTTCTCTAACTGTTCTGCGGTCAGGTGGTCAGCCGCCCTATCCACAAAACCTTCCAGCCGGGTCCCCAGGTTTTGCGTCGGCACCGGTTCATAGGTCTGGTCGATTGGTGTTACGCTGACCACGGGCTCGCACATCCCCAACTCCGTCCCGGACTGGACGTCGTGATCGGTGTCTGTTGGGTTGAGCAGCCTCACTGGCACCTCCTCTCAGCACGGCAACAATGTCCTGGCAACACAAAGTCCGTCCACAGGCGTCTTCTGGTCCAGCATCATGTTCTTGGTTCGCTGGCCCTCCAGTCGCGCCGTCACCACCACCTCGCTTCTCGCGGGGACAACCACGTGTTCCCTCAAGACGACCTTGCATATTTCCAGGAGTTCTTCGGGTTGCCAGAGTATCACCTCTTCTCCATTGAGCCGCAGGACCTTCCTGCCGACGTCGACCGTCGCCTCGTGGCTCCTGAGGGCATCCAGCCCTAGTATCACCTCCTCAGCCCCCTCCGCGACGAACACCCATTGACGCACGGCACTCCGTCCCAATGTCAACTACAGCAGGGCCTCCTCCACGGGCAAGGTGTCCCCCGAGCTGGTATGGTCGGCTTGGTTTCCTCGACAGCAAACTCCTGGCTATGTCTGGTCTGATGACGGTCACGGCTGCCCCGTTGTCTACGAGCACGCGGCACGGCTTCCCGCTTACCCAACCGTCCGCGATGAGTCTATCATCCATCCGTCGGCTGACGGCGCGAAGTGTCACTCGTGGGGATGGTGTTGACGGCGCCGACATGCTCCTCGCCACGCCGAGTCTTTGTCGTTCCTCCGGTTGCTCTTTCTGGTGTGGGCAGTCTTTCACCAGGTGTCTCGGCTGGCCACAATGTTAATGTTAATGCCAGAGGTTCTACTCTCATTAGTCCTGGACCCGTAGGACCAAGGACCCGGGCCTCCTTCAACCAGGGAGTTACCGAGCTGTCACAAAAGGGCTCCCGGCGCCTCCGTGGTGCTTTCCAGGGAAAGACCTAGAGACTAACAAGGCCCCCATCTGGTCCTGTGGACTTAAGACGAGGTGGTCACTCCGCCAACACACGCCACTTGATCTTCGCCAGTGTCCCTCAGCTGGTCTTCGGTCTCCAGTGTAGCGGATACTCCTTGTTCTCGACGCCGGAGTAGCCGTCACCTTGGCCACCTCCATCCTTAATGCTGCCGCTAGCGCCTCGAGGATACTTTTGTTGTCGCCGAGCATTAGGCGCTGACGTATCTCGACGTCTCGTACACCATCAGCGATCGTGTAGGCGGCTTCTCGGGATACGAATGCAGGTGAGAGGTCAACCAAAGCTTTGCTGGCCAGCTGTTCAATAGCCAGGGCGAACTCCTGCAGCGTCTCTCCTGGCTGCTGCGTTCTTGATTTCAGTTGTCTGCGGTAGGCTGCTGCCAATCGTTGATTGCCGAAGCGGTTTTCCAGGGCCTCCCAGATGTCTTTGGGTGCCGCCGCTGTCTGGACCGCGTTAAGGATTTCTGCGGCCCGACCCTGGAGGTTGACTATTAGCTGTGCGACCTCCTCCTCTGGTGACCACTTGTTGTGCTTGGCCACCGTGTGGAATTGGTGGCGGAAGACGTCAAACGTGGATGTGCCGTCGTATTTCGGTGATTTGACGCGCGCAGATGTTGTGTTGGTCCCAACGCGTCGGCCTTTAAGTTTTTCATCCTTCTGCCGATGATGTCCTCCGCCATGGCGTTCAGGGACTTAGTGTTGGTGTCGGCCTTTCCCTCCAGGATATTAATGCGGCTCGCCAGGTGTTCGACGCGTTCGTTTACTTGGCTCATCCGCTTGCCCAGCTCCGTGACGTTATTCCTCACGCCGGCCAACTGTTCAAATTTTTCGATGAGGGCCTCGTTCGCAGCCTTTATTTCAGATAGTTCGGCCTTCATTTCCGTGGTCAGTTCGCCATCTTTGAGGCCAGGTTGCTATTTGCCGCCTCCGTTTATGCAGCGAGGGTGTCATTCGCTGTCTTTATTTCTTTCAACTCTGCGGTCAGGTTGTTTTTTGCAGCTTCCGTCTTCGTTATTAATTCGGTCATCTTCGCGGCAAGTTGTTATTTGCCATCTCCAACTTCTCTAGAATCTGTGCCAATGCAGCCTCCATGTCGTAATGTCTCACTCCTGACACCAATTGTGACTTTGTGGGTTCGTGAAATCAAAAGTCCAGGTTACAAACACCAAAAATTGCACTTTATTTCCGTAGAAACACGCTTCGTACACAGTAGTCCAGAGTACGACACACATAGAATACAACTCGCAAGGTCTTCGACACAGCTCACCAGCTGTTCGTGCAGGCGAGTACAATTAAGGACTGACTCTTTTGGCTGGCGGGCTCCCTTTTTGTAGATTACTTACATTCCGGAATTTTCTCAAACAATCGAGACGCGGCTAGAACCAAGAACTAGAACTCTCGAGAAATCCGTCTCCTTCCCCCCGCCGTTTTGGCGAGCTTTCATCTCCACACTGACTGACCGTCCCTTTGAATGCCTCGCATCCTCGATCAACAATGGGCTCGCGACACTATATACAGTTAATTAATATTAAAAATACTATTACTATTCATATTCAACCTACTATTCTATTAAATAAACCAATAATACATATTGACGAAAGTTTTGTAGTGCAACGTATATAGCACCTATCTCCAGTTCAGTAATACATGCATCAGATTCAACTTTGTTTAAAGCCCTAGAGGTAGTGGCAATAACATGATTGTTTCCTTCTAAATCAATCTCTGTTAAAACTGCAGTGGAAGCATGGATACTGGATATCTGAATATATGTAAAATGGTTGATTTTTAATAGGTCTTTCCAAAAGAATTGTATGTCTAAATAGTTCCTTAACTTTTTGGAAGGTTTGTTGGTGAGCTTCAGTCCATTTCCAGATAGTATTCTTTTTCAAAAGTGTCCTCAAAGGACTTAGCTCCTGGCATAGTTTACGACAAACCTACTTTCGCACTGAAGTATACTAATAAATCTCCTCAACTGTTTTATATTCTTCGGCGGAGGGATACTTTCGATGGATTTGATTATATCTGGGTTTGGTGCCATCCCTTTCTCAGATATAATGTACCCTAGAAATTCATTTTCGTTGTCAATAAAACATTACTTCACTAAATTGATAGTCATTCCACTTACATAAAATTGTCTAAATATGTAATCCAAGTGACTCATGTGTTCATCGAAATCTTGATCGAAAACCAGAAAAAAAAGTAATCGATATATTAAATAACAAAATTCTCAATTGTGTCTCCGAAAATATTGTATAGGGCTCGAAGTAGTGCACTTCCACTCCTTGATAATCCAAAGCCACAAGTTTTGAAGTGGTAAATTCTTTCTACAAAATTAAACCCGTTATATTCTCTAACTGATTCATCCAGGGGAATCTGCCAATAAGAGGAAACCAAATCCTATTTTGAAAAATATTTTCCACGTTCTAATTTAGACAGCACTTCATCCGCACCAAGAGACCTGAAATGATAGGGTTGGGTTAATGAAGTGATTTTTCTTGCGTCGATTGTCATACGCAATGAGCCATCCGATTCATGAACCCAACAGAGAGGATGTAAGTAAGGTGCGTTGGAAATTCTATAATTCCATTTTCTAACATTTTATTTGTCACTTCTGATGCCTGTTGTCCTATAGCTATGGGTACAGGTCGGTGTGTAAAGAGCAGTATCATTCACTTCAAATGTTTGTGTGTGCGTGCGTGCGCGCGCTCGCGTGTGTGTATTTATTACAAAGTCCAGGTTTCGAACTAAAGGCTTTTCTGCTCTTTAATATGCATAATTCTTTTCGCGCTTGGTCTAGATTGTAGGTGTTTCTAACTTTGCTTGTAATGTTATTTGGAATTCCATTTCTTCCTTCACTTCGCTTATGTCGCTTTTAGCTTGTAGTGCACATAATTGGCAACAATACTTTTCAAGGTCAATTACATCATTTTGTGCTCTATCAATAATTAAATTCTCCCCACAACTTTCATTTTCGTCGTATTTAATATTATCATCTTCTTGTAAACACATATCTTCCACAAAAGATTTTTCATTATTTATATTAATTCCATTTTCCTCCTTTCCTCCATTTTCTTCCAATAATTTTATCACTGCTAAATCATTTTCTGTCTTGACCTTCATTTCATGCATTTCGAAATACAATATACTTTGCCATTCATATAATAAATCATTACCCACAATTACTTCTCTTGCCAAGTGTGGTATTGCCAACGCAATGAAATCGAAATTGCATTCACCTATTTGCCCCTTAATACTTGATATTTAATTCTGACCTTTTTCTTCCCAATTGCAGTACTGCAGTAAACGTTACAACATTTAAATATTCTACTTTATAGTTAGCTAACAGTTTTTTAAACCATTCCTCACTTATCACAGAAGAACTGGCTCCTGTGTCAATTAAGGCTTTCTTTCTTTGTCCCATAGGTAAATAATTATCTGAGGTGGATTAACTAATACCTTATTTTTCTGCGAGAGAGTGAGCTTATTTCCGTTTTGATGTTCAATTTTCAATTCGCCCTGTGTCATTTTCACCGAACCACTTTCCGGAGCACAAAATGATTTGGTTTTTAGTTTTACGTCTCCCTGTGGTTAGTATTTTCATTGTTGGTTAGGTTGGTACTATCGTTTATATTTACATCATTCTCTGTGTTTTGTATATTTTCTACTCCCTCATTTTGATTGGTGCTTTCAAATCTCGGACCCTAAAATCTCTTTGATTTGCATTAAATAGACTAGTACCTCCACCCCTATTTAAATTACTTATTCCTTGATTGTTTCCACGATAAAATCTTACTGGTTTATTTGGTCATTTCTTCCACTTCTCGTCGACTGATTGTTATGACAATTCCTTTGCAAATGATTTTGAACTCCCCTTCCTGTTCCTGGGATTACAGATTCATATGTTCGTCTGGGATCATAACCTCTTGCTTCAAATCTTTGATTTCTTACGGGTGCCCCGCCCCAATTTAAACTCGGTCTATTATTCCTAGTATTTATAGGTTATGATTCCTGTCGATTTGTTCCCCGCTCAACATTGACGTTATTATGGTTATCATGACATGATGATGTATAATTAATGAGGATATATGCTTCAAATTCGGATAACAACTCAGTCATATCAGAGAAATCGATAGGTTTGGCCACAATTAAATGCTTTCTGATACGTGGTGGACAGTGACGTATTAGCATGTTGACAATTTCTGTCTCTGAAATTTCGGGATTAATCAACTTACTTTTGTTTGCTAGTGTTATGAAATATTCTGTCATAGAAATTCCTTTTCTAAACTCAAACCTACCATTTTCTAACTCGACTTTTATTCTTCTTTGTCTTTCAGGTCCCCAAAATCGATTTATAAACAGATTTCTGAACGTGCTATATGTTTCATGTGAAGCTAAAGTTAACCTCAACCATTCAAGATAGTCAAAACAACGTTTGACTATCATCATTCTAAATTCATTTGGAAGCCTTTTTATTTTAAAATATTCTTCTAGTTTCCTAAGGAATACTTTAGGATTATCTCCAGATTCTTCATCGAAAGTTGGTGGGCTTACATCGTGCAGCAAATTATTCATAAAATTTGTGTAACCTTGACTGTACATTTGTGTGTGGACATATGTGTTAATCTGTTACAATTCACATCATTATCTGGAATCAATAACTCAATATCATCACACTCCTGATTGCTTTCAGCATTATTAGGACTATTATCTAAATTGCATGGTAACTCAATATGTGTAACATTCTTAGATTTAATTACACTGATTTTCATTAAGTTTATTTCCAACATTTTCTTTTTCTTTTTCAACATTTTCTAGTACTTCTCTAATTTGAAAAATTACTTCGTTTTTAATTTTAATTATCTCACCAAGTTGCAAATTTACTTCTTCATGGTGAAATTTGGTTTCATCTGGTTGCAAATGCATTTCAGTACCAATTACATTTATTCTGTGCTCCAGTTTGTTTTCTAATTTTTCTATACTTGCTTTTTGCATTTCTGTGACATCATTCTGCTGTTGTTTAATTACATTTATTTCCCTAGCTACTTCGTTTCTAATATACTGTAACCCGTTTTCTTGTATTATCTTTATCTCCTGAAACATTTCCCTTAACTTAACAACTTCATTTTCATTTGATTCTATTTTCAGTGTTAATAATTTGATACCTTCACGACATGCTCTTCTACCTCTTTCCATCTCTTGTTCAAGATGACATTTTAATTCTAACTTCAAAGCCCGCCTCGGTAGCGTAGATGGTAGCATGTCTGCCTCACGTTCAAGAGGTCCCGAGTTCGAATCTCGGTCAGGGTGAGTTACCTGGATAAGGTTTTTACGGGGTTTTCCCTTATCCTGAAAGACGAATGTCGGGTAACTCTACGCTCCATGTACCCCGGACGCATTGAACATCATTTCACCCATTTCATTCATCGTCCGATATGACTAAATGTTGGAGGAAGTAAATTACAACAACAACAAAAAAAATCTAACCTCAAGTTATTTACCCTCTTGCTCAATTTTGCTTCTAAATCGTTTGCGCTTTGTGCAAATTCCTGTCTTAAACTTTGTGTAAGTTCCTGTTTCAAATTATCTGAATTTTGTTCTAAATTTTGTGCTAACTCCTGTTTCAAATTACTTGAATTATTACTCATCTCCTGTCTGAAATTATTTGAATTTTTTTCTAAACTTTGTGTTAATTCTGATTTTACATCACCCATAACTAGCTTCCATTTTACTCATATCCTGTTTGAATTCTGCCATAATCTGCATGAACTTTTCTAATGTTAATTCATTTCCTTTATTCTTTCCTACTTCCTTCCCAACCTCTTCTCTATTTACTTCTACCTCATCACTAACTTGTCGCACCAGTTCTTCTCCAACGTTTCTACTCTTACTTCCTAATTCTTTCCTACCATCCATTTTTCCAACTAATTTCTTGTTTCTTCATAACATGCACTCTCTTACGGTACACTTTTATAACAGTAATATCAATCTGTATATTACTCACTTATCTTCCTTCGTTTCTCTTGATTCCCATAACCTGTCCACACTCGATTTATTATTTCCACGACGTGTTCACTCTAATTTGAGCTCCACGTTGGGTGCCTTATGTAACAGGATTCTTATTCTGCTACTCATGCGATGATTGAAGATGCTATGATCCCCGCGTTGTGGTGACATATCTAGCAGATTCCTCCGTTGTTGTGGGTTTCGATGCCCCAAAGTTGCGGCTATATATATAGCAAGATTCGTGCTGGTATCTCGTTTCCCGTTGTTGGTCTTACTTCTTCAATCTTACCTTCGTCCAAAGTATTATGACTTGATGAAGAAGATGTTCCCCAAAGTTATCAGGAAAATCCTTAATTATGCCTCTGCTAGCTTTTTATATTTTTCTGTTATATTCTTGCTTACGAGCAATGAAAACTCTAAGTTACAAGGGTGGTAACGGGTGAAGAAATCATTAAGATTTTTAATTCGAATTTCTATAAGAAATCAATCTTTTGTTTATTTCTTTTAACACCAAATCCATTACAATTCTTACCACAAAACTTTATACTTTGATCGGAATCAATCTAATACTTAAAATTGAACTAACACTTAAATATCTTCGAGCAATTTAAAGAGCGTCCGATCTCTTTGGTGTTCCAGAAAGAAAGACGAATTTCCTTTTGGTTTCTACCCCAAGATCATTCAATCCTTCGTTACTATCACTACCCATATATTACTGTTATATGATTGGCCGATTTACTACTACGTCACTACATTATATAATACAATTATTACTACGGCCAATCACAAATTTACATATATTTTACACAATTTTGTTTGTTTTTCTTTTATAAGTTTTTAAATTTTCCAAACCCTTTCTAAATAAAAATCGAAATAACTGTTACAACTTACTTTGTCTTGCCACATGGCATATTTTCATCATTTTCAGGATATACCCTGTAACTGTTGGAATTTTCAAATACTTATTACGTTTGTCAAATGAGAAGTTAATATTTTAGCTTAATATTATTTAGTTGTGATCATGCAAGGGGAACGTCAAATCAATTATATCTATAGTGATAGCTGATAAAATATTTTGACTATCTTTTAAGCATTTTAAGAATAGTTTGTACAAGAGTGGGTCGAGAAAGTCATGTGAGTGCACATAATCAGATTTTAATTTTTAGTTTCTCTTTAGCTTTTCTTAAAACTTCCAATTTTAAGTTACCCCAGATATAAAAATCGCAGGGGGTTAGATCTGCAGAATAAAGGGCAACGAATCTCTACTAATAATTCTGTCCTGAAAAACACCTCAATTGCTCTCGTCGAAATATTGGCTGTATGAGCTGAGGCAGAGTGTTGTTGAAAAAAGGCAAAATCACGCTCCCCGTTTGTTAATTCTCTTTAAAAAAAAAAAAAAGGAAAAAAGGACGCAAAATTGTATTCACATATGTACGGGCGTCGACTAGAAAAACAATTGTCCCTATAACTCTTTCTGCGCTAATGGTGGGTACTTTATGAACAATATTGGGTTTCTCAGGGCTCCAAGATTGATTACTTTTGTGTACACATTTCCATAAAAGTGGAATCCAGCCTCGTCCGCTAAAAATATCTCAGGGGTAACCTAAAGCAAAGTGTGTAAGACAAACCCAGACAACCTGGAAGAATGAAAATAAAATATCCGCCAAGAAAATTGCCAGCATTTCACATCGTGAACTCCGAAGAGTGATGGGTAGTTTCCTAAAGGTCCCAAAAATGTATGGAAAACGACGGTGGCCAGTTTCGGCGTCTGCTTTCATAAACCTGGTAAGTAAAGCTTTTAAACTCAGTTTTTAAAAAAATGTATGGTTTTATCCGCGCCTTTCTATGATAGCTGTTGGCGACGAGCGCTGGGGATGCCGACAAAACCCCGCGCAGACGATTCGGAGGTTTCTGACTCTTCCGTTATCCCCTTCCCGTTTAGGAATACATCTATGGAGAGACAAACGATATTTGCTTATGGTAGTAAGCTTTAATGGAGATTTCAGGTCGAGGAGGTAGGAACTGGAGTTATGGTCTTTTCGGGTAAAGTAATCAGAAAGAGAAAGCTGTCCTATGTAAATATATAAGGTTGTTACGAAACGACACCGAACAAATATACAGAAGTAGTTGCTCAGCCTCTATGTGACACATATAGATAGTTTTTACCGCCAAATGAGCCGCATGAAAAAAATGCTCCAGAATGAGTGTGGATTAGGCACTTGCAAGAACACTGGCGCGTGCCGCATGCCTCAGGCTATTGTAGTTCGCAGGTACTGTCCTCCACAGGAGAGATAGTCTCCGACGCCTGAGACGCAGGGGGGTTGGCGAAGGTTCTCACACCCTCCCTGGACAGGTTTATGACACCCCATGTGACTACACTTACAGACCATTCAAAAACATTCTGACGGCTTCTACTTTTGCGAATGAATCTTCCCGGTTTTAGTGTAGAGAGTGAATAGGGCGTATATTTTTTAAGGGTCTGCCACACACATTGTCCCACTGTGTAACGCAGCACATACCTTCCAGGGGGACGTTCTTTGTGTTGCTGGACTGTAGGTGACAGCGTGCCGTGTGTAGCTGTTTGTAAGCATACCGACATACTCCACGGTAGCTTGCTACTGTTAAGAATTTCTTTAGCTTATTAAACCGCAATAAAGAAACTATTCTTTAGTTATTTGTTTATGTATGTTTAAAGTATTCCAAAATCCTGTTATAACAGTAGATGACGGCAAGTAAGCTGGTGGACATATACAACTTAAATCTTTTAGAGGGAAGTTGGTGTTAGTGAAATTGAGGATGGAAGCATTAAATAATAAAAAGAACAGAGAACAATATCAAAGAATAGTAGACGAAGTTAACCAAACCTCAATGCCTTGTGCAATGAGACAAACATTTTATTTCGCTGTGTTTAATATTACTGAATAAAGCATTTGTAACATAAAAAGAAGCTGTTGATTTTACAGTAACTGGTTGAAAGCCAGTGGTTTAGTTGGACCGTTCCGGAAAATATTTTGCTGCTTTAGAATGACGTAACATTTTTGCATTCATTAAGAAAATCGTTTTTAATCTATACATAGCGCTGAAACGTCTTGCAGTTTTATGTTATATGTTCATAAAATACGACCGCCATCATGGTGGCCGTCGTTCCACCTCACAGTAACAGCAACACTCCCCATTATAATTAACGGGTGATTATTCCAAATACAACTTCAGTGCGCCACTGGAAATTACGCTTTTATTGTGCTTCAGTGAACTAGTGGACGAAAATTAAAAACAATTCCAGTATTAGATCTTTCTTACCAGCGTAAGCTTAATCAAGAGCCCCGATTTGTATACTTTTTTCGTTTTTTGTTTTTGTTTTTACCTGTGTAATTCTAAACCACTAGATCTACATTTTTTATCTGTAGAAAGTGAGTTGAACAAATAATGTCAAATGAGATGGCGGTGGCCATGATGTATATGTAGTTCGCGTGTTATGGAGTCTCTTCGAATTTTTATAAATATCAGTGATTCTGAACTCATTTATACAACTGAAACGACATTGTTTAGCACAAAAAATAGTGTTGCCAGTAAATGTAAGTATAAATCAGAGCTGTGGTGGTGTCAGTGCGTTAAAGAACGATGTTCGTATTGTGACTTGGTGGGTTCGTGAAATTAAAAGTTCAGGTTACAAACACCAAAAATTGCTCTTTATTTCCGTATAAACCCACTTTGGTCAACCTGACAGTGCAGAATTACGTCACATACACGATATAACTTGCAAGGTCATCGATCACAAACAAAGTTCACACAGCTGTTCGCGCACACGAGTTCATTTAACAACTGTCCCCCAGTGGCCTGCGGCGGCTCCTGTTATAGCTTACTCACTATTCCGGAATGTTCTCAGGCAATCAAGATGGCGCTAGAAGAAAGACGGACGCTCCAGAGATCCGTCGCATTCCCCCCAAGTTTCAGCAAGCTTTTATCTTCGCACTTCACTGCCCGTCTCTTTGAACTCGTCGGCCGCGCCGCCTCACCTCAACAATGCGTTCGCGACAGTATTTAACCTCAACTAACCTTTGCTTCGTTCTCTTTTCATGGAGGTCTACAGGATTCTTCAAACCCACTGAACGAAAATAAACAAGCTTCAAGTAACACAATGAGTCAGTTGAACACAGAAAGCATCACTGCTTCTTGCCATAATGAAATAGGTAACTTTCCGACAACTGCAACAGAAAATAGAAACCCCAATGTATCTCCAAACAATTCTAGGTTAAGCAATTCCGCCGCAACGCTATCTTATCTAAATAAACATCAAGCTATTGTTGGTGAATCATGCGATGGTATTAGCATTACCGACTAGGTACTATCGATAGGTAAACTAACTAGCCCTAGTAATATTCGATTTGGGTCAAGCATTTCCAATGGAAAAATTTGTATTTTTCTTGCCAGTAAGAAGTGTGTAGATGAACTGATTTCAAAACATTCTAAGGTTCTTATATATAATTTCTCTTTGGAAATTAGACCCCTCCTTACCAAAAACAAACGAGTGATTTTATCCAATGTTTGTCCTGTTATTCTTAACATAGTCATTGAAAAAGAGCTATCTAAACTTGGCATTAAACCAATGTCCAAGATCACTCCAATAAGAGCAGGACTGTCAATTCCAGGATTTCCCCATATTCTCAGTTTCTGGAGGTAGATTTATATTAAAAACGAAGACTTTAATAAACTTCCTGAATCAATTAAAATCGATTACGAGGGCACAAATTACTGGATCTATACATATATCCTCTCATTCGCCCACCTGCTTTGTTTGTAAGACTGAAGGACATCTAGCTAGGCACAGTCCTGACAGTGCTACAGCAGTAAATAACGGATCCATTTCCATTCAAAGTAATCATCCTGCTGACAAGTTCAACATCTTGGGATTTCCTCAACCTCAAGGACACACACAATGGAGATAAATAGCTAACGAAATACCCCTTCCTCTTCAAAACGTGAAGCGAAAACGAACTTCACCTCTTCACCTCCCGAGAATAACCACGATCAAAAGTGTCAACCCTCTGACTCAATACAAACTACGTTAGCCTCTGCTACGGAACAGTCATCACTCCCATCAGTAGCACATCATGCTGCTCTAAAGAGGCCGATATCAATGTCCAACAATGAAACAATTAGTAATGAAAAGTCTACCGTTAATACTGTAACTGGTATTTCAGAACAGTCCGTAAACCGGAAGGCAAACAAGTTTCTAAAAAACCAAAAACAAAGATAACACAGAGATTAGTAAGATGTTCCAATGGGTTAAACACATCTTGGAAGGCGATCCAAGATTTTGCCCCCTCACTACTCACAACTTCAATCTTTCTTTGAAAATAGTATTGGGATTGGTGCATTGCTTCAGTGGAACATAGTTTCCGAACATAGAATATCTACAATTGTTAAATAAACACCTGCCTGAAATTGTCTGTTTACAAGAAACTAATTTTCGGGATGACTTTATCGCGAATAAAAAACAATTTAGTGCATATAATAAAAATCGAATCAATGCAAGCCACGCAAGCGGAGGTGTCGCCATCTACATTATAAGTAAACTTTACCATCAAGAAGTGCTATTAAATACCAACCTAGAAGCAGTTGCATATTGTTGCACCTGCCACAGCCAATGTGCGTGTGCAACATTTAGCTTCCTTGATGATATGAGGAACCTTATACAACAACTCCCCACTCCCTTTATCTTGGTAGGGGACTCCAACGGCCACAACAGTTTATGGGGTAGCCAAAAAACAGTTGCAAGGGGAAAAGACATAGAGAAGATTTTGAATGAATTCAATCTAGTTTTACTTAACATTACTGCACCAACCCGCTTTGATTTGGCTCACGGAGCATTCGGTAGTATGGATTTAACTATTTTTACATCGGACATTGCCACGCTTTTTGACTGATCCGTATATTCAACTCTGCAAGGAAGTACTCATCCTCCTATAATAATTAATGATAGGATTGCTTTACTCAACTCTCCGAAAACACCTTGTTTCAAATGGAATCTAAAAAGAGCTGATTGGAGAAACTTTACAAAAACTGTGGATGATCTTAGGATTGTTGTCACTCCAATAAATAGGTTTGCTTCGAAGCACATCAGTGATGTTGTCCAAGACTGTACGGAGGTAATAATTTAATCTGCAGGCCAGACCATCCCTAAAATAGCTCAGCTCCCCATCAAGAAAATAGTACCATTGTGTAATGATTTGTGTAAAGAAACTATCAAAAACAAGAACCACGCACTATATCTCTACAAAAGAAATCTTGCGTTTGAAAACAAAATTAGTTTTCAGAATCATCATGCCATAGCAAGGAAAACAATAAAACAAAGTAAAAAGCAATCTTGGTTAACATTTGTCTCCTCCTTAACATCGCAAACTCCACAGAAAGTCATGTTAAATAAAATACAAAAGAATAAGCGGCAAATACAATAGCTTCAGTATAGTAGTAGTAGTAGTGGGGCTTAGGGGCGCACAACAGCTGAGGTCATTAGCGCCCGAGCTCAGACTGGGTAAAGCCCACCTGAAATGTAAACGCTAAAAACAATAAAATCCACTAAGAGGTCCAAAAACACAAAAAAATAAAAGACGCTCAAACTGTTAAAATAGCTAAACTAGGAGTGCCGAGATGAATCTAAAATGAGGCACGGTGAGGGATGTTGGAATCATATGGAACGAAGCATTCCGCTGCGCTGTAGAAAGTCGAAGAGGCCCTCTACAGCAGCAATATCATCCCTCAACATTGCGCTGAGGTTGGATGCCAAACCCAAGGAGGAGCGCAACGTTGAGTAAAATCGGCACTCCACTAAAAAGTGCTGCACCGTCAAAGGCTCACCGCAGTGAGAACAATGAGGTGCTGAGTCCTGGCGTAACAAGTGTTGATGGCTAAAACGGCAGTGCCCGATGCGAAGTCTAGCTAAAATAACCTCTTCCCTGCGAGAAGAACGTGAAGATGTGGCCCAGGGAAGCGGGACAGATTTAACCTCCCGGAGTTTGTTCCCAACGAGCGCGGACCAGTCATCATGCCAGCGAGTGTTGATGGCTCGGCGAAGGGAAGCACTAAGATCCTCGAAAGGAACAGAATTGCTAAAAACAGTGGGGGATAAAATAGCAGACTTCGCGGCGGCATCAGCAGCCTCGTTGCCCGGAATGCCTACGTGTCCGGGAACCCAAACGAACGACACGTGGAACCCTGAATTAGCGAGCGAATGCAGCCGATCCTGTATTCGCTGTACTAGGGGATGGCTGGGGTACAGCGAACGAATGCTCTGTAGAGCACTCAGAGAATCGCTACATATGGCAAAGTGGTTAGAGTGCTGCTGGCTGATAAAAAGTAGGGCTTGATAGATACTAAAAAGTTCAGCGGTAAAAATCGAGCACTGTCCGGAAAGACGAAACGTAAAACTCTCCGCAGCAGCTACGAAGGCACAGCCAACACCTCGGTCGGTTTTAGAACCGTCCGTAAAAATAAAACTGTAGTTCTTAAAATGCTGCTGAAGTTATAAAAATGCGGATTGGATGCCAGTGGTCGGAAACGCAGACCTGGGCATCGACGTCAACCCAAGGTGGAATAGGGTGTCATACCGCGACCAAGGAGGAAAAATAGATTCCCTGCGAGGTAATACTGGCGGTAGTGTGACGTCCAGGGCCCGAAGAAGCAGGCGAAACCGAACACCGGGCGGAAGCAATGCAAGGGGGCTGACAGCGTACTGGTGATCAAGAGACGAGTCAAAGAAAGGCTTGTACGTTGGGTGCGTGGGTAGAGAGGATAGACGGCATGCATAGGTGCCTAAAAGAATATCTCGCCTATAGCACAGGGGAGGTTCAGCTGCTTCAGCGTACAGACTGGGGATGGGGCTGGTTGGAAAAGCACCAGTAGCTAGACGTATCCCCCGATTGTGCACAGGATCCAAACGACTCAAAATGGAAGGCCGTGCCGACGAATATACCACACTCCCATAGTCAAGCTTTGATCGCACCAGGGACCGATAGAGCTGTAAGAGCACGGTCCGATCAGCTCCCCGGGATGTACCTGATAAGACACGTAAGATATTGAGGGACCGGGCACAGCGACCTTTCAGGGAAGCGATATGAGAATCCCAGCTAAGCTTCCTATCGAACACCAATCCTAAAAATTTAGCTTCCTCTGCAAAAGGAAGCGTATGGGGACCGAGGTGAAGTGAGGGTGAATCAAACGCCTTACGGCGCCAAAAGTTCACGCACACGGTCTTCTCGGTGGAAAAATGGAAGCCGTTGTGGAGGCTCCAAGTGTAAAGGTAATCTAAACAGACCTGGAGCCGACGCTCCAAGATACTCGTCCGCCGAGAGCTACAATATACGGCGAAGTCATCCACAAATAAAGAAGAGGATATTCCAGCGGGAATACACTCAGTGATAGGATTGATGGCGATGGCAAAGAGGGTAACGCTGAGGACCGAACCCTGGGGTACCCCGTTTTCCTGATGGAAAACGCGGGATAAATTATACCCCACCCTAACACGAAAGGACCGCTCCATCATGAATTCCCAGAGGAAAATGGGAAGTCGACCACGAAGACCCCACTGATGTATGGTGCGTAGTATGCCAGTCCGCCAACAGGTGTCATAGGCTTTCGTAAGGTCAAAAAAGACGGCCACAGTTTGGCAGCGGCGCAGGTAAGCGTTCATGATATGAGTCGAGAGGGAAATCAGGTGATCAGTGCTGGAACGGTAACGGCGAAATCCGCATTGGATGTTGCACAGAAGGTTCTCCGACTCAAGCCACCATCGTAAGCGCCCACTAATAATGCGCTCCATCACCTTACACACTGTACTGGTGAGGGAAATGGGGCGGTAACTGCAGGGCAAACGGCGGTCCTTACCCGGTTTTGGGACCGGAATGATAGTTGCCTCGTGCCAAGCTGTAGGGAAAGCTCCGTCACGCCAGATGCGGTTGTACATGCGCAGTAGAAAGTCTTTACTAGCATAGGAGAGGTGTTGAAACATAGCCACGTGAACACCATCAGGCCCAGGAGCGGATGAGGGAGAGGAGCACAACGCCGAGTCCAGCTCCCGTAAGCTAAATTCGGCGTTGTAGCACTCAAGGTTAGCTGAGCGGAAAGATAATTCCTGGGCCTCAATCTGAGACTTGAGGACCCGAAACGTCGAAACGTAGTTGGCAGAGCTGGAGGCGGCAGCAAAAGTGCTACCCAGGCAGTTAGCAACATCAACCGCATCAACAACAGTGAGAGGTCCATCCTGAAGTCCAGGAATGAACGAGGGTGGCCGTTTACCGGCAACACGACGGAGTTTCTCCCAAACCACAGAAGAAGGGGTTGTGTGCGAGAAAGAGGCAACAAAGGAAGTCCAGGACGCTCTTTTGCTAGCCCTAAAAACACGTCGGGCTCGCGCGCGCAGCTGTTTATAAGCTACCAAGTTCTCGACTGTGGGGTGATGTTTAAATACCCTAAGAGCTTTCCGGCGTGCGCGAAGGGCATCGCGGCACTCAAGAGTCCACCATGGGACAGGCAAACGCCGAGGCTCCGTGGAGGATTTCGGAATAGATTGCTCGGCAGCGGAGACAACAACTGAAGTGAAATGGTCGACCAGAAGGTCAATAGTAGTAAATTCTGATTCCTTGAATGTGGCAGCTTCGGAAAAGAGCGCCCAGTTAGTCTTGGAGAGTTGCCATGAGGCTGCACGCGAGCGGGGAACATTGTGGGAGAGCAACGTTAGCACATATGGGCAGTGATCACTGGAATGAGTGTCAGATACTACATGCCATTGGAAACAATGAGCAAGCTGTGTGGAGCAGAGAGAAAGATCGAGGTGGGAGGGAGTACCAGTGGAATCGGAAAAGAATGTGGGTTCACCAGTGTTCAAAACAAGGAGAGGAAACTGGTCAAAGAAGTCAGCAAGTAGGGTTCCCCTTGCACACGCCCTAGGAGAGCCCCAACACGGATGATGGGCATTAAAATCCCCCAAAAGAAGAATGGGTGTGGGGAGCTGCGAAGCGAGTTGAGAGAGGTCGGCAGGAAGGACGGAGTCTGAAGGGGGGAGGTAAACTGTGCATAAGGTAAACGATAAACCTGGAAGACTGAGCCGAAGAGCAACAGCTTGCAAAGTAGTGTTAAGGGGTAGAGGTTGACCAAAAACATCAGCACGTGTAAGGATCATAACACCACCATGAGCAGGAGAGCCCACTTCCGGCACAAGGTCGAAGCGTACCGGAATGTAATGACGCAAATCAAAAGCATCCTGAGGGCGAAGTTTGGTCTCTTGTAAACAAACCGCTATGGGGTTGTAGGACCGCCACAAGAGCTGGAGCTCTGCCCTATGTGAGCGCACACCACGAATGTTCCACGTTAAAAGAGCCATGGAAAAGGACTAGGGGGGAGCGGCGGTTTTAATGAGAAAATTCAACATACCAAGAGCGCGAGGAATGCGGGTTCAGGTAGTCGGACGCCGTTTCTCTTTTTTTCGCACTTTGGCGGACTTGGGACCGACAAACGGTCGCTCCATGGGCGACTCCTCAGATGTGCGGGAGTCTGAAGAGTCCCTTCGAGAAGGGGATCGGGAAGCCGACTGAACAGAAGCCCTGCCGGTTCCTCGAATGCGACTACGGGAGCGGCAGCCCGTAGAACTACCGGGAGTAGTGCTTACCGACACGGAACGTGAAGCTGTAGCTGGGGCAGTAGAAGAGCTAGAAGAGGCAGCTGGTGCCAACGCCTTAAAAGGAGTGGCAGTCTCCAGCAAGTCGCATTGGGTTGAAGCATCCGAAACATTGAGGGTCCGTGTGGCAACAGACTGCGTCGCCTGCACAGGAGAGCGACGAACTGCTGATGCGTAACCCAATCTGGCAGCGGGTTTCAGTTGCTCAAACCGTCTTTTTGCCTCTAGAAAGGTCAGACATTCTTTGACGCGCAGTTCCTGAATGGCCTTCTCATCAAGAAACTGCGGACACTGCCGGGAGCTGGAGGGATGCGGACCACCGCAATTGACGCAGACCAGGTCACGAGTACATATAGCATCGCCATGGGGAGGTAAACCGCAACGGTCGCATACAGCGTCAAAGGTACAGCGGGCCTGAGTATGCCCAAACCGCTGACACCGAAAACAGCGCATGGGGTTTGGGACATACGGTCGCACTGCAGCACGTTCGTACCCACAAAAGATAGCGTCCGGCAATGTGGTACCTTTGAAAGTGAGGAAGACTGTCCGCAACGGAACAGACTGTCCATCACGTTTACCAAGTAGACGGTACGCCTCGCACACATTCTGGTCAGTCAAATTAGAGACTATCTCCTCGTTAGAGAGGCCGTCCAAACTGGAGGTTGTCACGACCCCTCTACAGGTATTTAACGTCCTATGTGGGGCTACCCGGATGGGGTAGGAACCCAACAAGCAAGCCTTCAGGAGCTTTCTGGACTGATCCTCGTTCTTTGTTTCCACCAAAAGGGTACCGTCTCTTAACCGAGTTGCCGATTTTAAAACGCCACATATCCGATCAAGCTCGCGTTGGATATAAAAAGGACTAATGTCTCGCATTGTCTTGTTTTCACAATTCAGGGTCACGACCAAAACCGAATCAAATGGGGAAGGTTTGCGCGGAGGAGCCATTTTTAGAGGACCCCCTTCCGGAACCGTCGGCGTCAGCCTGCCATCCGGGGGTGAAAGAAAAGGACACCAAACCTTCACGGTCTGCGCCGTCATGGGAGACGCCTCCCACGACCGATCTCAGTTGTGCTTCAGAAGAGCTACCGTCCAACTACTGTTGCCCAAATGTGAGAACCGTTCACCACGTGACACCCCGGCTTTAGGCCCCTACCACAGGAATAACCGCCTGTGGCCCCCCACTTTAGGCCGTGCAGCAGTCAACAGACGCATGCACGGATTCAGGGGGCTTGTGGTTGATTACACCGGGGCTCCCGTCAGCGGTAACACGTCCGGCTGGTAATACTGGCCCAATGACTCACGGCCTTCGGACCATTAAAACCAGCCGGGCCTCGTGGAGACTACGTGAGTGTACATGACGGTGTGGACGGGCTCCGCACCTAAGGTCACACACAGGGTCAGTAGGGAGTCCACTACAACCTTCACGCCTGAGACCTCCGGAGAGCACGCAAGTCGGAAGCCGCGCTGGAACCGTGGGACAGGAACCACGGAGACAGAAGAAAGATCCCTGGTGGTGAGGCAGGAGTTTATAAACCTAAACAGCTAAAGCTAAAATAGAACAATAAACCTAGAAGAGGAAGAAGCTTAAAACTAAGGGTGACCAACGTGGCACAACCAAAATGGGGTGAGGGGGTGACAATGGGGATGATTGGCTCGGGACCCCCGGGATCGCCAATGCCCGTACCTACCGTAGTAGGCCCCTGGGGGGATTCAGTATAGTGTCCTTAAGAAACCTTGCTGATGGATCAATCCTAGATCAACCTGAAGATATAGCTGAAAAACTAGCAAACGAATTTGCTGAATTCCTCCATATGAAAGAAACTATAGGAGCAAAAGAACTAAAGGAAACTGCGACCGAACACGAACTACTCATAATGAACTAAACTTATGACGGAACTAAACAAGTGCAGTAAATCTAGTTCCGGTCCAGACTCCAGGAGTTTTTAAAACATCTTCCGGCTAAACCTCTATATTATCTCTTGGCAATTTTAAACCACTTATGGCTTTCAAAGGTATTTCCAGACCAGTGGCGTCATGCTGTAGTGTATCCTATACTTAAACCTGAAAGGACAGCTCGATTCCAGAAAATTATCAATCTAATGCTTTGACGAATACAATATGCAAGCTGATGGAGAAAATGATTAAAAATAGATTACGCTGATACCTTGAATATATAAACTTTTTCAGCTGTGCGCAAAGTGGTTTTCACAAAACTCGTTCAGATACAGATATGCTGATAAGTCTAGAATCCGAAACTCGAAACGCTTTACGCAATAACTAACACCTCATTGCAGTTTGGATATTCAGAAGGCATACGACATGGTGTTGAAAGACCATGTAGTTGAAACATTGATGAAACATAATATATGAGGAAACATGCTCCGTTTAATCTATAATTTCCTCCAAAATCGTAGAATTCAAGTCAGAACGAATGGCATTTTCTCACAGGAAGTTAAAATCTAGAACGGAGTCCCTCAAGGGTCTATTATCAGCGTCACATTATTCCTAGTCGCAATAAATGGTATTGTCTCCAACATCCAAGCACAAATAGAATCTTGTCTTTTCGCCGATGATTTGACCATACTATGCGCCGGAAGAAACATTTCTGATACTCAACTTCTACCCCAAGAATCAATACATAATATCCAAAGGTGGACTAAGACTACAGGATTTAAATTCTCTAAAAATAAAAGCAAATGCATACTGTTTTCTACTAATGCACATACAATGCCAGAACCCATTGAATTGTATTTGAACAATCACATAATCGAAACAGTGATATCTATAAAATTTTTAGAAGTTCTGTTTGCCTCTAAGCTAAGTTGGACCTCACTTGAAAAATCTCAAATACGAGTGTCTACGAAGACCTGACATAATGAAGATCCTGGCAGCCAAAACCTGGGGAGCAGACTACCAAGTCGTAATGAATACATATAGAGCTATTATGAGAGCTAAATTAGACTATGGTTGTATTGCATACAATTCTGCCACAGATAATTCACTCAAAATGTTTGATTCCCTCCAGTAACTGCTCTTCGAATTGCTATAGGAGTTTTCCCTACTAGTCCAGTAGTCAGTATTCAAATAGAAGCAAACTAACCAACGCTGGCAACCAGACGTAAACAACTTAGCTTAACATACGCGTTGAAGATAGGAACAATGTGTGAATCCCGTTTGAAATCTTACGTGTTTTCCGAAATGCATAAAGGAAGAACTAATGGACCAAGATTACAAGCATTACTCATCAATGTCAGAATAACCAAGTATCTGAAGTAAATTGAAGAGTATATTGAAGTATATACTTGGAGTATATTGAAGAATTAAATTTAAACATCCCTCCGATACTGCACTTGGACCATTCCCTTGATGTTCCACCACGGAAAATTACAGTACCTAAAATCAACTTTGAACTGAACATTAGTGTCAAAGACCAAATCAACAGATCCCAGTACCATCAACTATTTCTTGAAATTACTATCAGATATCCAAGACACACTACAATTTACGCTGATGGATCTAAATGCGAAGACAGAAACGGATGTGCTGTAGTATATCCTGAACGTACCATGTTTTTCCGATTGCCTGATTTCTACACTATCTTTTCAAGCGAACTCTTTGCCATCAAACAAGCAATGTTGCAAATGTCAGACGTAAACACTGGCAACAACTCATTTATAATTTGCTCGGACTGTAAAAGTGCATTAACCGCCATAGGCAGTCCATCATTGACACGTGTTATTGTAAATGAAATTAAGTTAATCTCAATAAAATCGAGGAGGATAAAGAAGTCATTTTTATGTGAGTGCCTTCGCAGAGGGGTATCCAAGGCAACGAAATTGCTGATCTGACTGCTAAAGAAGCTACTAATCTACTCAAAATAGTACTGACTTTTTTTGTAATTTACGTCCTTCAACGTCGTCATGTCGGACTGTGACTGAAATGGTTGAAATTATGTTCAAATGAGCCCAGGGTCCATAGAGCTTAGAGTACCTGACATTCGTCTTTGAGGATAAGGGAAAGCCCAGGATAAAAACCTTATCCAGGTAACTCACCCTGACCGAGATTCCAACTCGGAACCTCTTGAACGTGAGGCAGACATGCCACCATCTACGCTACCGAGGCGGGCAAAAAACAAATAATAGTGAAATAGCTACACCACATACTGACTTTATTTCTTTTGTCAAAAGTAAATTAACCCAAAATGGAAGATAAATTGGCTCAAAACCCGCAACAGTAAGCTTCATGAAATACCGTCAGCAAGACAAACTGCGTCTACATTCTTGGCAGTCAAAATCAAATCGTAATGACAAGAGTAAGAATGGGACACACCAAACTAACTCGCAGCTATTTTCTCGAGAACACACAACCTCCTACCTGTACTGCGTGCAGGTGTGTACTAACTGTGAAGCACGTTGCCATCGATTGCCTCCTTTACAACCAACAGCGTCAGTACCATAGCATTCCCAAGATCAAAGATGTCCTCTCGTCGCCATCATCTATTAAAACATCATTAAGTTCTTAAAAGACACTGGATTATTTTGAAAGTTATGACTGCTGAAATCTTAGTATTTTGTGTCTTTACAATCTTCACTGTTGTTCAATAATAATACATGTAAATGTAATGTAATAATGTAAAAGTTAATAATGTAAATGTAATCTGTAACAGGTGAACCAGGAGTCGCGATAAGACCTACATGGTTAAAGCGATTATAAGTAAACTACTTAATAAAAAATAATGTAAATGAATTACATGAAGGTTACCTTTTCTTCATTTTCTATTTGCTGGAGTTGTGTGTTTAACCTAAAGCTTTTTGTTTTTACTTTTGGTATTGTTAGATGGGGTAGTGACAAATAATGCTATCTGCTGGTCATACGTGGAACAAGTTACTTCATTGGTTCTCTCACTGGCGCAACAGGATCCTGGAGAGCGCTACGTGCTTAGAGGCTGCTTCTAAGCACATAAAATAACACACCAGATGGCTTATATATAACTCCAACCTCATCTTCTGTTGTATATTATCCTTCCTTACCCGCTTGGCTCTCACCAAGGCGGCCCGGGTTCGATCCCAGGCGACCGCAAAGTGAGATTTGTGATGGACAACACGGCGCTTGGGCGGGTTTTCTCCGGGATCTCCGTTTTCCCCCGCCATCTCATTCCAGCGATGCTCCATCTTCGTCTCATGTATCATCAGTGTCATCGATTGCGGTGCCGTATGTAGTAAAAGCGGGCGTTAAACACTACACATTTCATTTCCTTCCTTACAAAACACTCCACTGCCAGTAGAGGGCCTAGCCCTGATCTGGCCTGAGACCGAGGGGCTGACATTCGGATCTTCAATGTCCAGTCGCGATGGTGAAAATACGGTCGCTTATGCACTCCTGGGCGGTTTTCTGGTTCTCTAAGTTTGGCTACACTGCTATTGGATTCGGAGAGCGGGAAGTGAGCACAACAGCTTCCTGCCGATAATGATGAGGTACAAATGGAAGTGGTACATTCCACTGGTAATGTTTGTGTTAGTCCAAGTTTTATTTTATGTTTTGCTAAGTATGTTGCTGTGGAGCAGATATTATGGAATCACTCTGCAGAGAACATGAATATCAGTACTTCAGTATCCCCGTACTACCTTTCAAGTTTCCCAGTGTGTGTGAAAGTGAGTTGTGACCATGAGTACTTAAGTGGCTGGATTCAAAAAATGTACTGGAGATGAAGGTGAAGAATCAAAGAATACTAAGAAGTTTTGTGATAGCTCAAGTAAAAACGAAACTGGATGGAACTCCGAGAAAAATAGTTGCATTAAAGACGCGAGTATAACGACAGAGCCTGGGTTAAAGGTTACTGAAACGTGTGATGCTGATTCAAGGGCGAATCTGGATTATGGTTCTACACATTCTACCATAGACCGTGAAATTCAAGGACCTAGCTAGCAAAACCAAAATTTTCCAGACTGTGGGAACGAGTCTCAGTACTGTTATCTTTTGTCGGAGAACAAGTGGTTATTTGCAGTAAAAAGCGTTTCTGAAAGGACAGGACTTAGGCTAATGCAAGTATGGGGGAATGCAAGGTCCATTTCAGCGGAAATAATATTAATCAACTACAAGCAAGCCTTCGGGAGAAAAATTATTGAGCACAACAATTCAGAATTTCACAAAAAAGCTATGCTACTAAAATCAGAATCTAGTAAAAAGATATTTGAAAGTTGCTTGCGCACTATGATTGTCAAACACCTAGAAACCACTGTTCGAGATTTTCGAACAGCATACTCAGTTGCGAACATAAGTAGACCCTTAGTAGACCTACAGGCTTATGTTGAACTTCAACAATTAAAAATTTTATTATTATTATTATTATTATTATTATTATTATTATTATTATTATTATTATTATTATTATTATTATTATTATTATTATTATTATTATTATTATTATTATTATTATTATTATTATTATTATTATTATTATTATTATTATTATTATTATTATTATTATTATTATTATTATTATTATTATTATTATTATTATTATTTTGTAATTTACCTCCTTCAACGTTAAGTGAATGGAATGGATGAATGATGCTCAAATGAGCCCAGAGTCCATAGAGCTTACAGTTACCCGACATTTGTCTTTCAGGATAAGGGACAATCCTGGAAAAAACCTTATCCAGGTAACTCACCCTGACCGAGACTCGAACTCGGGACCTCTTGAAAGTGAGGCAGACGCGCTACCATCCACGCTACCGAGGTGGGCATTAAATGGTTTAGATATGGGAGGAGTTCTTCACATTAAATTTTAGTTGTGCCAATATTATTGAACACGTTTCACAGGAAATTAGAAGTACATCTGTTTTAGTATTATGTTTGGGATGTGCTCTTTCAGATGATTTTGAGGTTGTTTCCTTTTTCTGGGACTTGATAGAAGTTGAATCAAGTACAGCATAATATGTTATTAATCGAGAGATACTGAAGAATCTTTCTTCATATGGGATGAATGAAAAATTTCTGGCAGAACATTTAGTTGGTCTAGCATGTGATGGGACCTCTGTAATATTAGGTAGAAAAGATGGAGTTGGAGCACAGTATTTATATTTCCAGATGTAGTAATCTGGCACTGTTTAAACCATCACTTGGAATTGGCCGTTTCTCATACAGGAAATGAAGTTACACGTGATACGCATTTCCATTCTTTCTTTGACAAATTTTCTTCTTTATACAGCACGTCTCCCAAAAATCAAAGGGAACCCAACATTTTTGCTGCTTCAATAGTAGAAAGAGTTAAGAAGATTGGGAAAATAGTTACAATAAGATGGGTAGTATAAAGCCAGAGAGTTGTAAAAGCTGTCTGGCTGTCTGGGAAAACTACAGTGCACTAGTCGAACATATTAGTGAGGCCAAAAATGACCACTAGAGAGACTCCAAATAAAGGGCAAAATTCCAAGATCTAGAAAATATGTTAACAACAAGTGCAGAATTTCTAGAAAATATTGCACAGATGTAGATGCTCTTGTTGAGCTACCTGATTTGTCATTAGAGTTGCAGAAAAGAGAGACAAGTCTGACAGAGGCTCAAAATGCAATCAAGCGCACTATAAAAGAGTTTGAATCTATGTGTATATCAGCTTCCGGAGAATACTACAGAATAGTTCTTAAAGCAGCAGAAGAAAAAAAAAGTTTAGAAACATAGGATTACATGATTCTAAAAAGGATGTAAAAATTGACAGAAAGCAGTTTTTGAGAAGTCTTGTGAATAATTTAAATAAATGGCTTATAGAAAATGTGTCCACATCATATGATCTTTGTTCCAGCAGAGACATGAGAGAACGACAAAAGTTATCAGTGATTCAAAGGTACTATTGGCCATCCACTTCTACTTTGGATATCTGCTATGGTGATGAGAGTGTTGACAACCTTTGTGACTTTTTCCACATGTTAGACAAGAGGAGGTACATTAATGTTTTTAGAAAGTGTGTCGAGACTAAGGAAATTCCAGTGGAGCTGATACCTTTAATCAAGTCTGTACAGACCATTCCCATCTCTACAGTAGAAACTGAAAGAGCTCTCAGTACCATGAATGAAATCCACACTAAAAAGAGAAATAGGCTGCTGGTTGCAAGATCAAATGAACTTATTTTTATAGGCAGCGTTGGACCTCCTGTGCATATATTTAATCCACAACCGTATGCCAAGTCATGGCTACTCAGTCATGGTCATGGTCATGGTTATGTGCGGCAGTATATGATGACGATAATGACGGAGGTGCTAATGCGGAACTCCATAATAGGCAGAAGCATAACTGCCATCCCAAACTCCATCCTCAAATCTCTCCTTATAACTCCTTGTTATTGTTAATAAAATCAATATAAAAATTCATGGCTACGAAAGGGGCTATGTTCAGCTGATGACACAGGTTGTCGGAAACACAAGGCCGCTGATTTTGACAGCCAGTACGAGTCCATTTGGAAATTGCTGAATTAGTTAGGTGAGTTCCTGCAAATGTTTTGTTCCAGCTAAATCACTGTTGAAAGCACTGTACAATTAAGGTCATAGCAAAATGTGCGACCTTGGAACTGTCCGAGTCATTATTGACTTTTTCACAAGTAACTGCCCCTTGCCCCATTAACTGAAAGCGAGGATAGGATCACTGATAAAGAGCAAGGAGCATTGTTTTTGTTTTCGGGACCTATGTGTCCCAATAACAATTTATAAGGTTCGCACAACCAGTGTTTCCTGCGCTGCCTAGTCACAAAAAAATGTAATATTTAATTCTGCATAAAACTATATTTAAGTTAATTTCGAAGCTGCGATATAAATGCATGTGTAAGGCAATATAAAATATATGCCAAGAGAATAACAGACTTTATTAAACTACGTTCCAGTAATATGCAGCAAAAATTACATGACAGATTCTTTATCATGAATTTGTATTTTGTCATATACAATCAGTTATCTTTGGGAGTATACAGACCAATGCTTCGTTACTTGTTACCATATTGGTACACCAGTGGATAACTTCAAAGGTGTAATTGACGTGGCGTTCAACACTGATGTTATAAAATGTGCAAATGTGACGTGCGATCAATTTAATTTTCCTCATAGTGTGTTTTGCAGTCATTCTCATTGCTGTGAGAATTTTATTGAAAGTCCCCATTTACATTTATAGTCAAAATATCGACATTGCGCATGGCGTCTACAATGACATCTCCAGTGATATATAGAGAATGATTTCAGAGTTTTGCAGAAAAATGACACCCAGCAGCGTTGTAAGTTTGTTCGAGTGTAAGTACTTTTCTTGGAAGCTGGATGTTCATGCCGCAATATCTGCAAATGTTAATCTTATTGCAATAATAGCATAGACGGGAAACATACACCTTAAATAGAACGATTCGATTTCAATTACATTTAATATAACGTTTTCGGAATTTAATTTATAAAAGGCTTTTAAATATAATGTACCACGATCAGCGATATGACGCATTGCTCTATCGGAAGCTCTGACTCTACTCACTTATCTGTAACATGATTCACTTATTTATATGGTAATCGTAACTTATATGTAGATAAGAGACAGCATAAAAACGTACCAATTGTTTTTCCACACCTGCTCGGTGTAACCTCAACAGGAAAGGTAGGGAAGTTTGATCCAAACATTGGAATAAAAATTAGTTAATTAATGCTGTTTCACCTAATAATGGTTAATTTGAATCCGAAGCTTAAAGTTCTTGCGAGATTGCAAATCGATACTGGTGTATATTGTATCAAAATATATTTAACAACGTTTTTTGCACCAGTTGCTGTCCGACGGCGGAACAGGTAACATAGCTCCACCGTCACGTATATTTTTATCTTTTCGGAACATCAAATTTCTTCTTCCACTTCTCTGCAAGAATCTCTGCAGACTCTTCACCGTGAACCAGCTAAAACCTCTCTCCGTCCTACAACTTCTGCTACGAGTGAGAATGATGAACGTACTTCTAAGCGGCAGCGGACTACAGGAGAATCCGTTGCTCCATTAGACCCTGACATGGACTGACTTAGACTCAGGCGATTGTTTACCACCTCGGAACTTGCCAGAAGACACCTCGGACAATGGCCCTCTTCAGTCTTCGACGATACTCGCCTCAGTAGCGTGCTGGTAGAGTGTCTGCCTCACATTCAAGAGGTCCCTAGTTCGTATCTCGGTCAAGCTGAGTTACCTGGATAAGGTTTTTTCCGGGGTTTTACCTTATCCTGGAAGACGAATGTCAGGAGCTCTATGGACCCTGGGCTCATTTGAGCATCATTTCGCCCATTTCATTCATCGTCCGGTATGACTTAACATTGGAGGACGTAAAATTACCAAAAAAGAAGTCTTCGTCGATGGGTCCATCTACACTTTCTACTGCTTCCCCGTCGCGTTCTACTACATCAACTTCTGCCTCTGGCGTTTCTACACCCATAGTCATTCAAATCGCTATAACAGCTCAGATCCCGGACCTTTCTATTTGTTTATTGAGCGTATGGATAAGAATGTGGGTAAGCTACACCCCATAAATGTGAGTAAACTTCTCTTTCGTCACAACCCTACAATCCGACGTGCTATTGTGCACATTGTCTCATTGGGCGAAAATCGATCGAAAATTGAGGCTGCATCGGCGGAGCCCACTAACACTATTCTAGAGTCACTAGCATTTTCTGGGACAGCTCGGGAAGTTTATATTCCTAATTTCCTGGTGCATAAACAGGGTGTTATTCGCAATGCGGATACCAGTGCATCGGAAGAAGAAATTACTGAGTTTCTGTAGAGTGTTACCCGGTTCTTTCTGTGCAGCGATTTTCTCGACCCAGTTCTAGCGGTCATGAAGTACGGTTACCCATTCCTGTGTATAAGATTATGTTGTGCTCTCAAGTGTTGCCTACTTATGTCATTTTTGGCACTCGCTGTCCGATGAAACCTCGTGATCCTCCAGTCTACATTTATTCAAAATGTTTGCGCTTCGGCCATTGCTTTCATCAATGTCGGAGTACTGCTAGATGCGGTAAATTCGCTGGACCCCATCTCTTGGAAGACTGCAGCTCTACTTCTGGTTCTTGCTGCCCTCGCTGTCAGGCTGTGCATCTTGCACCAGACAGAAAATGCCCAGAATTTCTTCAATACCGGGAGACACGTGTGGCGGCGTCTCGAGTAGATGCTCCTTGCTCGCCTCCCGTCCGAACTACTCTCAGGCAGTTGACGGAACCCTTTCGATGACAGATCCACGGACTTTCCCTCCCCTTCCTGGAGGAAGACCTCTTTTAGAAAGTCAGCTAGTACTCTTCCGCAGCCCTCATGCGCTCCACGACCAGCCCCTTCACATGGAGTCCCACCGGCCGTTACCCTGGCTGCACCGGCTTCCCCTGCTATTTCGGTTCCTCGTTGGTCGCCACGACCTCCTCTTGACCGAGTTCCTTATTTTCCTCCAATTCAGTCTACTGTGTATGTTCCACAACGAGTACCTGTATCTCCAATTACTCATAATCGTTATCCGCCATCAAGGGCGCGTCCTTCATCGCCATCTGTTCCCACTAGTATGCAGCTTGTAGACCAATTCCTACAACTTATAGTACCTGTATTGTCTGCTTCTTTTCCTTCCTCTACGACTCCTGTTCAACTTGAACTTCTCAGCAACTTCCTCACCAGGTTATTACAAAACTCATAGCCCAGCGATGACAACCCAAATTACATCATGGCTTCAACTTTGCTGCAGTGGAATTGTTCTCTACGTGCTAATTACGACTCTTTTGCGAAGGAACTTTTTGCACGCCACGTCTCAATCCTCCTGCTGTCTAGAACTTGGTTGACTCCGGATCCATCTCTTCGCATACTTTCTTTTTGTTTCAATTTCAAGGATAGGAGGGACGGATGGGGAAGAGTTGCTATTCTGGTGCACTCTAATATTCCACACTACACCATTGATATAGACCACAGCCAAATACATTCTTTTGAAGTCGTGGCTGTGAGGGGTTTGCTTTGCCAACGGGAGGCCACAGTTGTTTCTTTATACTGTTCTCCTAGAGCTATCATCACCGGTTGAGAATGGTATCATTTCCTGCGCCAGATACCAACCCTTTTTTACTCGGCGGTGATTTTAATGCTCATAGTACCAAATGGGGATGTGACCTAACTGATGCTGCTGGCAGAACCCTCTTGGACTTCATCAAGGACTCTGGATTGTCTCCTCCTCAACTATGGTTCTTCCACCCTGCTCACTCGGCCCGGACACAGACCGTCAGCGATCGATTTGACGCTCTGCTCCCCGTCCCTCTCTTCTGAACCCAAATGGAGAGTTCTTCCCTTCACAATGGGCTCCGATCATTTTCCGCTGGAGATTCCGACTATTCTTCGCAAGATTCTGCTGCCTATCGGCCTTCAACCAGATGGAATTTATGGCGTGTCAATTGGGTCAAGTATGGACGCATTCTTGGTGCCACCATTTCTGAGATTCCCACTGATCGTCCTCCGTTGGAGCGCTACGACATCTTCCTGCTGTGTATCAATAGTGCGGCCTTGCTTTCGATCTCACAGAAACAGCCAGTGATTCCGTCCCGTGGTGTACCAGCTCCTTGGTGTAATGCCGAATGCAGTCGTTTTGTTGCGAGGAGGAAATTGGCTCTTTGTAACTACCAGCGCCACGCTACATAGGGAAGTTTTCTGGCCGATAAACGGGCCGCAGCCGAGGCCTACCTTTTTTACGGCAGTGCAAAAAGGAATGCTGGAAGATCTTTTGTACCAAACTCTCTAACAGTACCTCACTTTCTCAGATTTGGGGTTTTATTAACAAATTGAGGAAGAAGCTAGCTCCTACCTGCACCCTGAGTGACTGGATCGCTGAATTTGCAGATCATATTGCTCTACCATCCTTGGGATCACCACCAGCACCTACTGGTATCTCTTCTTCCGAGGACTCGCATCATTCTCCATTTTCTATGTCTGAACTTACTAGTGTGTTGAAATTTACCTCGAATTCAGCTCTGGGTTATGACCACATATCCCAACGATGCTCGCCTACCTTGCTGATCTTGTGAAGATGATACCTTTGGGACTGTCCAACGACCTTTGGACCTCCGGTGTTTTCCCTGAGAGTTGGACTGCACAGATCATTGTACCTATCTTGAAGCCGGGGAATGACCATGATTTTGGTATCTTATCGCCCGATCGCTTTGTCTTCCTGTATGGCCAAGACTTTTGAACACTTGCTTAAACGTGGAATCACGGAGCTTATTACCCATGTCCCAATATGGTTTCCGCAAAAACCCGGAGTACTTTGGATAGTGTCAGCATCCTGACTACCGACGTCGAGCGTAACTAATTGGAACATGGACATCTGAGGACGATCTTTTTGGACATTTCCGATGCTTACGATAGTGTTTAACTGCCAGTTTTGCTTGGTTATTACCCATGTCCCAATATGGTTTCCGCAAAAACTCGGAATACTTTGGATAATCTCAGCATCCTGACTACCGACATCGAGCGTAACTATTTGGAACATGGATATCTGAGGGCGATCTTTTTGGACATTTCCGGCGCCTACGATACTGTTTTACTGCCAGTTTTGCTTGGGAAGCTGCAGGCACTTGGTCTTCCTCCGCGGTACTCCTCTGGCATTTATTATCTTCTCCGACATCGCATCATCTATATGCGTTCTCCTGATAATTCTTCTTTGGCCCTAGAGTAGTTGTTTGAGGATAGCCCCAGGGAGCGATTTTGAGTCATCTTCTTTATGCTGTTTACACGGGGAATTTGGACTCTATATTTAGTCCTCACATTCGAGTTTTCCAGTATGCTGATAATGTCTGACTGTACGCTCGGTCCTATAGTTTTTGGATCACTCATCTTTGGCTTAGTAATGGAGCTACCGATTTATCAACTTGGGCCTCTGCACACGGGTTACATCTTTGACCTACCAAGTCTACAGTCGTCGTGTTTACCGGGAAACGAGGGACATTTCCTGTTGGCGTTATCCGCCTGGGGCCTTTTACTTTAACCCTTGCATCTTCCGCAAAACTTTTGGGTATGCATTTGGATAATCGCCTTTCCTGGAGTCGTCAAATCCAGCATCTCCTTCCCAAGATTGGTCCAACTTTTAATGTTCTACGCAGCATCGCTCATTCCTGCTGGAGCGGAGACGCTTCCGTATTACTTCTGTTATATCGCTCCCTAATTAGGCCGGTGTTGGACTATGCTGTGTCTATTTTGGCTCTGCTTCCAAATCGGTCTTGCACATGTTGGATATCGCTCAGTACCGTGCTCTCCGATTTTGTCTGGGTGCTATGCTTTCTACACCAACGAATGCACTTTTGGTTGAGGCCTCAGAACCACCATTGGTGATACGTCGACACCTCTTAGCCCAGCGCTTTTTGTTGCGCGTTTTCTCCTTGGGTGCCCACCCAGTATTGCGGACGTTGCACTATCTCATAGACAATTATCTCGACGTGGATTTCCGTGCTGTTCGACGATTACCCTTACTCTTGCGGAGGTTTTCGGGATTTATACAAAGTTTTCCCCCCAATTTTGAAATGTCCCTCTCTTCCTAGGTTTTAATATCTATTTGACCTGCACATCCTGAATATTTCGGTGCATTATCTTCCTGATTACATCATTTGGAACCCTGACGTGAACGTCGTCTTTTCTCATTTCTTGCATGTCACATGGCCGTATTTCACCACGATCTACACCGACGATTCTAAATCTGCTTATGGAGTAGGTTGTGCATACGTCTGTCCTACTAATGACTTGGCCTATTACCGCCTACTTATGGTGGCTTCCAACTACATTGCGGAGGTTCTGGTCAATCGTGACGCTTTGCAATATGGGATTTCTCGGTGCTTCACCAAAATACTGGTCTTAACCGATGCGTAGAGTGTGCTGCAGAGACTCTCACATCCTCTTAGACGAGAGATATGAACTGTTATCTTTACGAAATCCTGACCTTGGTGAACAAAACCACCATTGCCGGGCAGCAAATTCACTTCCTGTGGGTAAGAGAGTATGTCGGAATTCGCTACAATGAAGTCGCTGACCGCCTGGCAAAAGAGGTACCCGCCCAAGGTACCCTTCAAGACATCCAATTGCCCTACAAGAACTTCCCGGTTCTTCTGCGTGAAGCTTACCGCCGATGGAATGATCTCTAGCTTCGTTCCCAGCCCATCAAATGTAAACACTACGCCGCCGTTCAGACGTGTCTTTCCACGACTTGTTGGCTCTCTAGCTACAGGATTGCCCATCAATATCTCACCACCGCCATTAGAATGCGACTTGGCCATGGATGTTTCCCTGCGCATCTACGCCGACTCTGTCTCATCGATTCCCCTGTATGTCCTTATGACCCAGGTGAAGCCGCTGGCCTCAATCATCTCCTGTTCAGTTCTTTCCTCCTCCACCGCCTACTTCAATATTCTGTTTCTTTTCCCGCTAGCGTTATCAATCTATTACAGTTATGCCACAAACCCGTATACCACGCTCTTATTCAGTTTCTTCAAGAAAAAGCTGGTCTACAGATCTAGTCTCTCCCATTCCTCTTAATTTTCCTTTCATTATATTTATTATTTTTACCTTCGATGGCCATATGGGTTTTTCCTAAAGGGGAAAAACTTCTTTTTGGTATAGAAAAAAGTAAGTCATTTGGGGAATTAAATGCCGTACAGGCATATTCATGGTAGCTTAGTTGGTTGGAATGACAGCTCAGTAAACCAAAACCCGATTCAAATCTTGTTATGAATTTGACGTTTTGAGTTTGATACTTTGTTTCCAACACCTAAACAAAGTACTGAATAATCCTGTCTCCTTAAAGTCAAATTGTTGCCATATATAATTCCGTTATCATATTTAACTTTTTTGGGCGTGAAAGAAGCATGAACACCTGTAATGAAAATTACAAAAAACAAAATACGCATAACATAGCTGGTACAGATCTCATCGAAGCGAATGGTGCAATCCACGCATTTTGTGACCTTGCTGGCTTCATTTGTATCTGCGAACTAATAAGACATCAATCTGTGTGTTGCTTACAGCACTTTTCACTGTGGTACGGTCTGCGGATCTGTTTTTTATGGAATCGAACACGCCTTTTATTAAGACTCTGCATTTCATTATTCTATTTTAATTTTGAGTAAGATGCATTTTTCATGTTTGGCTATCTCATTACTTTGTTTTACATAAGACTGGCGACATATTCAAACGGAAACAAGAAAACGTATAGTGATAGAAGCTCCGAATCTGTAAACAGAGAAACCGGGTGGATACATAGGCTGGAATGGGACTACCAATGCATTTCAGAGCATAAAAGTTCAAGTTATAAAACGCAAATAGCAATAATAAATTATAGTATATTACATTCTAGTGTAAGTGAATCTGAATTGCAAAATACGATTTATTTAATCTCTCCTTGTTCTTGTTTTTGTTCTCGTTCTTGACCGCGCGTTTTCTTTAAGTATATGTTCTACATGACTTATAAAACACAGCAATAAACTCCTTTATTCTGCATTTTTTAATTAACAAAGGAAATGTTTCCATCACTGCAGATTTTTAAAAAAATAAGGCCTGTAATATGAGACAATAGGAAGTCATTCTAGCATCATTGTGACAGATGAAAACGCCAGTTGCTGCTAAGCATATTTTATTTCTCTCTTAAGGGATACCGAAACGACACCATTAAACATCCAGAACAAATAACACTGGTTCGTAGAAATTAGCGTAGCGCTAATTTGACATAAGTCTCCGTTGCACACACCCAAAACTAACACAACTAGTCTATAGAAATTAAGGTAGCGTTAGTCACTGTAGTACACATCCAGAACGAACTCGAATGGTCCACAGAAATAAACATACTAATGTCACACTTATGTCTCTGTCGCACAGACTCAGGTGAGACCAAACTAGTCCGTAGAAATTAGGTTACCGCTAATGTTACACCTGTCACGTTTGTACCCACAAACACACACACACGCGCACGCGGAGCAAATGCCACTGAATCGTAGAAATTGGCGTAGCACTAATGTGGACACATAAATCGCTGTTGCGCGCCTTCAGTGTAACCAAAAACGGTCCGTAGAAATTAGAGTGACGTTAATGCTACACTTAAGTGTTTTATGCACCCAAGAAAATTAGAACTCGCATCTAACCGTACTCGGGGCTTTCTGTTGAAGGCTTCATAGCATTTGTCTGTAGCTCTGGACGCACTCACTTAAGTGACTGACTGGCTGACACACTGACTTCTCGCTTCTTATTAGGGCCCGCCGAGCGGATCACACTATAAAGTCAACCTTCAGGACACATTCACTCCCGGCTGGCACGCGCGGCCGCCGTGACTTTGGCATAGATTTGGTGATTAGAAGAGGGTTTGGTAAGGTTATTTTTAGATAGGATAGTTGATAATAGTTGATAAGAAGCCAGAATAGATGAAAAGAAATGGGTTAGTTTATGGTTGCATACAATCCACAGGGAAAGTTCTTACGTCATATATATATAATCACATCATATACTTCGAACAGCATAACCATTATAACGATTATCAGGACTATTCTGTGACTTCTGGCTAAGAATACTGCTAACAATAGTTGTTACGGCTAACAACTGAGCGCTAACAAGTATGGCGGGTTTTCATATCCTCTAACCATACTTGTGATGGCGAAGGATCTTCTCAACCATGTTGTTAAGCACCTGGAGCGACTCATCGCAAATGCATACGCTTTGCAGGCGTGTTTTGTTTTCCCACCGCTCTCGGCGCGCCAGTTCAAATAATGCAATTGTGATCACTTCAAGACGTCCATTCTGTACAGACCAAGTTGGAACGCAAGTAGGCTACAAAGTCTTCAGAACAGCAATGCAAAATATATATTGATTATTGCATAGGTAATTCCATTATTAACTCGACATAATGATTTATAAATATATGTAAATATACTGTCTTTTAGGATAGTACATAATTTTTAGTAAATATCGTCCTATACCAACTAAGCATTTTCAACTTCTATTTGTTTGGTGTATCTATGATTTATTGCAAGCAATACAACAAATAACTTCTTTGTACTTCTTGAAGTACTAATAACATAATTAAAATTGGATTTCGTATTTTCATTGTAATAATCTCCAACCAGTACTGGAATGAAGTATAAGCTCTAGTGCACCCTAAGCACGAACTTTCTAATTTTATACCTTCTACTTAGCTGAAAAAAATACCCTATTACAAACATTTCGACAATTGTGTGCCATATAAAAGATGCATTTCTCGTTAGGAATTAGCGAAATTCGTCAGAGATTAGGTTAGGAAATTCTTCCGCTCAAGCACACAGTGTTAGAATGTTAGATTCACACTTAGCACATACATATATTGTTTCACTTTACTAGATTTAATGTTTAAGGATACCTATGACTGAAAATTTGAAATCCTGAATGAATAACTCTGGCTTTTTAAGATTTATACCCCACAGGTAACTTAGCGCAAAAATTATACAGTCCAAATTTTGTACATATAACCTTTATAATTTGGTAAATATGGTCAAATTTATTTATTTTTGGTTACGTCACCTAAAAAGTCCCTTGCGACAACATAACTTAAATTTTTGTCTAATATTTTAACTACAGGTTCCCAATACATCCATTTTTTATAATTTACCATAGATATCTCTGTGTGTCAGTAGCTTTAGGTTCCAGAAATTTTTAAAGCTATGAATATGGCTTTTTTCCCAAAAATTTTATATTTTTGTGCTTTGAAGTGAAGAAAGTGTACTTAAAACGCATCTCACATTAAAATCTGGGACAATTTCTATACACCGTATATCTATGCACCTGTGTAGCAAGTTTCATTAGTCTAACACTAAAACTGCGACGCAAGGAGCATTTTAAATGATGAAAACTGCTGAAAATTTCAATAGAGAGAAAACCAGGATAAAGAATTAGAATTCATATCTTATACTAGTATTCACGTAACTTTCAATCTAGATTAGAGCATTTAAAAATGGCTTGCGGATGCTATCTAAGCATTCTATGGAATCAGGAAGGCCTAGACTATTTTATAGACTAAAAAGGGGAAAAGGTGATTTTTTGAAAATGTTCGTGAAATTTCAGTCATACATATCCTTAAGCAATTGTCGCACAGTAATGCAAACCTGAAGTAACAGCTAAATATTTGAAATTCTTTGCATTTAATAACACTGTCTTGCGACACTTTCCCGGTTTTGACGAAATATGAATGAACCACAACCATAGTATACTTTCAAAAAGGTAGTTAATAAGTTTCTTATAAACTATTTGCGATACGAAAACATTATGAGAAGTATACTACAAAAGCTATTATGAGCTTCAGGGCGAAATATGAGTTTACAGCTTTACTACTTGTATTCTCAGCTCAACTACTTTATTGATAATTTTGGATCCTTCAGAAATGAACAAGGTGCATAATTTCATCAAGAAATCAAGGAGATGGGCAGGAGATATCAGGGTCGATCGAACAATGCGGACTACTGTTGGTACTTCAAAACAGAACTTCCTTAATCATGACTTAAACGTAAATCAGCGCTACAGACTTTCCGGCCAAAGGAAATACAACTCCACACCTTATTTTACAGATATACAGGTATCTCTATATATCTATTAATCAGAAAGTTTTCTTTTTGTATTCATTTTGTAACGCCGATCTTAACATAAAACCACCACTTTCAAATTATTAATTGTGATTTGTGAGAAAAGCTTACGCGATGGAGAAAAATTGACAGTATGATTCAATTTAGCACACTGGAGTTAGGTTGACATCAGCTTTCGGACCGGAAACCGGCAAATAAAGGTTATCTTTTACAGGAAAGTATAATTTCTTATAATAATTTGTAATCAATACTTAAATGAAATACAGGTTCTGGTGATTTCCTAATATACATGTTCTATCTTCTAGCACTTAATTTCAAAGAAACTGCTTTAATTTTGGATATTTGTTTGCTTTCACGTCAGCTGCTAAAGGAATGTGGAAGTTATAGTTTTAAGGACTTTCTAACCCAATTCAGCATTTCAAAGGTTACACGGCAGAAAATTAAATGAAAATGCTTAATTACAAGATAATTCTGGCGGAGAAATGAATCTCAGAAGAAAAATTCTTCGATATGTTCTTTACCACCGCGTAAATGATAAGAGGTCAAAATGTAGGTTAGGAAACTCTTTACATATTTCTCGTGTAAGCATACACTTTTCATTAATTTCACACACAAATTTATGGTTTCACTTTACGATGTACGAATAGCATAAAGTTTCCTCTCTCCTGTGGTGTTCTTCATCCCTTTGTGCTTCTAAATCAATTTCCAGTAAGGAAAAAGTGTTATTGCTGGCACTAACAACACGGTCTCGGCTGTTGTTGTCCTTAATTATAACTTTCTTCCTCTCAACAAGATGTTGTTATGGTTACCATGTAACAGAACAACAAATGGCGCGTAGCTAGTGGTTAGTGGCTTTAACAAGTGGTTTAGCCTCAGCCAGATGTTACAGAATGGCCCTGTATGTTTCAAATTGAAAGAGTTGTGGATAGCCGTGAATCAGATGCGTTAGAGCGCTCAGCTTTTCCACCTCGTAATTCCCACTCTTTTCATATTTCCCTCTCTCTCTCTCTCTCTCTCTCTCTCTCGCACACAAGCGAGTCTCGCGCTAAACGTAAGGAAACCCAAACGCAATTTTCCAAACTTTTATAATAATGCAGTAGTGGAAGTGAGAATTGCAACATGGATATTCGCATATTAGCATATGTTTTAAATGCTGTAATTGTAATTATAGTTGATGAATTAACGTCAGCCAGTTTAAATGTACTATTTCTGTTTGCAACAAAATTTAAGTCCACATTAACTCAATTGGATTATACCGGCAGGGGGAAGGGGGATTACCTTGTGTCTCATTTCAATTGCACGTTAATCCAGATGCTATACTTTTTTGGTTTTTAAACGGAAAAACAACTGGATAATATTGCTTTGAATTCTTTAGAGTAAATAGAGATTACGAACCAATTACGAATCGATTGCGTTGAGGCACTGCAGAAAGCGGTATGAAAACAAGTTTATAAAGTACAGCAAGAGCGGCATAATAGCAAAACAACTCATCTATTAAAGGGTTAAATAAACTATGAATAAGGAAAAAAAGGGTAGAAAAGGTAAATAAGCAAAAAACTGAAAACCTATAATTATGAATCCAGCGTCTTGACCGCAAACCTAGGATATACTAATTTGTATGTGAGTATCGCCTGATACTCTACTTATTAAAGCTTAAAGTATGTTTTGATAACATATCCACATACAAGTGTAGTAATACAAAAACTATTTAAAACTTTATTGTTTTACTGCAGTATACATGAAGTAGATTTTATACCACACTTGGATAATCTGTTCTCATTTGTCTCAATTGTTTTGCTCCTAAAAGTTATCGATTTGCATTTTGTGACGTATTCAGGCATTTAATAACTGTTCTCCACTGTACAGTGGAAATGCAACATTTGTAATACTTCATACACCATTCTGGTATGAAATTAATTTTCCTGTACTGAAGGAACGATTTCAGCATTAGATACTTTAAAGGGACCAGCTTGTAATAATCTTAAGTTCTTATCACATACTGTTTCCATTATGTTAACTAATTCCCAAACTGTGGAAACGTAGAGTCAGACTGAAAAATTCAATGCCATAGTCGGGAATTGAACCACGAATCTTCTGGTTTCCGTCTAGCCGCACTACCATTGTGCTACTATGGCCAACGTGCCGATATGACATTAAATTCTCCAACTGACTCGTATTTTTCCGGTAAACCACTTAGGAGTTCTCATACACACATGAGACAACTACCTTAATGGCGACTTACTATGCTGTAAGTACTTTAAGGCCCGGGCTTTATAGTTAACCACTATTAGGTCAATTAACGGAAATTAACTGTTCTTTCACACTGGCCGTGTGTAGGCTAAATTGTGGAAACGTAGAGTCAGACTGAAAAATTCAATGCCATAGCCGGGATTTGAACCATGGAACCTCGTATTTTCCCTGGTAAACCCGGTAAAAAGTGGTTAACTATAAAGCCCGGGCCTTAAAGTACTTACATGTAGTAAGTCGCCATTAAGGTAGTTGTCTCATGTGTTTATGAGAACTCCTAAGTGGTTTACCGGGAAAATACGAGTCAGTTGGAGAATTTAATGTCATATCGGCACGTTGGCCATAGTAGCACAATGGTAGTACGGCTGGACGGAAACCACAAGATCCGTGGTTCAAATCCCGGCTATGGCATTGAATTTTTCAGTCTGACTCTACGTTTCCACAATTTAGCCTACACACGGCCAGTGTAAAAGAACAATTAATTTCCATGAATTCCCAAACTATTTGACAAATGCATGTAATAGCCAACGAGAAACTTTTGTTTAACTCCGATATATAAAGCCCTCTTTGAACTCATTTTTGTTACATATTTGCAGCAAAACTTCCAGAGATTTCACTTAAAAACGTTATCGGGTAGTTCTTAATTTGAGTAAGTTTTGCTGTAAAATCATCAATAATTTATTCAATATTTTTATTATGAAAGTATTATATTAGCAGCCACACACACTTTCTTAAAAATTCCACCGAGTAAGTTTATCTACCAGGTTTAGGATACCCGGTGTAAAATCCAACTCAATGGTTCAAATATGCACTGCAAGGAGTATTTTAAACGTTCATACGACTTGGGAAAATGTACTACCACAAGCCCATTTTTCATACTTGATATACCATTGTTCACCTCTAATATGGCCATTTGGATGATAACGGTACAAATATATACATATAACAACTAGCTGAAAATAACTTATTTTTATTATAAGCACAAATGGATTAAATTCCAAAGATTTTGAAATTTTAATTTCAACAATTTTCAACAGTTTCCGCAGGCTGGTCCCCTCAACCTCATTTTACGTAATAGGAATTCTTTCTGTTTGTGCTAAAAGGAGCAATACAAGTTTTCTGGTTAATTTCCATAGCTACATAAAACTATTTTATGAGGATAATTTTAAATATGTTTTCATAGGTGTGAAATAAGTTAGGACGCGTAAAAGATATATTAAAATGCTTGTAAATAGATAGATTACGTTCATTGGCAAAAATGCAAATAAATACTTGAAGGAGCGATTAATAACTTCAATTTTTTCACTTTTCAGCGATGTATTACCATTATTCATTCACATAGCTACAGTAGAGAGCAAAATAAATTGAAAAGTTACAGTAATGTATAATACTTTAATAAAAACACAAATAAACACCAGTTCTGTTCATAAATTATAAACTATCTAGGTTCTATTTTTATTGAAAATGACAAATGTTACGTCCCTCAAATATGGGATTTTAAGATGTTTCTGCTGTTTCTGTTAATATAGGTTCAGAATCCAGTATTTGTACCAGTTCATCTATGATCTGTCTTTCCAAATCGCTTGTGCTTTGTGCCTCAGGTTGGACTAAAGAGGGAGAACTGTACATCCAATCATCTGAAACGGAACTGATATATTGGGTACTAACTGGCTTTACTCTAGCTCTCCTCTCTGCTGAGGGATCTGAACATTGCAATATGTTAGTACTCGGGTACGTTATATAAGATAAATCAAATTCGTCGAGTATGGAAATGTTTGCTTCATTTGTATTGCTGCAATCGCTCACCATATGAGCACACGTTTCTCCATATGTAGAATTTACTTCGAAGTCTGCCTCACTTATCGGGTTAGCTACTTGTGTTTCCAGTTTTCTGAGCTCTTCAAGTATTTCATAGAATTTTTCCGTGTCATTTACCATTCCCTCTTCACTTGTTTCATTTAAGTAAGAAGTTTGTCTATTACTTTGCCCGTACACCATCTCTTGGTGTTCTTTGAAAGAATCTTTGGAATCAGCGCTTTGGTTAATTACTCTTATAGAAGATGAAGTTGCTACCTTCATCACGTAATCCAAGAATAGTTTTGTGAATTCTTGTGCTTTAATTTTATTTGTATCATTAGTAGTTCCTGTCCCGTACATTTCAATTGAAATGGAAGCGAGTTTCTCTCTTGGTGCTGCGGTTTCTTGCTCGTGCAGTGTTGATACAGTTAGATGACAATGATCCATCTTTTTACTCATTCCTTCCATTGCATATTTTTCTGTAGATGTGGAAGCTTTTATTATGAGCTCTAGCTCTGAGCTCTGCTTACATTCCTCAGTATTAATGCAAGAACTTACTGTATCTGCAGCCCCCTCAAATTTCAATGGAAACGGTGTACTCTCATCACAAAGTTCACCAAGACTGTTCGCAGGTGACGCAATCATTCTGAGGAGTTCATCGTTGTAGTTGCTTTTCTCTTCTTGGATATCATCGCTTCCACCAGCAGTATTCAGCATAAATTCTTCCACAGAATAAATTGGAATAAGCTGAAAAAAAAACCAAAAGAAAAACAAATGAAATATTACCTTTCATGGAAAACAATTACTAACAACTACAGCACCCTGCGTTTCATGGCTTTGTGGCGAATCAAAGGCTATGTGGCACATAAATGAGAAATTTAGATTTACATGTGGTTAATTCATAAACTAAGACCTCGGGGCTGAAGGTTCAAGTCTACAATCCAAAACCTGTGAATTCAGAAACTGTATGTATTTCTGTATCTCAAAGCTAATTGAGATACTAATGATTTCTTCCCAGGTGAAAAAGAGACTAGCTATATGATCAAAGAGCCTCAAAGCAGATCGACGCCGTTCTTATTTCAATAAAATGTGAACCAACAGGTATTCTCATTTTCAAAACGCAATTATTTAATTGATTATGTTATTGCTTAAAAAGAAATACCTAAGCTCTAACAGAGAAAAATGAAACCTCTTACCAAAAAACTTTGCACTGTCTTATTTCTGTTTTTATTTCGCTCTAAGTTCCAAAAAGCCAAATGTCTACTAATCATGACCGAATGATTATTGAAATTTTGCTACGGTTATCTTGCTGACAGGATAATGTTTACCTTTCAACAATATTTATTTGTGGATGTAATTCTGCAACATGACAGTCCATAAATGACCGGGGCCTACCATTCCTACTGCCAGTCTTACACCCACATGCACGCCATTAGGTGGATAATCAAAAGCTGACACGGTGAGTTAATGTGATATAAATATCATGTGTAACACAGGAAAAGTGTAGATTTTCAGAAGCATTCAATACTCTTACTTAGTACGCATAAATCAGTTTACCTAATAAACATGCTGCAGAAGCCTCTGCTGCAAATACGAGGGTAGTTTGATAAGTCTGGTAAATTTCCGTGAAGGGATGGACATTTTTGTTGCAACTTTTTTAGGTGGTAAGTTTGTTTATTTAAAAGATTGTACAGAAAATTTGAATGTGCTACAGCTCATTGTAGAGGTTGAACTGGTCAGTATGATACCTGCGATTGAAAATGAAAAAAAAAAAACAGAGTTTCGAGCTGTTATTTAACATTTTCATTTGAAGGGCTGGACTGCAGCGCAAGTCAAAACTGAATTGGATGAAGTTCACGCGGACTCTGCACCAACATTGAAGATCACTTAGTTCTGCATCAATGAATTTAAACGTGGTTGTAGAAGCACTGAAGATAAATCTCGCTCTGGTCACCCAATTGAAGTCACCACAGAGGACACCACTGGAAATATCCACGATCAGGTTATGCAAGACTGCCGAATCAAAATTCGTGAGAATGCTGTAGGCATCTCAAATGAGCGAATGCACAATATCCTGCATGAAAAATTTGCAATAAAAAAGCTCTGTGCAAGATGGGTGCCGCGATTGCTCACAGTCGACCAAAATCGCTTCCGGAAGAACACATCTACCAAGAGTCTGGCGATGTTTAATCGCAATCCGCAAGACTTTCTGCGCCGATTTGTGACCCTGGATGAAACTTAGATCCATCATTACATACCAGAGTCAAAACAGCAGTCAAAACAATGGACAAAGGCTGGTCAAAATGCACCAAAGAGGGCAAGGACCGTTTTGTTAGTTGATAAGGTGATAGCCACAATTTTTTGGGGATTCTCCGGAAATAATTCTCATAGACTTCTTGGAGAAAAGCAGAACCATAATTACAGCCTATGCATCATTTTTGGATCGTTTACAACATGAATTGACTGAAAAGAGACCGAGATTGAAACGCAAAAATGAGCTCTCTTACCAGGATAATGTACCATCGCACACATTAGCAATCGCAATTGCGAAAGTGTATGATTTCCGCTTTGAAATGGTTTCCTCATTCACCTGATTTACCAGACTTAGCCCCAAGTAACTTATTCCTGTTCCCAAACTTGGTAAGAAATGTTTATCAAATGAAGAAGTGATAGTCACCGTCAACGATTATTTTGCAGACCTTGAAAGAACCTATTTTTCCGACGGGATGAAAAAGCTGGAATATCGCCGGACCAAGTGTATAGCCATCAATGGAGAGCATGTCGAGAAATAAGGTGAGATGTTCACGAAAAAAAAAACTGGGTTTTTACCAGACTTATTAAACAACCCTCGCAAATTGTGATGATGGTGTTGATTATAGTGATGATGATGCTAATAATAATAATAATAATAATAATTAATAATAATAAATAATAATAATTAATAATAATGATATTAATGATGATAATAATAATAGCAATAATAACAATAATAATAATGATAATGATGATGATAATAGTAATAATAATAATAGTAGTAGTAATAGTAATAATAATAATTAATAATAATAATAAATAATAATTAATAATAATGATATTAATGATAATAATAATAACAATAATAATGATCATGATAACAATAATAATAATGATAATGATAATTATAATGATGATGATAACAATAATAATAATGATAATTATGATGATGATAATAATAATGATAATGATAATAATAATGATAATGATAATGATGATGATGATAATAATAATAATAATAATAATAATAATAATAATAATAATATTAATAATAATAATAATATTAATAATAATAATAATAATAATAATAATAATAATAATAATAATAATAATAATAATAATAATAATAATAATAATAATAATAATAATAATAATAATAATAATAATAATAATAATAATAATAATAATAATAATAATAATAATAATAATAATAATAATAATAATAATAATAATAATAATAATAATAATAATAATAATAATAATAATAATAATAATAATAATAATAATAATAATAATAATAATAATAATAATAATAATAATAATAATAATAATAATAATAATAATAATAATAATAATAATAATAATAATAATAATAATAATAATAATAATAATAATAATAATAATAATAATAATAATAATAATAATAATAATAATAATAATAATAATAATAATAATAATAATAATAATAATAATAATAATAATAATAATAATAATAATAATAATAATAATAATAATAATAATAATAATAATAATAATAATAATAATAATAATAATAATAATAATAATAATAATAATAATAATAATAATAATAATAATAATAATAATAATAATAATAATAATAATAATAATAATAATAATAATAATAATAATAATAATAATAATAATAATAATAATAATAATAATAATAATAATAATAATAATAATAATAATAATAATAATAATAATAATAATAATAATAATAATAATAATAATAATAATAATAATAATAATAATAATAATAATAATAATAATAATAATAATAATAATAATAATAATAATAATAATAATAATAATAATAATAATAATAATAATAATAATAATAATAATAATAATAATAATAATAATAATAATAATAATAATAATAATAATAATAATAATAATAATAATAATAATAATAATAATAATAATAATAATAATAATAATAATAATAATAATAATAATAATAATAATAATAATAATAATGGTGATGGTGGTGATGACGGGACGACGATGATGACGACGATGACGATAGAAAGCAAATAAATGGTCCGGAGACATAAATTGTTCTCATGTTTGCATGTTTTTATGAACAGACTTTGCAATGCGTAGATTGCGTAACATTAGATAATATCATCGTAAACAGATTTTTTTTTTTTTGTTGTAATTTTACGTCCTCCAACATTAAGTCATATCGGACGATGAATGGGATGGGTGAAATGATGCTTAAATAATCCCAGGGTCCATAGAGCTTAAAGTTACCCAACATAAGGGAAAACCCTGGAAAAACCTTATCCAGGTTACTCACCCTTACCGAGATTCGAACTCGGGACCTCTTGAACGTGAGGCAGACACGCTACCACCACGCTGCCGAGGCGGGCCGTAAACAGAATGTAAGAGGTAGTTGTGGGTGAATACGAAAATGTCATACAAATAAATCCTTTTCAATCATTTGTCTATGCAAAAAGTGAGGTTTTTTTCTCGGAAATAAAGAATCTGTAACTAAAGTTGAAGACATTATTTAAAGCATGCAAGCAGCAAATGTTGCATCGTTTGCAGCTCTTCAAAACTATTTCACTGAATATCAGGAACAAATGGTTATATCAAATCGTAGGTAAAACCATAATACAGTTCAGGTATCTGAAATGTTGAATGTAGAGGAGCAACAATTGGAACAGCAGAGAGTTCCTTCCACTCAGCAAGAATTCGGCTTGTGAACAGGAATGTGTTTTGGGATCATCACTTTGCAATAGCAGATTGTCTGAAAGCTGTCGATGGTTACCTAGATATAATGATAGGGACGAATCTTCTTCAGAAGACATTTCTAGTATGACGACCATGAGACATCCATAAAAAGAAATACAGGAAGGCTGTGCACAAGGTGTCAACCCTTCCAAATTCATAAAATCAACCTGCAATTCCAGACAGTGAAGAAACGCAGAATGCCACTGTAATCACTAGCCACCACTATAAACAGCAAACAAAGCAGTCAAAGGGACAAGATAAGAAGCAAACATCTGCTAAGTTTTACGTTGTAATTTACGTCTTCCAACGCTTAGTCATATCGGACGATGAATGGAATGGGTGAAATGATGCTTAAATGAGCCCAGGGTCCATAGAGCTTAGAGTTACTCGTCATTCGTCTTTCACGATAAGGTAAACCCCGGAAAAAACCGTATCCGGGTAACTTACCCTGACCGAGATCCGATTTTGGGACCTCTTGATCGTAAGGCAGACGCGCTACCATCTACGCTACCGAGGCGGGCCATCTGCTAAATGAGCTTAATTCCTAAAAACAGAACACAACTAGCAATTTATTTAAGAAGCCGGTGTTGTGTTCTAAGTAAGACGATAAATGGACTATTAACTTTGGGTTCATACAGGATGTGCGAATGTGAAGTCCGGCAAAAAAAATATCTGTTCAGACTACAATAATTAGACTTCTTTGTTAAATTTCATTGTCAATCTTATGCAACAGACGTAACGAGTATATTTCAATGTGTCAATTTTTCTTTAACTTTTCTACGCATTTCGTTTCCTTGAAGTATTTTATAAGGAAGAAACAGTTTTCCTCTAACTTACTGATAAAATATCTCTGTGGTATTGAATAATTCAAAAATATTTATTTCGTATAAGAGGCCTAACTACATAAATATTGTATAATGTAATGAATATGTTCATATATAACATTTTTCTTCTAAAAGTTGCCGTTTTTAGTTACTGTGTACTGAGAGTTTTACCAACTGGTTTAACTTGGTTTGGTTTGACTCAAGGTACAAATTAAGTAACCGACATACCGAATAACCAGTGTTAATGCCATCAAAATAGCACTATCCCTATAAGCCTGTGGCGTCCTGTAACATTTGAAATATGTATTTTCGCGATTTAAGTATACGATATACTTACATATATTGGAAGTGAAACTTTGCATAATTGTTGGAATATGGAAGCGAACACGGTTCCTGGTGATAATTCATTAATCACTTCCGCATTTGGAGTTTCCCATACAGCTATTGGATAACAAAGCAACACAGAGGTAATAAACACGTTAATTCTAAAAGCTGCTTTCATCAGCTTAAGGTTGGCTAAATTCAGCATAGTGGTGAGAGGGCAGTTTCTCACACAATGCCAATATAAGCTATCTAGCATTCCTATTAGGTCCTTCACTCATTTTCTCTAATGGCATTAACCCTGTTTGTGCTATCCTAGCGAAACCTTGTGTTAAAAAGTACGCATTTGATTACGCTTCAGACCTTTCATCCAAAATCCGAATGACCGCCACTGTGCCACACGTCACCTGTTTGCCTACGTGCCAGATAGAAGGAAAAAAGGAAGAGGTAACTGTAGGGGTAAGGCATTTCGCACTTAGGATGTTCATCTTGCCGACCCTGTGCTAGCAGTAGCCTGGCTGAACTAATTTCTGTGCGGTATTTGATTTGCTGGATTCAGGAATTTTCTATTGCATTTTAAATGATGTATTTCGTGTTTATAGGGCTTATTTGCTTTATGTAATTAAGGTGTATGTGCCTGCTGCTGCTTTATTGCGGAATTATGAATTATGATTTATGTTTACCACACGTGAGGGAACTTCGATTCCATCTGCTGATGTATATGCAATCTTAGGTGATGTTTGCCAGCTGATAGGTTCCCCAATTCTCAAATCCCACGAAGATCATATCTTGGAATATCTGATTGCAATTTAGTAACTGTTTTGGTATACTTTGAGGTGTAATTCCGAAAAAACATCAAGTCACAAGACTGAAGCTCCAAGTAGATCATTATGGATATCTATTGGGTGTTTTATGAAATATTTCACTACTATTGCTTTTAAGTCAGCTTTGCCACTTTTATCTAAAATTTCTGGCGATTTTGGTTAGGTGGCAGTTTTATCAGGCGGAATAATAAGTCGTACGCACACAGTAACAATTATTCAGCTTGTCCACATTTAGAAGTACTTCATCTATTGCAAACTTTGTAGAATGAAAAACGTATTTGAAGCAGCCAATGGCTATTGAATATTCGATTATTTTAAATGCGTTTTGCGTGCAACTGATTACGCCTTGGTACTTCTTAAGGCAATTTCAACTACGTCAATTTGTTGTTCAAAGTTAAATGCAGTATTAATCCTTTATGGATATTTAACAAAGAGCTTCCGTATTGTTTTATACCTAATATCTCAAACTAATCACAGACATATTAACATCTAGCGTTCGTAACGATGGCGACAGATTTGTTGTTTCCGGCTGAAGATGTGTAAAAGTTTTACATGAAATCGCGATCCCGGACAATTTATAAGAAAAGTATCATCATTTCTTATAAGTTAAGTTTTAAGTTGCAAATTGTAATATTTGTATATAATCACAGACGTATTACCTTTACCCGACAACGAACATCAAATTTGTTCGTCATGCTACATATGTAACTTGTTAAAGTAGTGATCTATCAACTGTGACAACAGTGAGTACTCTGGAACTGCGAAGGACCTATTGATTGAAAATTATGAAACGTATTAGTAATGTTTGTAAAAATTGTAACGTTATGGATTCTCCTGAACATGCACTTTTTGAATGTACTAAATATATACATCAATTAGATGAAGAAAGCTAGCGCTTAAGCAGATGCCAAATATTTTATATCTTGAGAGCTAAAGAATTATATCCATATCTTGATACTGTGAGTTTGTGGGTTTATAGAATTAAAAGGGCGAGTTGCAGAAATTAAAAATCTCCTTTATTTTCGTAGAAATACTCTTATAGATTACAGCAGCATTACGTTACATACACCATCAGTCTACCAAGGTCGATCACAATAACAGTGACAGCAGACTACATCCTTAGCTCTCGTTACAACAACACAGCTGGCTGTCTCTCATTTCACAACACTGTTTCACAACTCTTTGCGAGCCGTCACGTCCTTAAATACCTAATTCGTAACTCTAGATTGCTCTACAACAAGCCAGAGCCCGAACAATCTCTATCACTCCAGAAATTTCCGGAAGAATAAACAAATCAAATTATCACATTCTAGAAGAGTAACTTAATCTATGCCGTCGAGTCCTTTACCTCAGTTTATCCCTGGTTGCCGGTGCTTGTTTACAATACCCGCGCTATCATTAACTGCTTTGCAAGTCTCATTATTTCCATGAAACTTTATCCGCCGATTGTTTTCTTATTTGTGCCGAGGCCTTATGCCTGTTGTCGTGACACTGCTCCCTCCTCAAAGCTGGTCGTCCCGAACAGCTCCATCGTAGCGGGCCACACGATCCAAGTGTACCACCAGTATCTTTCCTCGGGGCACCTTCTGGATGCGGTAGAGTACGTCGTTAATCCTCTTCACCACCCGGTATGGTCCTTGCCATGGCTGCTGAAGTTTCGGGCATTGTCCCTTGGTCCAGGTAGGACGGTACAACCAGAGTAGGTCACCCTGCTAGAACCTTTGGCTTTTGGCTTTCCTGTCGTATCGGGTCTTCATGCGGTCGCTCGCCTTCTGGATATTCTGACGAGCCATCTCATGCATGTCGTGGAGATGGTCCACCAGGTTCTCCACATACTCGGTTGCTGGCTGTTTTGCGTCCGGGGGCTTCCAAGAGCCAGATCACAGGGGAGGCGTAACTCTCGGCCGAAAATTAAGCTGGCTGGCGTCATCCCAGTGGTGTCGTGTGTTGCCGAGCGGTACGCCAGCAAGAACAGTGGCACCTTGACGTCCCATTCTCGCTTATGGCTGGCCGCAACCTTCCTTAGGTCTTGATGTATCCCTCTACCATGCTGTCCGACTGTGGATGTAGGGGTGTGGTGCGGGTCTTGTTGACCCCAAGCCTCTCTAATGCCTCCTTCATCAGGTTAGATTCAAAATTGGTGCCCTGGTCGCTGTGGAGCTCTAACGGCACCCCAAATCGTCAGAACACTTGCTCCACAAGGCAGTCCGTGATTGTCTTCGCCTCCTGGTTGGGAATGGCATACACCTCCGGCCACTTGGTGCAGTAGTCCACAAACACCATCAGGTACTTGTTGCCTCGGTCGGACACTGGGAATGGTCCAGCTATGTCGACGGCGATCCTTTCGAATGGCGCTCCGACGTTGTACTGCTGCATGCGACCCCGGCTCCTAGTCTGGCGGCCGCGACTCTCCGCGCACACATGAAATTGACGGCACCATCTCTCTGCGTCTGCTCGGAGCCTCAGCCAGTAGTAGCGCTGTCAGACTTTGTCGATCGTTCAGTTTGCTCCCAAGTGTCCTCCTGAAATACCGGCGTGCACTTCCTCCAAGACTTCCGGGACCTTAATTCGGGGAAGTACCAACTGCTCCCTCTGCGTCTTCCCATCAGGTGATTCCCATACCCAGAACGGCCCCCGTAGGGGAAGGGATCCGTCCCTTTCAGCTGCCAAAGTGCGGGCGCTGCGGACCCTTAGCACTCGTGGTACCTCTGACGTTACTAGAGGAACGTCGGGCCGAACAGCCGAGCCCCTCCTTCGGGAGTTGTTGGGATTGGGATGGCTTCGAGGGGGCAGTGTGTTCCCGATACCCGTGGGAGATTGGGTACGTCTTCGGACGGGGTTGAGGGAAGCCATTAAGTTTCCGGGTACTAGCCTGCTAAGCTAGTAGAAAGTGTGTTAGATCACCAGGCGGCCCCACCGAGGTCATATCGGTAGTCTTCACCTTGAGTGTTGACGCGCGTAAGTGGCGTATCCACTTCCATCCCGTCTTGTGTCCCTAGGACCAGATGGGTGGGCTTGTTAGGTAACTGGGTCTTGCCCTACGGAAAGCCCCACGGAGGATGCCGAGCGCCCTTTGGGACAGCTCGGATACTCCCTGGTTGAAAGAGGCCCGGGTCTTGTTCCTACGGGTTCAAGGCTAATGGGAGTAGAACCTCTGGACTCAACCAGGAACAGCACGCCCTCTCTTGTCTTCAATGAATCCCATTGGACCCAGTACTACTCGTAGGTGGCGTTCCTCGGTGCGATGTCCTCCCAGGTTGGTCTTGTCCCTGCCTCCTTTTCTCTCAAGAGTGGCCCCAAGTCTGCGTCCGCCAGCTGCTCCTTCCTCAGGCCTACGCTATCCCAGCCATCCGCAGGCACTGCCAGGACTACTCGGACTGCTGCGGCACGCTCCTCCTCTTCCAAACTTGTGCATTGGCCGCACTCCTCTGGGCAGGGTCTTCGAACCATGGCGTATGCGTTACCGTGGCTCTTCCCTCTACGATGTTCAGAGGTGAAATCGTACTCCTGCGGTGGACCCAACGTGCTGTCTGGCCTTCCAGGTTCTTAAAGCTCAATAGCCATGTTAGGGCAGAATGGTCAGTCCTAAGGTGGAATGGGCGACCGTACAGGTACTTGTGGAAGTGCTCCAAGGTCTTTACTACCGTCAGTAATTCTCGCCGGGTGACGCAGTAGTTCATCTCTGCCTTGGATAGCGTCTTGCTGTAGTAGGCTATCACCCGCTCGTGGCCGCCTTGAACTTGAGATAGGACGCCTCCAATGCAATGATCGCTGGCGTCGGTGTCCACAATGAAGGTGCCGCCTGGTTGTGGATATCCCAAAATTGGAGAACTGTGTCATCCGTCCACGAATAAGATCGGTGTTCCTCTGTCAGACGGGTGAGGGGTTTGGCGATGTTGAGAACCCCCTTATGAAGCGGCGGTAATAATTGCACAACCCCAGGAAACTGCGCAACTCTTTCTTATCCTTTGGGCGTGGCCAATCTCTTACGGCCTGGGTCTTCTCCGGCTCTGTGGCCACTCCGGTTGGAGTAGTCCAAGTAGTCCCAGTAGCCCAAGTAGTTAACTTCCTTGCGGAAGAGCTGGCACTTCTTCGCGTTCAGCTTCAAGTTGGTTGCCTGCAGTGTCTGTAACACCTTGCTCAGATTGTCGAGATGGTCTTCGAACGTCTTGCCGACGATGATGATGTCGTCCAAGTATAGCAGGCATGCGTCAGATGTCATATGTCAATCCTCTCAATACTTACTCCATGAGGAGTTGAAATATGGCTGGTGCGTTGCACAGGCCAAAGGGCATAACTGTGAACTGCCAAAGCCCTTGGCCTGTCGAGAATGCAGCTTTCTCCTTGTCTCTCGGGTCTAGAGCCACCTGCCAGTAACCCCACTTTAGGTCCAAGGTCGAGAACCACTGTGCACCTGCTAGCGTGTCCAGAGTATCTTCAATCCGCGGTAAGGGAAAGGAGTCCTTGCTGGTGACAGCGTTCAGCTTCCTGTAGTCCACGCAGAAGCGTAGCTCGCCGTTCTTCTTTGTTACCAGAACTACAGGGGAACCCCAAGGGCTGTCAGTCTCATCAGTCACTCCCCTGAATTTCATGTCCTCTAGCATATCCCATACCGCCGCTTGTTTTGCCAGCGGAGCGCGTCTTGGTGGTTGCCGAATAGGCCGGGCGTCTCCGGTGTCGATGCGGTGGAGCACTTGATCCGTGCAGCCGTAGTCGCTGTCGCCTTGGCTGAAGACACACTGGTATCGTCTCGCAGTTGTCGAACTTTCTCCAGCTGTTCTGCGGTCAGGTGGTCGGCCGCCCTCTCCAGTAAGCCATCCAGCCGGCGCCCTAGGTTTTGCGTCGGCACCGGCTCCTGTGTCTTGTTGATTGCTGTTGCGCTGACCACGGGATCACACGTTCCCAACTCCGCCCCGGCCTGGACGTCATGATCGGTGTCCGCTAGGTTAAGCAGCTTCACTGGCACCTCTTCTCGGCAAGGCAGCAATATTCTGGCTACACATAGTGAGTGCACAGGGTCTTCTGGTCCAGTTTCATGTTCTTCGTTCACTGTCCTTCCAATCACGCCGTCACCACCACCTCATTTTTCGTGGGGTCAACCACGTCCTCCTTCAAGATGACCCAACATATTCCAAGGCGTTCTTCGGGTTTTCGGAAATGAAATGTGTAGTGTTTAACACCCGCTTTTACTACATACGGCACCGTCGGCGATGACACTGATGATATATGATATGAAGATGGAGCACCGTTGGAATGAGATGGCGGGGGAAACCGGAGATCCCGGAGAAAACCCGCCCCAGTACCGTGTTGTCCACCACAAATCTCACTTTGCGGTCGCCTGGGATCGAACCCGGGCCGCCTTGGTGAGAGCCATGCGGTCTAACCGCCGGGTTTCCGGAGCATGACCTCTTCTCCATTGAGCCGCAGGTGCTTCTTGCCGACATCGGCGGTCGCCTCGTGGCTCCTGAGGGCATCCAGTCCCAGTATCACCTCCTCAGCCACCTTCGTGTCGAACAACCACAGACGCACGGCACTCCGTCCCAAGGTCAACTTCAGTAGGGTCTCCTTCTCCACAGGCAAGATATCATCCGATGCTGTCACTATCTGTTATGGTTAGCTCAGTTTTCTCGAAGGCAAATCCTTGTCCAGGTCAGGTCTGATGATGGTTATGGCTGCCCCGGCGTCTACGAGCACACGGCACTGCTTCCCTCTCACCCAAACATCCGCGATAAGGATGTCATCCATATGCCGGCTGACGGCGCGAAGTGTCACTCGAGGGGATGGTGTTGATGGCGCCGACGTGCTCCTCGCCACGCCGGGCCTTACTCGTTCTTCCGGCTACTCTTCCTGGTGTCGGTCATCTTCGCGGTCGCCGTTACGTCCAAGTTGCTATTTGCAGCTTCCGTCTTCGTTGTTAATTTGGCTTTCATTTATTCCATCTTCTCAGTGATGTCGTTATCCCACTCCTGACACCATCGTGACTTTGTGGGTTCGTAGAATTAAAAGTCCAATTTGCCGAAATTCTATATGTTCTTTATTTGCGTAGAAATACTCCGTAGCAACAGAATTTCATCACAATCTACAACCGAGTTCTCATTACACCTATTTACATCAGCTCTCGTTTCAACACTTCACAGCCGCTTACTACTACTCTGTTTTCGACTCACGACTCGTCTCTTCCTTAAATACCTCATTCATAATTCGAGACTGTTCTGTACAATCACTAGATGTTTCTGGAATAAACAAGACACCGGATGACGAAATCCGAACCTTCCTGAAGCGTAACATAATCTGCGCCGGCAAGTCCTTTGCCTCCGCCTTCTTTACTAGCTGGCTCTTTTGTACACAAGCGGCGCTATCGTAGATAACGCGTTCGCGACAATACCTACGTATGATATTGTGGTAAACTCACTCTATCAGACCTGGTGCGAAATTGTCCTGCAGCAACTACAACTCAAAAATAAATTTTCTTTTTAAAATTAATAAATTTAAAGGTAAACGATGTAATATTAACAATAAATATTCACGACAATAACCTCTAACTCTGTGTCACCAGATTTTCTTCTGCTCGTACAGAAGTGTCATAAATCAAACTCTTCATTTTACCCCAGAGGAAGGAGTCCAGTGGAGTCAAATCTGATGATCGTGAATCCATGTGATTGGATCACTTCGTCCTCACCACTTATGTCTAAATCGTGGTCCAGATGTTCCCTAACACTACGTGAAAGGTGAGGGCTGTTGTTGTTATGGTGAAACAAAATGTTTGACGGACGTTTACTGGCACTGCTTCAAAAAAACATGCCCTATAATTACTGTAGGAAGATCATGCGTGGAAGAATGAGAATTAATCACATGATTTCCAGAACACCTGCTCACCCATTAATAACAAATTTGTGTTGGAAGTCCTGGACATGTGTGTCATGTGGATTTTCGTCTGCCCGGACATGTTTATTTTGAGAGTTTGGAGTACAACCCCTAGTGCATTTACATTATCTGTGAAGAGACTTAGTCGTGGAAGTACTAGGGTCTCCTTGATACAGTGGCGCAGAAACTGTGTACAGAATTCAACATGTGGTGCAGAATCAGCTGGCATTGGTGACTGTATCCTTTAGAGGTGGTATTGATGTAGTTATTGGTCATGTAGAATATTCCATACAGTGCTGGTAGCAACATCCATTGCACACGCAATTGCTCTTGTACTCATTGACGGTTATCTTCAACATGATACACTACGGCCTCTTCCAATTCGCTAGCACCACAGTCCGGCCTGCAGACGATGAAGGTACCAGTTTGTCAAAGCCTTTGGGTAATTGTGGCGAAAAGGATATGTGATGTAATCGAAGATTCTTTTAAGTTTACGTCCTCCGACGTTAAGTCATATCGGACGATGAATGAAATTGGTGATGTGATGCCCAAATGAGCACAGGATCCATATAGCTTCCCGACATTCTTCTTTCAGGTTAAGGGAAACCCCGGAAAAAACATTATCCATGTGGCTCACCCTGACTGAGATTCGAACTCGGGACCTCTTGAAGGTGAGGCAAAAATGATCGCATGTTGTGAATCACGATATTGATACAGGTGACGGGCAGCTCTTCCATTACCTTCAGTTTCACCATATACTTGAAGAATCATTACGGTATATTCTGCAACCGTGTAGCCAACCATTTTGCACTAACACTCAAAGACACATGAATGAGCCTCAAACTATGTCAGACAGGTAGGATAGATGTCACATGACATCAGCTGATGAGACGTAAGCATCCCGCACCATGACTGAAGTGTTTCATACGTACCAAGCAAACTTATCTTCAGAGGGCTCTAGCACGGAAATGGTACGTTTCCGGACAGAGTTTCTGGATCAAAGTATTATCTACTCAGTCTCCTCTACAAGTCCTAGAAGTTTGATGGTCGGAAACAGCAGCTGATATATTTTAAATATTCTTATTACCTACATTATGGTGTTAATTCTAATCTACTCTTATATTACTAATTCCTATTTACTTTTCATTTTCCTAACTGTTTTACATTTTATCATAAGTTATTTAAGATTTTAAGCCCAGCCTTACTTTATCGTTATTGCCCTTGTTTCACTCTACATTTGCGTTCAAAGCTTACCACTATTCACTTCATTACTAGATTTCCTTATCCGGTTTCCTTCTCCATTAATTTCACCAGCTGCCGCATAATCACCATCCACTGCACAGGCATTTCATATCATCCATATCTTCAGCTTCACACCAACTATCAGGCTGACCCCCCCTGCAGGTTATTCTATCGGGTACAGAGTTCCTCCTAGTGACCAGGCCATATCTGAGTGGTTAGTCTGCTCGGCTCTCACCAAGCGGGCCCGGATTCGATCCCAGAGAACCGCAAAGTGAGATTCGTGGTGGGCAACAGGGTGGTGGGACGGGGTTTCCCCGCCGTTTCATTCCACTGATGCTCCATCTCATGTTTCATCAGTGTATTAGTAGCCTAGTAGTAGCCTGTGTGTGTAGTAAAAGTAGGCGTTACGCCCTACTCACTCACTCACTCACTCACTCACTCACTCACTCACTCACTCACTCACTGCAGATTTTCTCTTTTACTCGACAGATGTCTGACACTTGTAAATTCCGAAGTGCAGCTAGGAGTCTTCTATAGTTACATTAAGAGTAAACTCGAAATAAAATGGATTAGAGATATATAAAACAGCGGGGTACCATGAAGTCTAGTACACTGGCGATTCTATTGTGTCCCTGATAGATCTAAATGAAACTGACAGGTACGTCCAGACTCTGTCGGTATTCATTTTCCTTATTTTGAATAAGACAACTTACTTGATTCATTTAGATTGATCTGGAAATCTTCCCGCTTCTCTTGAGAAGATGCTTTTGAAATGAGCCAAGAATGTTTGGCGTCCAGTGAACCCAGCAGTGCTTTAATACCGTAACAATGAATCTAGCGGCACGGCTTAACTATTATATAGATATTATTGATATAGTTTTTATTACCTCATCCATGGCTCAAGCAGTAAATAAATTTTGAAGCTACTGACGTTCTCAGAGTCCTCCAGCGCCTACAGCAGATACACTGACAGCACAAATTCCAAAGTTGAACTCAAACTTATTTTGTCCAGCGCCTACAGCAGACACTCTGAAAGCAAAAATTCCAAAGTTGAACTCAAGCTTATTTTGTTCTCTATGAGCAAATAAGGGCTGTTTCAAGGATGCTATTATTATAACTTTTATATACAGGATATTTCAGAATTCAATCAAACAACTGCCCGCCTCGGTAGCATGGTGGTAGCATGTCTGCCTCACGTTCAAGAGGTCCTGAGTTCGAATCTCGGTCAGGGGGAGTTACCTGGATAAGGTTTTTACGGGGTTTTCCCTTATTCTGATAGACGAATGTCGGGTAACTCTAAGCTCTATGGACCCCGGACTCATTTGAGCATCATTTCACCATTCCATTCATCGTCCGATATGACTTAACGTTGGAGGACGTAAATTACAAACAAACAAAAAAAATCAAACAACTTTAAATGGCTATAGAGCGATGTTGGAGAAACAATTTGAGATGGGGCACTTATAGTCCCAGAGCGCATGATTTGGTGCAATAAGCCAAAATCATGCGGTCTGAGACCATAAGTGCCCTATCTCGAATTGTTTCCCCAACATTTCTCTATGATCCTTTAAAGTTGTTAGGTTGAATTCTGAAACGTACTGAATATATGACTCGTTTATTTTATTTAGTGGGTTTTATAGAATTTGACTACCTTTTTACAAGCAATTCGTTCGACTCACAGTTTTTGATGATTTTACAGATTGCCTTAGTTTTGTTTTGGTTGCACTTGTATTTCTGGTACAGATTATCGCCATCCGCAATTTAATTCTTCACTTCTCCAACCTAACAACCTAATCTAAAGCAAATCCTCCACTTCTACACATATTTTCAATCCTCTTCCTCCTAACCTGACCTAACGTAAATCTTTCTCTTTTATTGTCATAACGTTATGTAACCTGTTTTTCTTTAAACTAATTTATTGATCGATCAGCCCATCTTTGATTATAGACATTATTTACATGCGTGATACATTTAATAATATTTAAATGAGGAAAGCTCCATTAGGTCCTTCATAAGTAGGTGCATTTTTGTTTAAAGTATTGCAGACAATCCTGCTGTGAGGGCTGATCCAGTGGTAAGCGATTCTTGGTGCGAGTTGGAAAGCTGGATTTTCTGCCCAGGGAATAGTGAAGGGCTTCTGAGACATGTTTTAGGTTGCTGTAGAACTGTTTGGCTGTGAAGAAACTGACTGTTGAATGGTGCTGATTCCACTTTATGTAGTTAACTATTTCTGATAAACCATGGTGCATTCGTTGAGATTCGTAATATTTTGTTTAGAAGTGTCTGGGTACATTTGATTTCACCACACAGGGCAGGCATATAGTTGGAGTGGTCTTAATAGAGTCGTGTAGAGTAGTGTGCAGTTTTTAATTTGAGTGAAGAGCTTTTGTTGAGAAGAAGGTAGAGCTTAGCCAATCTTGCTCGAGCTAGTTTTAGTTTGCTACTTATCTGTGGTTTCGATGTGAGTCATCGATCCATGAGTACGCCGAGGTATTCCACTCTTTCAATCTCAGTTTTCCATGGTATAGATTTCACTGGGAGCGTTACTGGTGGTGGTTAGTCCGGTCTGCATAGTGTAAAGATCACTGTTTCACATTTTTGCTGGTTGAGCGAAATACGCCAGTTATCAGGCCAGCGCATAATTAAATTTAAGGCCCCTTGAAGGTGATTTCTGGCGGTGTGGATATTGCCATGTGTTGCGAAGTCACATGCGAAGTCAATGGGGAGCGGAACAGTGGTTTAGGCTTCAGGAAAACGTTCAATTTCTTGGTTAAATTCTTCGTTAATCACTGGATTTGGGCAGAAGATACTTTGTAGAGCATCTGCGAATAGCTCGGTCTTCTCAAAGTCGTATATGTAGTGTTTGCCATCTTGTATTCAAGGTGGAATAAGCATCGGTTCTTTTAATACTCCTTTGGTTTCTTTCTACAATGATAAATTCTCTGGTGAAATTCTGAAGAGGTACCGCTGGTAATTCAAATGCCAATATTCGTCTATTTGTTTCGTTACATCTCTTGTGAGTTGGTTTAAACGATGAAGTGGCAAAGTTTCTCTATACCCTACTAAAGCCGCCGAATTTTGTGTTTTTCGTTCAAGAGACATCTGATGTTAAAGAGCAAGGTATCATAATAGGGTTTTCTTTGTTGCTGAGGTCTGACTGGAGCTGTTGATTTATCTATAGCTGAAGTTATAGTTTTTGTGAACTCTAGAATTGCTGCGCCTGCATCACTGGGAGCTTTCAGGTTGCACGCAGTTTCTATCTCGTCATCAATTACATGTTATAAAATCTTTGCGAAGTCTCCTAGTGGTTGGTGGACGTAGAATCGGATAATCGTCAAAGCAGATCAAGACTGGGCACTGATCGGAGTCCATTTCAGGTAGAGCTCTCATGGTGGGAATATCTGGTAGACTTTTGTAGAGTGCTATATCCAGTTTATCAGGTTATCAGGTGTTATATTTTGCCTACAGAAAGTAGGACCAGGTGCCCCACTGGTGCATGATGTTGACTGCATTACCTCAGCTGCTGCTGATAATTGTCTTCTGTTTGGAGTTGTCACACGCCATCACCATGTTCCATGTTTCTCCTACGAGAAGAGTTGACATTGTGTCAGAAAATAAAGTATTAATATCCTGAACATTGATACTGGGTTTTGGTGGCTTGTGTGCTGAAATTATTGTCGTTTTAGAGGAGTTTTGCATGTATATATGAACTGCACAAGCTTCGACGCTGGTTAGTTGGGGTAGTAAGACCGAGTAGTGATGTATATATCCTTTCGAATGAAAATGGCCACTTCACCCGAGGCACCTGGAGCGTTGCCATCGGACCTATACACTTCATAACCAGGTACTGAAAACTTTTCCTGCCGTACTAGGTGAGTCTTGTGATGCAAGCTACTGCAATGTTGTATCTTGAGATGGATTCTAGAAAGGCTTTCCGCTTGGGTTTGATTATATTAGGGTTCAAATTTAGCATGATTATTTGAGAGAATGTGCTTGATTTTTAGTGGCCCTTGGCAAACAAACTAGTAAAAAGCTGTAATAAAAAGATTTTATTTTTGGTAGGTATGGTGCTAGAAAGCTAATAGCTAGCCGAAGAAGGTTCCCGGTGTCATCGGGGGACGACGAAGCAGAAGAAGAATTCTGTGTAGATGGTTGCTGAGTGGAATGTCGAAAACTTTTGTCTTCCGGAGGAACATAGCGTGGCCACTGAGGAGTTTCAGGAGCAGAAGAGGGAGAGGTTGGTGTCAACTTCGGAAAGTTTTCCAGATTTAACTTTGAAGGTGCAGGTGTTATTATGGGCTAGGGTACCTTTGCACTGGATTTTTTTATAAATTCCAGGTAATAACTACAGCCTCTGAAATTCGCCGGATGAGCGTCTCCGCAGTTCACGCAGTAAGGCTGAGTTTTTTTTTTTTTTTTTTTTTTTTTTTTTGAGCATTCAGAGAAATGATGATTAGAGGGACACTACACATCGAGGTGTAAATTGACAAAAAATGTTAGTATGCCCGTACTGCTGGCATCGTGTACATTGTGTAATGCTTTTGGGTTTCTTACGGTACTAACTTTTATTAAAGCATGCTGAATGTGTTTGATTTCAAAGATCTTCTTTCCTTGCTCATTGTTTTCTAATTCTACAGCACTCAGGGGCATAGGTTGTCGATCTTTGTAGAACAGCCTGATAACTTTCGTCGTTGGTAGTTTCAGAGGGGTTAATTCAATGACTATGTCATCGTTTGTAAGGGATTAAGCAACACTTCTCAAGATAACTTCAAGCCTTTTTGAATTTGGATCCCAGAAAGTGTGAAAAGGGGGCTTTGATTCATCCAGGAATTTTGTAAGGACTCGGAACTCGTTAACTGAAGTTGTCTTTATCTCAGGAACTTTATTTTGTTGCTGTGTTGAATAGTCATCTTTTACAATAGCACCTAGGCCGCGGATATTCTACTGATATTTGTTGATTTCATGGAGAAAAACAGGTGGAATCCTGATTTTAGGAGCTGCAGTGAAATTTCCTTCAGCGGTTGAGTAGTCAACTTCCTCCATTGTTTCCAAAGGGGAAAATTTATTGTGTATGGAGGTTAGGTCCAAAATGTATTTAGAGTTCATAGCTGAGGCTAAAGCTGTGTGCTTTTTGCTGGGAGTGAAACATCCATCATTTGACGTGGAGGCATCGTCTTGGTTGAGTCCTTCGAACGAGCGTTTGTCAACTACTTCAGGTGAATGTAAGGTTGAACGAGATGTAGTAGCAATTTCCACAGGATTGATAGAATGCAAACTTGATAAGCTTTGTTCTTGTTGATTATATTGCAAGTCGTTGGTAACTATAAAAATGTGCATTGCAAACAAATGACGTTCTGCTTCTTTAACAAAACAGGAATGTTTCGAAGAGAGCTAAATAAATGAAATTAAATATATAATAAATAATGTGTTTTATGCAACGCACGGAGTTCCTAACATTTACACTGCAGGTTGAAGGTTTGATGATAACATCTATAAGCGAAATTACTTACATGTTTAGCTTGTTGTGAAATATTACACTTTTAATAACACAGAACAAAACTATTTAAAGCTTTACTCAGCGCCTCCTGAATTCAAATGTCGTAATCTTAGACCCTCTGCTACTTCATGGCCACCTTAGGCCCATCTTAACCAAATAGTCTCGTATAGTAAACATATCCTCTCTCATCCTACAACCTGTGATACTTCATAAAAATACACTATCTACCCACCGTCTATTATCATAAATTCATCATAATACCAGTAAAGGACAGAGTCCCGGAATGGCAAAACGTCGAAGGCTCCTTGTCCTCGGAGAAGAATGACTTTTCAACGATACCTTTGTGCTGTGTCTTACTTTATGGCTGTCTTATCCTATCATAACCTAACCTATATCCTCATCTTCTAATATAGCTAACGTAGCCTATGGCTTCCTCCTCTATTCAGCTATTTTACCCATTTATAACCTAAGCTAATCTAGGCCACCTTCTTCCATTCGGTTGTTTTATCCTATCATGGTCTAAGCTATTTTCCCTCTCTTACCGATCTATGTTATTCTATCATAACCTAATCTAGATTAGAATGAGTAGAGCCAGACTGAAAAATCCAATGCCCTAGCCGGGATTTGAACCACGGATCTCCAGCTATCCGTGCGGTTGCTCTGAATCACTGAGCTACTATGGCCAACATGCCGACATGGCATTAAATTCTCCAATTGACTCGTATGAGTCATACGAGTGAGACATGGGACATTCATGGGACATACGAGTCAGTTGGAGAATTTAATGTCATGTCGGCATGTTGGCCATAGTAGCTCAGTGGTTTAAAGCAACCGCACGGAGAGCGGGAGATCCAAGGTTTAAATCCCGGCTATGGCATTAAATTGTTCAGTCTGGCTCTACTCATTCAAACCTTAGACTACACACGGCTAGTGTGGAAGAAATGATTATTTCCAACCTAATCTAGACTTCACACATTTTATATTATAAGTACCTGTTTTGAGTGTCCTTTGGGCGTATTGAGAATTCTCAGATACCTGACACCAGTACGTTTTTCGACCAATTTCAGGATATTTTAAACCTACTTTAGCCACCTTTATAGGTACTTTAATAACTTTTTAGGTATTCAGAATGCTTCTGTTCCTCTTTTTAAACTTTAATTATTTTAGCACCGTTTTATATGCTGGCAACCTTTATGTTTGTTTTAATCGTTTTCAGGAGTATTCACGATACCTTTTAGGCCAGCTAGAATGATGAAGCAGGCATTTTAACCATTTGTAGATATATTTCAATCACTTGAAATATCGTTTTATACATTTAAAATATATTTTGGAACACTACTGCATCTATTTTGAAGTTCACTGAAAATATTATGGACTCAAGAAGACCCAATTTTTGACGCTTGGGGTGCTGAGTTGGATAACTTCTGATGCTTTAAAGCTGTATTAGAATTCTAGTACCGTTTTATTTCCCTTATATTTGGAAAAGTTTTTTCATTAAACGTCACTAGTTTTATATACCGTGAGGCTGATTTCAACCCAGGTAGTTTTTTTACAGACATTTCTCCCGTTTCCCATTATGTTTAAACATTTTTTAGTATAATTTGGTGGCTTTCACCGATTCAGTCTCTATTTTCAGTGACTTTTTACGCTCTTCATAGTTACATTACATACTTTTCTGAATTTCTGAATAGTAAAGTCTAAACTAAAGCATACAGTATATTCTGAGGCGCATACATATATCCAAACCTAACATTAAATATCATTGTCCTTATTTTCTGGTTGCAAGTTGCAATATTCTGTTAACATTTGGATCATATTATGCTGACACATTTGTCAAGTAAAATTTCAGTTACATTTTAGTCACTAGCGGGGTTGGCTTGTCGTTACCCGTGGCTCTACTTTTGATTTATTTTCATCATCATCATCATCATCATCATCATCATCATCATCATCATCATCTATTCTATCTTAATATCACCTTACCTAACCATCCACGCATTTTCTAATCTATTCTTTTCATCTAAACTTACTAATATCTCATGACGCGTCCGAATCTCCTGGCTTTCGACAGGGCCTTAAACCTCACTCACTCGATCATTCATCTAAGTTATCCCTACCGTTATATGCATATTTCCTTACGTTCTTTCAGTAATTCTGCTTCATTTGATATATCAGAATGGTTTGCATAGGTTACAGCAATTTTAGACACTTTTTCCAAAATTGTTTGTGGCTACTAGTGGAACTGCTTCTTAAAATCTTTGAGCAACTCCTGTTGCATTTTAGGAGCATTTTATCATATCGTTACAGCAATGTTCCTCAGTACTTTGTGGCTTTTGCAGTAACTTCGACTACCTAATATACAGTTTGCCGCTGATGCAGTATTTCTTACACGCTTGCTGTAGTTTCAGAATCTTTTATACATTTTGGTATATTCTGATGGTAAGATTTTGAGCATGGTTAACTCCCTTTCTGTATCTTTCCATACTTCACCTAAGTAACGAACAAATATTGCTTGGCTTTAGGCGCATTTGTTACATTATTAATTCAGTTTTGTTATTTTTCTACCTTGTTCGCTCTTATCAAGTTTGGCACTAAAATTAGAAGATGCTCTAGCCTTTGATTTGAAGTATTTAGTACAAGATTGTGTTACTGTATTTTATACAAATTTAATCTCATTTTATGGAACTTTCATTCTTCTGTATCTTTTGATCGTAATCAAAATGCATGTATGCATGCAGACAGGTAAGCAGGCAGGCAAGTCGGTAGGCAGGTAGATAGGTAGTTTGGTAGGCAGACAGTCCAGTAGGCAGGCAGGTAGATAGGTAGTGAGGTAGATAGATAGTTAGACGGAGTAGGTAGGTATGTAGGTAGTTAGGTGGGTAGATGGGCAGGCAGGCAGGTAGGAAGGTAGGTAGGCAGGTAGTCAGCTAGGTAGGCAGGTATGTAGGCAGGTAGGTAGGCCGGCAGGGACACAGGTAGGCAGGGACGCAGGTAGGTAGGTAGGTAGGTAGACAGGTAGGTAGGTGGGTAAGTAGGTAGGTAGGTAATCTAGCTTAACCTTAGAAAACCTTGTGTTTTCTATGAAATACCTTTTATATTTGGAATTCATACTTATGTTTACATCCCTGTGCCCTCTTTTATTAATATTATATGAAACTAGAACTCCAAGATATTTATAGAGAGAGATTAAATCCTGCCACTAACTTTATAACTTTTATTCCATCGTGTGTGTTTTTGGGTATATGACATCAATAAATGAATCTTTGTTACGCGGTTCTAAATGGCCTAGTCCACGGACACTTATGCCCCATTCTCTCACTCACTCACTCACTCACTCACTCACTCACACTCACACACTCACTCACACACTCACTCACACACTCACTCACTTAATGGCTACACACCACCAGTAAAACAAGTATTAAAAACAGAATAAAAATCACGATCTCTATTATGCACCAAAGCAACCACAACTTGATGGAGCCTTTCGTCATTTACTCCATTAGGTCATTGTTTACTTTCAGCTTCCACTATGTAACCGCGCCGTGGCTGAGTGATTAGACCGCTCGGCCTTCATCAAGGCCGGTGAGATCGAAACACGGGGTTTGATCCCAGGCGACCGCAAAGTGTGATTTGTGTTGGTCAACACGGCACTGGGCGGGTTTTCTCCGGGATCTCCGGTTTCTGCGCCATCTTATTTCACCGGTGTTCCATCTTTATTTCATGTATCATCAGCGTCACCACCTTCCATGCCGTATGTAGTAAAAGCTGGAGTTAAACACTACACATCACATCACATACTTCCACTAGTTATCCATTCCTTCCCTAATCTTACCTAAGATACCCGAATTGATTTAATTGCTATCCATGTTAAAATACAAATACCTACCTAGACCTCTTTCATCTGTTCTCTCCTGCCAACGCCTACGGTAACCTTGTACCAGCTATTAACCTAGCCTATACCTCATTTTCTTCCAATACTGGACCTTTCTTCAACACACGTTTTATTTCAGCAATGCCTACACCATGGCTTATACTACCTACGCAAATCTAATAAGACCGAAACCCGTAATAACCTATAATGTCATTACCAGAACAACTTACAGACCCTGCTATCATTTAAATGAGTCTCATAAACATGGGTAATTTTGACCACTTAATGTGCATTTCATATATCTTTACGTGTGCATGTATTTACATTAATTTCCTCTCATTTTACGGTTATTTTGGATTCTTTGTCACCACTTTGTTATGATTTCACAGTGATTTCCTTTGCTTTGTATTAGTTAAGAGTTATTTTCAACACATTACTTGCATACTCACAGCAATTTCACTATGCTGCTACAGTAATTTTCAACGTTTAACTGAAAGTGCACTGTGCACTGGTGAAAGGCGACACCAACCAGTGAATGGGTTTAACATATGAATTTACTGTCCTGAACAATGAAAGAAAAATATGAAGGAAAAAATATACAAGAGGGTGGGGTGGACTGTCGCTAGCATCAAATCATTACAAGGGCCCGGATCTATATGCACTAAAACATCAAATATATCAGTGGCGGTTGGTCAGTGGAGTGAAGCGAATGTGTCATTCCCTTCGAGTTCGATAAAAAAAAATTACTTTAATTTTCGGAGTACTATATGTAGTTTAAAATATAATTTCATCATTTTACGAACGCGTTAACGTATTTTCTATGTTGCAGATACTGTAATATGATGTTCTGCGACAAATTCATCAAACGTCGCGGCATGGAGATAGTTCACATATGCATGCAGTTGATCTGTTCCGAACCTGAAGTCGGAATCTTTCGTGGAGCCTTGTGAGACAAGAAGAATGAAATGTGTCTGTTCATTCCAGTCGTATACCTGTAAAGTGTAGTTTCTAGTGTTTCTAATTGTTTTCATATTCTTTTCGTCATCATTTGGAACCTTATCATATCTCATTAACGTAAATAAATATAATTAATTTTATGCAGTTATTTTCCCTTATAAGCACAGTTGTCAAAGTATAAAGAGATCACTGTTCTCCACAGATTGGGAAGGGAATGCGTGCCAGCTCTTCATTCTCCGCGCTAAGGGACAGTACGGCAGTAGTGCTGTTTGGGTCAGTCAGTGAGTGACAAGAATGGAAACTGACGGGAGGGAGGAACATGAGACTTTTTGTTTGTTTGTAATTTACGTCTCCAACGTTAAGTCATATCGGACGATGAAATGATGCTCAAATGAGCCCAGGGTCCATAGAGTTTAGAGTTACCCGACATTCGTCCTTTAGGATAAGGGAAAAGCCCGGAAAAACCTTATCCAGGTAAATCACCCTGACCTACATTCGAACTCGCGAACTCTTGAACGTGAGGAAGACATGCTACCACCATGCTACCGAGGCGGGCAACGTGTGACTGCATGTTAGAAACAATTCTAAAGTGGAGACTGAGCTCGAGGAAATTTGAAGAAAAGGTGGCCTTAATTTCAGGTGGTAGACCGATGCCTGAAATACCTGATATGAAAACCAAGACAAAACGACATGTACGCCATTTGAGCACTGCAAAAAATTAAACGGTTATCTGGTTGCAAGAAAATATTAAAACTTTGTTGGCCTTGCATTTTATTCTCAAACGAGAAGGGTGGGTGGAACACATCAGGTTTTGATGATATGAATAATCTGCTAAAAGTAACTCAGAGTCACCAACAGTCACAAGCACATTTCAGGACTAAAATTCTACTCACCACTTTCGGTACGTGTAGGATAGATTTTAAATTTGACGAACAGTGGAAACTTGAAGTAATATGACATAATAAAATTGTCAAAAATAATAGAAAAGTTATTCAACGTCTCATTGATGTCGTAGTACTCGTATATACTTGGCAAGCAAGAATTTTCCTTCAGAGGGCATACAGTAGACAAAGATTCTGCAAACCATGGAAATTGTATTGAAATTGTAATAAAATCGTTTTAATCAAGTATGATGACACCCTGACATGTCATTTACCGAAAGATACTGTGTTCTCGGTTCTGTCAAAACATTCTCAAAATGACCTTAATAATGGAGTAAACACGCTGTTATTGAATGAAATAAAAGAGATATATTTAGTCCTCATTTATAAAAGTTATTATTGATGAAACCACTGACATATCTGCTCACTCTCAAGTGTCAACTGTTATAAGACTGGTACCTGACAATGGAGAGATACAATAAGGGTTTCTGGGTTTTACAGATGTGAGCAGAGGTCGCAGTGCTAAGGGGCCAGCTGAATACGTATTCCATATGACGGAGTGTGGCTCTAAATTGGTCGCTCAATGTTATGATGTGCAACAGTGATGTCGGGGGAAGTTAGTGGTTTACAGAAAATAGTAAAATAAAAATATCATGATGCTTTTATGTAGCCATTGTTTTGCTGATAGACTGAATCTTGTCCTTTCACAGACAACTCTAACATAGCATTTTTTTCATGATCGTAAGTAGCTTGTAATCTTTCTTCTCCAATAAAAAAAAAGAACTGCTGAATTATATATGGAGGTGAATAAAAGGTTTCCTAAAGTATGTCCAACATGATGGAATTATAATGGAAGGCTGGTTGAAACTATTCGGGAACAGTTCGAGAACATTCTCGATAATTCAAACCAATGGGACAGTGAAACTCATCATGGAGTTCGAGGTTTTAACAGTGGTCTTTCTGATTTCGAATTCAACTTTCTTCTCTTAATTTTAAGTGAAATATTTTGCTTAACTGATGCCCTTTTTGAAATTCTGCAGACAAAAATATTGGATTTATATTATTGCACTGCCAAACTAAGGGAAACGAAAGCCACTCTACAAGAAAAGAGAAACGAATTTGATACGATATGGGATAGTAAATGTAATGAGAATTACGAACTGACAAAGAAAAGGCGTCAAAAAACGACTTTGATCAAAAAGAGAGCTACCGCCGACTCTATTGTGAAATTTTTGATAATATACATAATCAAATTCAAATTAGGTTTGAAGGTTTAGAAAAAGTTAAATTTGTACAATTAATTGTCCAAAATGATATTACAAACAAACTTCCTGAAGAAGCATTCTGTTCACTGAAAGAAAATTCGTCCACCTCGGTAGTGTAGATAGTAGCATGTCTGCTCCACGTGCAAGGGGTCCCGAGTTCGGATCTAGGTCAGGATGAGTTACCTGGAGGAAGTTTCTTCCGAGGTTTTCCCATATCCTGAAAGATGAATGTCAGATGACTCTGAGCTCTATGGACCCTGGACTCATTTGAGCATCATTACACCCATTTCTTTCATTGTCCGATATGACTTAACGTTAGAAAGTTATAGTCAGTATTTTGACTTTGCTCGTCTTAGAAGTGAACTCAGTGTAGTTTATACCTCAAATGAATATCTGTCCATGGAAGTTCAAAAACTAATCATGTATTTGAAATCTAGTAGTTTGTCATCGTCCGCTTTTTGTGAACTCTTCAAGTTCCGCGCATTGATTTCCACAATTGCATTGTCCAACGCAAGTGCCGAGCGTTCTTTTTCGGCGCCTCGTCGAATTCATAGTTATTGCAGAAACATCTAAGGGCAGCAAAAACTCATATTTGTCTGTGCTGGCTGTAGAGAAAAGCTGCTAAAACTGCAATCATCAGAAAATGAAGAGGAATTCTACAGATTAGTGATAGATGAATTTATAAAAAAGGAGAGACAGATTGAATTGATTTTCAAGTGAGAGAGAAAATTTAAGTAGGCTGGTTTATTATGAGATTATTATAGTAGTGGTAATAGCAGTAAGAGTAGTGGATGTAATTGTATTTGTTGTAGAGAAAAATCAGTTGCAGTGGTAGGTAATAGTAGTAGTTTCTAGTTATAAAATTCACTGACCGGCACTGAAAATATGCATGAAAATATATACTAAAATGTAAAAAATATGTAGTAAAATATAAGAATATACGCTCACAAAGTAAATATTTTATTTTAATTCATCAATACATGTGTCACTTCTTGCCAAATGACGAATCACAGTATGTTACCAAAAGTCTCTCGATGTTTTCAGGGATTAAAGCATTTTCTATTGTCAGACAGAATAAGTTTGTACGCTGAAAATGATCGCTCCACATCAACGATGTGATTGGACAACACTTCTGCACTTGTAATGACTCCTCGGAACATTCATCTGGAAAAGAGTTTCTCTTTCCACTTAAATATTTGTTGACATCTTGAATCTTCTTTAGTCCAGAGTTTGAGTCCAACACCGCACTGAGTTTATGTTTAACTTTTTTCCCAGTTACACTAGGGATGGCATGGCGTTGCAGACTATGCAAGAAAACGCAAAACGCGTGGAATTATGAATTTAAAAAAAAAACTAATATCTCTGTTGTGTATAAGGCACCTTATCAGCTGCTGTCGTTGCTCAGTGACAATACCCAGGCTGTGTGCAATAAGATGATGCTTTACGGTTCTAACATGTAGGTATGTTTTTAA